>BMAU01001306.1:0-200025 GCA_019973935.1 Trichonephila clavipes
ATTTTATTGTAGAAATAAATTAAATTGTTTTCGTAAAAATTTCTCGTATACAGATGCAGAAAATTCTTATTAGACAGTTTTATTTAATAATCATACTCCTTTTAATGTACATCATTTATTGACACTTAATTTTAACATTACATAAATGCACTATAAGTAAATAAAGTATTTCATGATCTGCAATTTTGCGCCATTAAACCCCAAATCACTCACTCATTCATGATCTGCTATATAAATCAGACTCTGTGAATGTAACACTGCACTATATGGACAAATCGAGGATCTAACCACCAATATTCAACATGCATAATATCTTGTACAATTATATCTCAATTTTTATCTTATTGATAATATCTAATAAAATTCTCTTGAAATCTTATGAATGGCCTTTTCGATTTATTTACAACAAAAAGTAAAATATTCACAAAAGAGTATTAAATGTTTTTAACCCAAACAAATGAAATGAAACAGTAAAAAAAAAAGAATTAAAGAAAATTATCTCCTAAATTAAAAATTTAATAGATAAAAAAGGTCAAATTATGCTGAATTTCTAAAATTTTCACTTTATGTTTATCATTAGGTTTATGACATAAAAACTTAAATTTTTAAGCATCTAATGATTAGGAAATAATAGTGTAAACAAAAAATTTTAAAAACATTTTTTTTCTTAAAAAGTTTCTGCGAATTTTATTTACTCTAATTTCAACAGCTTATACTATACTTGAAGGCATAAGACTCTCGATGATAAAATTTTGAATGCATGATTTACTTATTATGAAGTTTAGAACGGTTATTTCAATGTTACACTTTAATTTAAATGTATAATTTTTTCACAGCACTGTCTTGGAATATCGCAGCGCATCAGATACGATATGCTGCACGCTACCATAACTGAGTCCCAGCTCTGACGAGATTTCACGCAGTTACCCGTCAATCATTTTGAATCAGTTCTCCAATTCGTGTCGTGGTGATTTCTGTCGTTGAAAAATTTGGCTGGCCACTCCCTACCATATTGCGGTTTTCTACATCCTGCCTGCCTGATTAGAAAAAGTGACACCATTTCGCTACTTGTGTTGTCTGCTCATTCTTTTCCTATAAAAATCGAATCACGGCTCACACTTTCAAATTGGTCTCAGAGCACGAAATACCTAGGACTAATCCTAGAGAAAAACTTAACATGGAAACAACACATTATACACGCGCGTACTAAATTCCGGAATGCGCTTCGCTCAATTTATCCCTTAATACAGTGTTTCTCAAACTGAGGGGCGCGGCAACCCTGCGAGGGGGGCGCGAACATATTGAAAATGAAAGGTTTAAAAAATATTTTTTTGGAATGAAGTAAAACAAAATGCTTTCTGACATAATAAAAAATACACATTTACCCTGATATAATTTATTTTTATCATCTGGTGATCATCAAAAATAAAAGAATCCACTTCAAACGCTCATTAGCCATCTTTGACCCTATAACCAAATTAAAAAATATATTTTGTTTCCTATGCTGTAATCCCACGATGAGAGATTTTTTTATTACGTTTCTTTTAGCCTAAAATATTACTTTAGCTGACTTTCGAACTTACTGGTATGGTTATCTCCGTCTTTTTTAGGGAAGTTGTAAATCTATACATCTATACATATAAATAAAAATGAAGTGTCTGTTTGTAATTTGAAATTAACAGCTTTTTACTAAATGCATTTAAAAGTATATACAGTACTTACATGAAAAAATCAATTTTTAAAATTTTTGTCTGTCTGTCTGTCTATCTATCTGTCTTTCTGTTTGTTCCGGCTAATCTCTGAAATGGCTGGACCAATTTTGACGAAACTTTCACTGGCAGATAGTTAATGTTATAAGGAATAACTTAGGCTACTTTATTTTAGAAAAAAAAATTAGGATTCCGAGAAAATAAAATTAAAACCAATGAAATAGTGAGCAATATCCGATTCAAATAGGGATTATTTATTTCAATGGGGACTACTTTTTATTCAATAGGGATTATTTTTATTTAATAGGAATTATTTTATTTCGTGAGCCTTCTGTCTCAACGATTGCTAGCAGTTATATCAAACTTTTTTCTTTGATTAGGTTGCTGCCATTCGCGACATGTCCCGTTCATGTCTTGATCCTAATGATTTTACAGTCCTTAACTGCATTGTCAAAGGCCATGCATCCCTTTCACCTCCTTCCTTGCGGCTTCGTTTGTGTTCGCGTTTCACCCTACTTGCTACTTAGACCTATTTTGATCCTAAAGATTTTAGTCCTCACCCCATCAACAATGTCAAAGGTCATGCGTCCCTTTCACCCCTTGCTCAACAAAAAGCAAAGAAAAAATAAAACAAAAAAGAAACATAGATTCACAAAGTAGAAGAAAAGTTTTCGTAAACTCTGCAAAGTGAATAAACACTTTTTTGCTAAATTCCACGTGGACGAAGTCGCGGGTAACAGCTATTTAACATAAAATAAATGTATCGGAAAGTAATATTAACGTATTACATATCCAGATAAAAATTATTTACACTATTTTTAGCGTTTATTACACAAAATTTGTAACAATGTGTTACTTTTGCTGAGCAGGTAGGTGCTTTCAAAAATCGACCTACAAGAAAGTTACGGGGCGTCATAAATAATAATAACAATAATAAAAAAATCAGCAATTATATCTAAAGACTTAAAATTTAGCAAACAGGGTTTTTCGTTCAGCTGAGTTATGTAAAAAGCTTTTTTTTGTTTAATTTATACAATTCACGTAAAATTAACTCATTAAAAACTTCTTTATCCTTCAGTCTGTATTTTTTCATTTTTAAATTCACCCGTGAGAAGAACGGGTACACCAGCTAGTATAATATATTTCTGTTTCGCCTTTTTTCATGGGAAAGAGTTTTATGACATATGGATAAGCATATTGAACACTTTGAAGAATTATTTGGCGAAGATTTATTTTTATGAGTATTTTGAAATATATAATGCATAACGAAAAACGTTTTACACAATTATTGTTTAGAACATGCTACACTTGCCCCATGAACAATTTTGTGGTTTTGATTGCTGTGTTTATGGTTTATAAATGTAAGTGAGCAGAATATTAAAAAAATGGGCATCTGTGATCCCTATTGAAGGAAGTTGAAACTGATCAAGCAATTGAAGAACCTACTGAAATAATGCATATTAATCAAGATATATATAGCGAAAGTAAATATCAGAAAAGAGTTAGACATGAAACGTTTGAGTTGATTTGAAATGTTCAAACGCTGCCTAAAGATCTCTATGAAAAAAACTATGAAGCCTTAATGTAGCACTTCGCCTTGTCAAAAAGACACAAGGATGAAAAAGTTCAAAATGCTATTTGTAGATCATCAAATGACAGCGCAAAATTACAAAAACGTGAACAAAATATGACAGTTTTGCTGGAAAATAATGTTCCTCTGTTGTTAGCGAAACGTGTCTGGGATTTATGTCCTTTATTAAGGACACGCACATTTTGAACATTTTCTTTAGTTTTATTGGATTTTTTGTCACAATTTCAAAGAAAAATTGAAAAGTCCTTGAAAGTAGGTAAGTTTATTTTCTCTTCATTATATCATTCACTGGATTTGTGATTTTTATCGTGTATAGTAAAAATAATTATAAAATAAATTATAGTTTTAAAACAAACTAAAAAACACGCCATTATAGTGAATCGAACTAAATAGTAAATAAATAAATAAATAAAAATATATATTACTTAAAAGTAACATATACAAAATTTAATAATTATCTTGTTAATTTATACGGTTTATAATTATGATCGTATTGTAGCTTTAGCGCCCAACGTGCATTTTTATTGCATTCAATACATTATTATTTGGGGGGGGGGCGCGATAAAAATTATGATTGAAAATCGGGTCGCCAGACGTGAAAGTTTGAGAACCACTGCCTTAATATGCCGGAATTCAAACGTGTATTTATTTAACAAAGTACTTCTTTACACTGCCGTTTTGCACCCCATTTTAACGTATGGTAGTCCTGTGTGGAGATATGCTGCTGATTCCAATATTAAACTACTAGAAAATGCTCAAAATTCCTTAATTAGAAATATTATTAGATCTTGCAAGTATACTAGAAATACAGAAATTTACAAAGTTATCAAAATTTTGCCATTTAAAGCCTACATTCAAAAACTTGCAATTAAATTCTTTGACAATCTTCCAAACATCAATAACTTCATTATCGCAAACCTTCAAAATTATGATCCCAACTTAAATAAAAAGAGGCCCAGAAGAATTTTACTGGACTCTTACAATCCCCCCTAACATTAATTCTCAGTCATTCTCCGGTGGAGAATGACACTCTCTTATTGCTAAATTTTTAATCTTAAATAAATATTTTATTGTTGCTATTTTTATATTCATTTTTATTTAAACTTTAATTATGCTTCCCACACAGGCTACCTTTCCTTGTAACTTTAATTTTTCCCCCTAGTCTTTAAATTTCCTTGACACCAGGACAGCCAATAGAGTGCTTTCTCACTGATCCCTGACGACCAATAGCAGTCGAGTCTCTCTCGTCTGCTTGCATGAATTTTGGACATTTTCGATACCGCTGAAACCAGCCATCTTAGCCTCTCCCACTTTCTCCGTCCACGTCCACCAATCAGGACACACTGTTTCAATCAAAGCCTCTCAACGTCAAAGCCCAAATACACCAGTATGGGACGGAGGAACGCTTCGCGTTCCAGTTTCCCAATGATGTCCAGCTTCGTCGCACTTCCAAACGAGACCAATTTCCTAAGCTTTTTGCCATTTCAATCGTCCTGAACCGTCTGGGAACTTTCACTACCTACCCGCAAACCAGCTGTATGACAAGTAGAGCTATTTGTCTTCACTCTTGGAAAACAAAAATTCTCCATAATATGTAGTTTTTAAATGTTGTGGCTTGTAACCTTTTTTTCTGATCAACCCTCGTAGTTACATATGGTGGTTACCCTCGTGGTTACACCTTGTAACCCTATTTGAACATTTTCCATGCTGGGATACTTAAAGATAAGATGGTTTTTATGGTATTTTTATTGACATAATTTTTTTTATTTATATATATACAATGACCTAATGACATCTCTACATAAATATCAATAAGATTAATTTTGAATTACCTATATTTGTTTATTAAGATTTTCATATCCTCTCAGATAGTCCTTTTATCTTCGTAAAAAAACAAGGTTTTAATCTTTTAACATTTTTCTCAGCTGAGATTATCTATTTTAATTCAAAGCTTCATTTTTAAACTGTGATAGTTGACTTAAATAAGATTTAAACAGTGTGTGAGAACCCCCCTGGGTTCCACTCTGGACACTAAGATTAACTTGAGGCAAAGAATGACCAGACGCCATCTGTATAATAATAAATTATATTTATTCACTTAGTTCACATATCAAACTTCTAATGACAAATGCTTAACTAGATGTCTACGTCAAAAAGGGATTTACCTTTACTATTAAATTAAATTACGAAATATGAAATCAATCAATTACTAAGCTCACTATCGAAAAGGTTTACCGGAATAGGAGGTCCGAGAAATACACGCAACTTGAATGAGTAGCTTTCATTAAAATTGAACTAACTTTATAATACTAACGATTGTGGTAAGCGGTACAAAGCTAGAATATATCTCCTGGTTGTACTTATGATCTCTCCTGGTAGATTAACACTCCTAAGGCTCCTTCACTGAATAATAACAGCAATACTCCAATATCTTAATCCAATTTGAATCCTCTAAATCTCGTCACTACTGCTGCTGGCTCAATGGCCTTCTTCTCCCCTAACTTTCAACGCTCTCTTTAAATACCTTGTATACTTGACGTATCCCACTTTCTTCTTTTAGAGCTGACTGGAAATATACGCACATTTACAATCCCCAAAGACACCAAAGAGTATTAGTAGAAAGGTGCTGTAAAGATTCGTCACAAGTGAAGATGAGTTCTCAGTGTCTCCCACTCCTTAATTTTACAATCTATTTTACTTGAAACATAATTATTATGAAAGTTTTGCATTTAGTAGCGCACACAAAAAATTTTCAAGGGGCGGAGGGGTCCAGGGTCGGAAGTCCACCATTCTCGTATCATGCTCCAATACGCCGCCCAACACATTCTTTTGATTTTATAAATTTTCGGGAACAAAAACAATACAAAATTAATTATTGAATAAATAATTAGCATTAATTAATAAAATTAGTTATTAATAACAAATACATAATTAAATTTTATAATATATACATAGGATTATAACCAATCGAAAAAATGACGAGCTATGGGGGGGTGTCCGGATCCCTAGGATATCCCCCTTGTGTGCGCCACTGTCTGCATATATAAACAATTTACGTTGTTGAAACTTAAACTTATCTATTAATAATTCACTATTTTATTATTTATAGGATAGTGAAGGTTGTTGCAGATTACTAAAAATCGATATGTCTACGATTGAGAACTGGTAGCTCTTGTTTCACCAAGAATCGAAAAAAAACCTCTCGAATGAGGAAGGCAATTCCTGCTGCCGAGAGGTTTGCATTAACATTAAGATTTCTTGCAACACAGGTATTACAACATATTTAATCATGAACCCATGGCACCATTTGATTGAAAATGTGCTCTTCTAGATCAACAAATTTATATTCAATTTCATCAATGTATTAAAAATATTTTTTTATTCATTTTAGATGAAACGCAATCCTCTTTGAGCTATCAGTTCCGCATAGTCCAAAATACTATATCTGGAATAATACCATCTGTTTGTGCCACAAGGGGTGGCTCTAGGGCCGAGACAAACCGGACCCCTGTCCGGAGTGGCAAATTCTAAGGGCGGCATTTAGATCAAATTTGATTAATATTAGTTTGTTACAAAAAATTTTATATATTTTCTGAAATATTATTGGGTGTACATTTAATACTTCATTTTGCGTGTCTTACTTCCTTATTTTGTATTCTGTATGTTTAATGTCAGTTTTCTTTTATCTTGAAACTTGTGAGTTCGAGGCGGGAGTATATGTTCAATCATTAAATTTGATAAGTTTACACATCACATTCACTAGTAACTTTCCATCTCGGAGTATGGTCACAATGGACATTCTTTTCACCCATACAATCTCCGGTGACAGCTATCCAAAAGTAGATAGGGGCAATAAGAGTTTTATATAGATAGAGAGTCACAGGAGATGTTTTATTTTAGTCTTGAATGTAGTCACTGTGTGAAGATCCCCTTGGATCTCACTTTGAGAATGAGAATAATTTGGAGTCAGATAAGAGCCAGTAGCCATTTTTATAAATAACTTCCTTTATTTGGTTATTTTTCCCAAATAGAATCAAAGACTTTTAATAACAAATAAATCAAATTAGCTATATGAGGTTTAAAAGGGACTTTCCTTTAAATTAACTTAAATATCTAATGATCCAATTAATTAACAATTAGAATATCGATCACGCAGAGATTACCACGATAAGAGATCCCAGATTTATATTCAATAATGTTCCTATTGAACATTTAACTTTAATCTCACTCCTAATATAAAACTTGAATTATAAATCAATATTTACCACACTGCAGCTCAGCTCTTCCTGAGATTTATCCACCTAGAAATCTTCAATAATAAATCTCTCACTTCACCGTTATACCTTCCTACTTCAATCTCTCTCTCCTACTGCTTTTTACTTTACTATTCCGTTTGACTTAAATACTTTATCTAATCTGCATAACAAGGAATCCTGTCCCCTTTTTGGAGCTGATTGGAAATAGGTAGGGAAATAAATTTCCCTAAAAAAGACGACTCAGAAGGTTAGTGATAAAGTTCCGTATAGTTTTGTCACAACTGTAAGTTAAAATAAACGTTTGTGATCCCCACCATCAGTAGACTTTTATTAGAAGCAATTGAAATTGGCATGCTGAAATGGGTGATTCCTTCTCTTACATTTTACTCGTTTGAAATAATAACAGGTAATTATGTCCTTAATTTCGATTTTTTTTGGTATTAAGACAAAGTAATACATACACATGTATACATATACCGTAATACAAAAAATGAGACCGAAATTTACGGTTGCGTTTATGGGAACCACCCTGGACACCAAGATTAATTTGAGGCAAAGAATGACCAGAAGTCATTTGTATAATAATAACTTATATTTATTCACTTGATTCAAATATTAGAAACTCTATTGACAGATAATTTCAATGTCTACGTCAAACAAAAGGGATTTACCTTTAATATTAAATTAAATTTACGAAATATGAAATTAATCAATAACTATGCGTAATATATCAATAAGGTCTACCAAAATAGGAGGTCTGAGAAATACACGCAACTCGAATTACTAGCTTTCATTAACTTAAACTAATTTTATTAAACTAACTCTTGTGGTAAGCGATATTAAACTATAGTATTTCACCTCGTATTACTTTGATATCTTCACAGGTATATTAACTTCTTAAGATTCCTTCGTAGAGTATTAGCAGTAATGTTTCACTATCGTAATCCAATTGAATCCTCTAAACGTTGACTTTACTGCTGCTGGCTCAATAACCTTCATCTTTGCTAACTTACAACGCTCTACTTAAATACCCTATCTACTTTGCATATTCCGTTCTCCTCTTAGAGTTGATTAGAAATATACGCGAATTTATAATCCCCAAAAAGACGCCTAATAATATTAGTGGAAAGATTCCATACAGATTCGTCACACGTTTTATACACCGGGTACGAAAAGTGAGCTTGAAAATAAAAAAGATAAGCATAGAAAAAAAAGTCTTCTACAAACATCGAAATATTACTTATTTAGAAGAAATGACATTCTCGTACAAAGAGGTTGTAGTTTTCGAAGTATACTATTTTTTTCTAAAGCTTGGAATGAGACTTCGAATAAATTACATTCGGTCTCCGATTTAACGAATTTCATGATTTAACGAACTTTTATGTTTCCTCGTTTAAAATGAATGCAAAATCCCCTATTTTATGAATAATAAACCCCGAATAAACAAATTATTTCAGTAGCTGGGAAATTTTTTTTATTACTTTATTTTAGAAAAAAATTATGTAAGTTATTTCTAATGTCATATCTTTTTTGTTCGGAACAGATGAAGACTTTTTCTTGTAAGCAACAAATTTCAACGGGAAAGAATAAAGATCATCATTAGGCTTTACAGGCGCAGATATGGGTCAGTACAGGGAATATTTTAAGATTTTAACGGTTATGATACATTTGATGACGGACTGTTCTATCTGTGCTACTAAAATTTGAGGATATTGTTGATTTGTTGGAGCAAATGAATAGCGGTTCTGATGTGTAGAAATCGATAATGAAACTCCATCAAATCTGTCACATTTTCTAATGTTTTACATTGTTTGGAGACTATAAAAACATACCTCACTTATAAAGCAGGATGTAAATGATGCATTATTTTCTTCTCTACATAGAGTCGAACAAGAATTCTCTCGAGTTAGGAATTAAAAAGATTTTAAAGCATCTGTTAGTCAATAATTTAAAATTTCCAATTAACTGGTGCGTAATAATTCATTAATAGTCTTTTTAGGAGTTGAATAAGCATATAATTTCTAACTTTGGGTTTTGTTTTAGCAGTTGCTTGTATGATTTCCAAAAAGTATATAAGGACAAAAAAATTATATTCCACTTAGACCCTGATATAATGAATAACCCCAATCTAACGAATTCATTGGGACCGAACATTTTGTTCGCTAATTCGGGGTTATTCAAACTTCAAAACTTAAGAGCATTGCGCACATACATTTCAGGTTTCTTCGTAAAAAAAGTGAGTGCGCGTTATACGCCGTATTCTGCGGTATATATGTAAAAAACATTCTTATGTTTCCTTTTTTTGTCCACAAGAATGATTCAAGTGTTATAGCTGTGTATCTATGTAAACAATTTATATTTTTAATTACAATTTTTTGTTTTAGAGAAAGGGGCGGCATTTTCCATTTTTGTCCGGGGCAGCCAAACTGCTAGAGCAGGCCGTGGTACAGCCATATATTATCATTTAGGGTCAGAAATCCAGTTCCTGAATCAGAAAATGAGTTGAAGAAAGAAGCAAGAGAATTTTGGGCCAAATAGAATTTTCATTGTGCATTGGTGCCATGGGTGGGAAGCACAAAAGAATCGAACCCCCATCTCATTCAGGAGCAACAAATAGGAATTACAAGGGGTTTTTCAGCATCGTGTTATTGGCTCTTGTAGATGCAAATTTAAAATTTTCATGTGTGTAAGTTGACACTAATGGAAGGGTTATGGATGTAGGAGTGTGGACAAAATCTAAATTAAAGCAAGTCGTTACAAATGGTGAGCTGAATATTCCTGAAGCAGCAGCGTTGAGAGGATTTTCATCTAAAGGGACATTTGTCATTGTGACTGATGATGCTTTCCCGTTGATGCCTGCCAAATATTATGAAACTCTATCTGGGCACTCATTTAAATAACAAATGCTTGGTTTTTAACTAAAGACGTTCCCGTGGTAGGAGAGTTTTAGAAAATGCATTTGGCATTTTAGCTGCTCACTTCAGGGTATTTGGCATCACCATTTTAAAGTCAGTACCAAATTCTAAATTAACCCCTTCCTTCTCACTCCCATCAAAAAATCGCGGAAAAAATTTTCCCCCATATTTCTCGTGCCCGTGATATTTCCCGGCTGTAGTGTTTATAAGTAACGCGCTAAACAGATTAAATCTATCTATTTCTTTTGCCTGGAATCATCCTATATAGTTCTGTACCAGATAGCAGTACCAGATTATTAGTAACATGTTTAGAGATAGCTGATCTATTTTAAACTAGATGTTAGCACAATCAAACATTTAATTAGCGAAATGTTTTTGTAACTTTAGCTCAATTACTTAGTTCCGTTCTTCGAGAATACACGTGGGTTGCATTCTGTGATAATATATACATATATGTAATAATAATTTATAAATTCTGGTAAGTGGTAAAAATAATTGTAGTCGTGGCGAGTGGATATAATTACTGTAGGTAACCAAAGATAGGGCGTGGCTGGTGGTGTGATTTTCTATGTTACGTGGAGCGTGGTCGGATACGGTATTATCAAAGAAGTACTCTTGGGAATCATTATTCTTTTATTTCACATCTGGAAACACATAAAGATCCAGTAGGGACGGCATTACACATACGAGAAGCAAACACCATAGCACAAACACCAACAAAGATGAACATGGAACGAATTGCAGCAAGCTGATTACATGATAAAAGCAGGTAGACAAAAAAGACCGATTGCGCAAGAGTTTTGCTTTTTATACCGGCAGTTGTTATTACGTAATAGTAGTTCTGATTGGATAGAATGAGAGGGACAGGGATTTCGGACTAGCCGATTATGATTAACATCAGGGTGTTAGTTTCGAACCAAATAATTAAAAGATTATTTGAATATTATTAAAAAGAGTTAATTAAAAGGATTTTAGGAGAATTATTACATTCCCCTCCGTAAGAGACGTGTGTGTTCCAGGGCCCTTAGTCCACACCCGTATCGCACAGAGATACCAAATCTTAAATTAAAAATTTCAGATTAACATTATTTTTTAAAAAAATTCCCTTCACTGAACATTATCATGAATATGATTTTGAACATGGAGACTATGGTCTTAGAAAAATATGAAACAAAAATGCTTAAGTAAATTATAAAATATAAGATTGTACAATACGAAAATATCAAAATAAGGTTATTAAACACTTGAGATAAAATAGAAAATAAATTTTTAAAATGTATGTAAATTGCACATTATATGTAAAGATAATAAAATATTTGTACATAGAGAAAGTCATTTCTTTCCTGGTCTTGTTTGGGAAGAAGTTGCCTTGTCCAAGTTAGCTAGACCTGACAAAGTTGAGACGGGTCCTGACACCTTTATAATTATAAATATGCTGGACCAGAGGCCTCAGCAAAGGAATCTTGTCTCTAATTTGGGATTTGTAGAATTTTAACAAGGCTCTCCGAGCTTTTAGAGGCAGTGTTATTAATCAAGGATGAGTCACAAGTAAAAGGGGTGTCTAAATTGAGATTGATTAAAAGGTCATTGCTGTTTCCAATAGTTTGCATTGGGAGTACCTTGTTAAATATAAATTCACATTAAAATTTCTAAAAGACAAAAATAAATTCTTAAAAATAGATCCAAACTTGTATACAAGAAAGAGCACTAAGGGTGAAAACAGGCTAGAAAAACAATTTAAGAGATTGACCCACACTTTGCACAATCATTAAGACAAGTTTTCCTTCTTATCGTGCAATACTGCACCATAACTTCAAAAACAGATTTTCCCATGACTGGAAATTGTAAGTCAACCAAAAAAGAATATATATTTTTTAAAACTATTGATGATTTATTTTTATTCATATTATGCTTTATCTTAGATACGGTACAAGTTAGGAGGCAATAGTATTTTGACAGTCAAAGGTGTAGTCCGTCAGGAGTCGGTGAGCGAGAACTCTATTCTCTCTTGAGGTACTAAGAAATTAGAGATGGGAACTTAATGATTTTTATGCACAATCCTTACAAAGCACTACAAAGCCTTTCTTATTTAGTATTTCTTCTGTATGTTAAAAAAATTTGCTTTTTTACTTTTATTTATTTATTTATTTTCTCAGCCTAAGTGCTCGCAAAACCATTATCATTTTATACACATTAAAAGTTGTTCATTTTAATATCAAATAAATTGTATCATTGTAATAGAGTAAATCTTATAATAAAAATTCTTAAGACCACATAAAATATATCAAATAGTATCAGCATAAAATTCTCAAAATAAAAATATCAAAACATTGGTAAGAATTCAATAAACACTTGAAAAAAACTATAATAGCACCATTTCTCACATTCAAAATCAAAATTCAAAAATATAAACCCGAGATATCTAGAAACGTTTTTAAAATGATATTTTGGTTGATTAGTCGAATCCATTTTGATTGATTTATCGAATCAGGCGTTTATCGCGCCAAGTGTTTTCTCGCCAAATCGATAAACGCGCCAAATCTGGTAACCCTTCTGAATTCGTTTTCCAGTGGAGAAGTCGGTTTTTTGGCGAAATTGAGCGCATGCGTAGTAGATTTCTTTAATTTTAACAGTTTTAACGATATCGCGGCCAGTTAGCGCATTCGTAATTGTTTTTTTTATTTTTATTTTAACAGTTTAATTCTTCAACGGTCTTTCTCGCGCATGAGCGGAAAGCTTTTTTTTCTTTAAAAAATCCGTTACACAGGAAACAGTTATTTCTTTTGCTCCGGTTGGGTCAGCTATTTGGCTTCGTTTTCTTTGTTTTGGGAATTACTTTTTATAGGTAATTTATTTATTTATTTATTTCTCCACATAAATTACAAAAGATTACCATGATGTCCAGCGATGCTGTTAGAATTAATTTGAATGAATGCATGCAAAAGTATGATGCGTATTCTGAAAGGTTTTTTGCCTTGTTGCCTGTGTTTGGAAAGAAAGCGGTGTTAGAATGGTGCACGAAAGAAGGTTTGATTGCTTCTTCATACGTTTGCCCGAAATGTGGAAAACCTATGGAATTGAGAGAAAGAACAGGCAAAAATTTGAATGATGGTTTTGAATGGCTGTGCAGAAATCAGTCCAGTGTGAAAGAGGAGAATCATTATGTTTCTCGGAGTGTAAGGAAAGGGTCTTAGTTTCAATTGAGTAACATGGATATGTGTACGGTTTTGTTAGTGATGCGTAAATGGTTTGGAAGGTGCCCTCAGAAATATGCAGTCACAGACTTGGGAGTTGGTTCACACACGGCTGTCGATTGGTATAATTTCTGAAGGGAAGTATGCATACATGTTTTAATTAGAGATAGTTGCAAGATTGGAGGAGTGGATGCGATTGTTGAGGTGGATGAGAGTAAATTTGGGAAGATGAAATATGGTAAAGGAGAAGACCCCTGAAAGGAAAATGGGTGTTTGGAGGTACTGTAAGGAATTCGAACAAATGTTTTTTCAGAGTGGTTCCATGTCGAACGAAAGAATGTTTGCTTGCTGTCATTAAAGAATGGGTGTTGCCTGGTACCACAATCATTTTGAACTGTTGGGCTTCCTACAATTGCTTGAAAGATGAAAGTTTTCAGCATTTGAAGGTAAACCACAGTCTGACGTTTGTGTGTCCAGTAACAGGTGCGCATACTAACAGCATTGAGGGCTCGTGGAGTGGAATCAAACGTTTTCTTGGAAATACGACTCATCACACCGAGGACATGTTTGATTCATACCTGCATGAATTTATGTGGCGAAGGAAAAATTCCCATTCCGTTGAGAACGAAGTCTTCAAAACGCTCTTAGCGGATGTGGCGAGTGTTTTCCCCTTTTGCAACAGGACGTCCCGCCGGAGCACGAAATAGTACCGCAAGATGCTCAGCCGGGGACATCCTCTTCATAAACATCGTTTTTTAAGGTAAGTCAATAAATTTTCATTTTTAAATGCAGCGATTTTGCAGCGATTTCCGCCATCTTGAATTTCGCGCTCCGGCGTTGCGTGTTGTGGTAGGGTTGCAACTCGGAAACACAACACGCAAAAACGCGTCAAATTGGCGATGTTTAAAAATTTGGCGGAGAAGTGCCGGATTCGACAATTTCACCGATATTTTTATAATAAGAACACATTCACAATAATAGGTGGAGTTTCAATTTTGATTGCCCAATAAATAAATTTAAATATTATCGAGAAATAAAAATAATTTTTACACATATATTGAAAAACAGAATAAACCATAAAAACAGTACAATGGTGGTAGGGACCAAAATATAATAAAAGTAAACGACGGGGTAAGACCCGTATAATATTAATAAGAAACACTAGAGTGGAACCAGCCCCATATAAAAAAATTGCTGGGGTATAAACAGACTTTATATATAAAAATTATAATGGTACCACTACCCCATACCAAACCATTTCATATGGAAAACTCAAAACATAAAATTCTTCAAAATCTTTAAACCATAAATTTATATCAATATCAGAATTTGGATCAAAATAGATTATTGCATAGCTTTTTAAAACTTAGATTTATTCGTAAATTATCTCATCAGGCATATTAATAATAACACATTTCGAAGACATTTTAAATTTAATCATTCAAAAACCACAATGTGAAAATAAACACTCAATTTAGAGCTAACAGAAATAATTATGACGGAATAAAAACGAAACACTTATCACTGGGTTGAAAAAATCGCTTGCGCTGCACTTTTCTGAAACATATCCAAAACATAGGCGGGATGATTGATTTCGGTTTTTTTTTTTTCTTTTTACTTTTCTTTTTTTTTTTCTTTTTTACTTTTCTTCCTTTTTTTTTTTTTTCTTCTTTCTTTTTACTTTTCTTCCTACACAATTTCGCGTACATATCAGCACCATTTCTTTCAAAATACTTTAAATTGAAACACTTTTTTTTTCTTAGGCATACTATTGCAGGTTGGGAAGACGAAGCTGTTTGATGGAGTAGGGGAAAGGGAATTCCCCTTTTGAGAATGAAGTAGTGAACACATCCACAAACATTTTTCTCTTCTTCACTTTGGTAGATAATTTAGGCTTATTAATTTCTTTCTCGCGTAGAAATATCCTGCCGACTTATGTAATAATAATTCTACAAATTCTGGAGAGTGGTAAAAATAATTGTAGTCGTGGCGAGTGGATGTAATTACTGTAAGTAACCAAAGATAGGGCATGGCCGGTGGTGTGATTTTCTATGTTACGTGGAGCGTGGTCGGATACGGTATTATCGAAGAGGCACTCTTGTGAATCATTATTCCTTTATTTCTCATCTGGAAACACATAAAGATCCAGTAGGGACGGCATTACACATACGAGAAGCAAACATCATAGCACAAGCACAAACACTTACAAAGATGAACATGGAACGCGTTGCAGCAAGCTGATAACATGATGAAAGCAGGTAGACAATAAGTTGATGGATTACTGGAGTACCTGAAAAGACCGATTACACAAGAGTTCTGCTTTTTATACTGGCAGTTGTTATTACGTAATAGTAGTTCTGATTGGATAGAATGGACGGGACAGGGATTTCAGTCTATCCGATTACGATTAAGATCAGGGTGTTAGTTTCGAACCAAATAATTAAAAAATTATCTGTATATTATTAAAAAGAGTTAATTAAAAGGATGCTAGGGGATTACACACACACACACATATATATATATATATATATATATATATATATATATATATATATATATATATATATATATATTGTATATATTATGGAGTTAGTCAGGAAGTGAATCGGAATCTACTTTAAGTATAAATAGATCTGCGAGTGGTTCTGAAATAACTGACTGTTATGAAAGTTAGGTTAGTGAATCTGAGAGCAGTGATGATGCATCTGCTTTGTTAACAGTGATGTTGGCCTTTGTATCTCGTGCTTTGAAATTTATCTCTCAAGAAAGAATTACTAATGTGATCTTACATTGTACACAAGTGTAATAAAATTCTCCTTTAATGTTTAAAATACGTGTTTTTTTTTTTAAAAAAAATTCTCTTTGCTAGAAAACCAACATTCCGTTGAAGAAAACAATTCCGTTGCTAGAAAACAACAACACTAAAAATGTTGGCTTTTCTTAAAAAAATAATTTTTTGTATTTCAAGCTAAAAATGTACCCGAAATTTAAAAATAAATACATATATTGAACACGCACTTAGTTTTGTATAATTTTCTTGAATAAAAAATAGGTAACTTTATGACCGTTTGCTTCGAAAATTTGTGACCATTAAGGGGTTATGTTAGCCGCCTGTTCCCTTCACAATTTTTTGACTAAAATATCAAAAAAGATATTCCAGAAGACAGAGAAGAGATGTTTCAAAGGGTGTTATAACTGGAGGGAACTGGCGGCAAAACACTACGCAACTGAGCAAGCAGGGGCTCTAATTATACAAAAGATGTCAGGAGCAGGTTTTGCAATTTTTATAATGTTAGAAGTACTGTGCCCTGGCAAGATAATAATTATGCATTACATTAAACCATAAAATATATCACTCTCCAATAAAAAATTTATTTCCGATTACAAAAGATTCCTTGTATTTTTTAGAACTACTTTTATAATTTAAAAAAAAAGGTTCAGTATTGAACTATTAAGGTTTTAAAACTAAATCAAAATATGCAATAAACAAATTTCATGTCTTAATTCTGATATTTTTATTCTGATCTGTGTAATCATTGTCTAAAAGGAACTATTAATAAACATTTTGTGTTGAACCATTTACAGTAATATGCATTACCTTATTGGGCCTCCAGGTGTACTCACTTAAAAATGGGGTGGAAATGAGCCAAATCGTACTGTCACCTGTATGGTGCTCACAGCTACGGATAACGACAGGGGTCACTTAGCCCTTTGCCATGATAAATTTTGCGGGCCTCGATCTGGCCTTTGCCGATCAGATGGCATCAGTAACAACAACAACATAACAACCTTATTGTGTCACATAAACAAAACTCACACTATTGCATATTTTAAATATCTGAAGGTGTAATGCAAAGTAACTTTTGTAATATAACATAAGTAAATGAAAAGGAAATACAATATGCAATTATAATAAACAACTTTACTTTTTGTTTGGTACAAACAATTAACAGCAAAATATTATATATATGTAATAACTTTTATCTTTTTCTAAAGTATTAAAAACATTATGTTGGTATATTTATTGTTGATTCTTTAAACCTTGAACTTTTTATAGATTTATTGGCAATTCCAACAAATACAAGATCATTAATTGTTTTCATGCACCTTACGAACCGAGATTTAATATTCCCTAAACAAAGATGCCATTTCTTTAAATAACTAATTATTCCCTTCGCCTGAATACGTGACTATATTTTTTAAATTCCTACTATTAGTTCACTCACTCCTATATATATTTATTTATATATATGACTTGTTCCAATTTTCAATCGTTAATAAAACACTTTTTATTTATCCACTGAAGTTCAAATACATTTTATTAATTTGTTGTGGATAACACTTAATGTCAATACACTTTTTTTCAAATATTAGCTCATTAATTAAATTTTACTTTTTAATTTAAAATTTATTCTGCTTTATTTCTGATGAAGTTAGAATTACCACCAACAGATGGGACCAGTAAGTTTTTCCAACGAATTTTTTCTTGACTTCAAATATATATTTTTAAACTTGTACAGTGGATGACACTTGATGTTCATACAGTTTTTTTCAAATATTAATTCATTAATATTAAATTTAATTAACCTAAATAAAAAAAATTCTTTGTTGACTTAAGTAGGAACTGACTTATTGTTTTATGTTACTTGTTTATAATGCGTTTCTCCCTGTTGTTCCCTGTATATAAAAACTTGATATTTGAATAATTCCCGCTCTTGCTATTTGTCTTCGCCAACATGTAAGGTGCGCATGTGTTTCTGTGCTGTGTGTTTTCTGGGTTGTGCTGTCCAAATATGTTTGTGTGTCACTATGAATAAAAGCTAAATGTAAATGAAGAAGGTGCTTCTTTGAAAAAAATCTCATCACTACAACAACCGTATATAATGAACATGAAACCACCCCTCGACACCATTACATACAAACACATATAAATATTATAATAAAATAAAAGTGAAGAAGTACTAGAACCTACAGTGCTAAAGAAGTAAGAAAATGGAATTCAGCAGACACAACAAATATATATAAAGGGTGTTTTTTTAGAGGTATAGAACTTTAAATTGCAATAAAACAACGATGTAATATTCGATTGACATGCATTTTTTTTATTCGAAAGATAATCTTGTGGCATTGCATTTTAAGTATGATTTCTGGCATATGACTGCCACGGCTGGCTTGGATGTAGTCCAATCTGGACGTCCAATTTTCGATGACTTTTTCCAACATTTGTGGCCGTATATCGGCAATAACACGGCGAATGTTGTCTTCCAAATGGTCAAGCGTTTGTGGCTTATCCGCATAGACCAATGACTTTACATAACCCCACAGAAAATAGTCTAGTGGTGTTAAATCACAAGATCTTGGAGGCCGATTCACAGGTCCAAAACGGGAAATTAGGCGGTCACCAAACGTGTCTTTCAATAAATCGATTGTGGCACGAGCTGTGTGACAAGTTGCGCCGTCTTGTTGGAACCATAGCTCCTGGACAACATGATTGTTCAATTCAGGAATGAAAAAGTTAGTAATCATGGCTCTATACCGATCACCATTGACTGTAACGTTGTGGCCTTCATCGCTTTTGAAGAAGTACGGACCAATGATTCCACCAGCCCATAAAGCGCACCAAACATTCAGTTTTTCTGGATGTAACGGTGTTTCGACATACACTTGTGGATTAGCTTCACTCCAAATGCGGCAGTTTTGTTTGTTGACGTAGCCATTCAACCAGAAGTGCGCTTCATTGCTAAACAAAATTCACTTATGAAAATCGGAAACAACGGCAATCTCGTTTTGGGCCCATTCGACGAATCTACGCCTTGCTTGATGATCGTTTTGATGAATTGCCAAACCAAACTGAGAATAAATCACTTGACAGCTGTTAAATCAAACGCCATCTTGGAAAGTAATGCCAACTTAAACTTCTATACCTGGAAAAAAAACACTCTATATTTTATCAATCTTTGTACAGATTACGTATAATATTGTTCTACATGCGGAAAAAAAAGCATGAACTTTTTTTTAGTGAAAAATATTTTTTCAAGCATAACAACTTATAATTTGTGAAAAAAGAAATCGATTTTGACTCATTTTTTATTTAAAAAAATTGTAAAATAATTAAATTGAAAGAAAGATATATATATAATTTTATTATATTAATTCTTAAATAAATTTATTTATATGCAAAGTTTCGTTGTTTTGTAAAAACAGAATTTTTTTCCGATATTCTCCGCAGATGACGCCACGATGCATTTAAATGCGTTTTAAGGTTTTCAATTAATATCTTTTTAACTAATTGGAATATCGGAATATAAATGGTCAAATTGGATTTCTAGGATCATTCCCGAAATTTTGATACTTTCTGCTAGTTTCTGCATCTTGTGGTTGTTGAGAAAATTGAGTTATATACATAGATACGTTTGTTTACCCACGAATTTTAATATATAAGATTCTGAAATGCTGAATTAGTGTACAAATGTTATACAAAGCATCCCACGCTTTTACCACAATGACATTAATTTTCTCTTTAATCATCTTATTCTTATATTAAGAATTTATTTTTAGTTTGACTCACTATAAAAGTGTGTTTTTTAATTTTTTTAAATGGTAATTTATTATAATGTTGGTTGCATATTGCAGCATTTGTGACCTATTTCGATTAAGGGAATATGTCAATAATGTAAAATGTACGTGTCTATTTTTCGGTATTTTTGCATTTTGGGGGCCCGTAAAAATGCAACAAAAGATCACCAATTGATTGTATACAAAAATGGTACTTATGTATTACTGTCACCGCAGCCAAAACTCCACCATGGGATTTGTTTACCTTTAAATCAAACTTATAAGAGTCTTTGTTGTTTTGATATCATAGTGTGATTAGCATGGCGTAAATTTTGCTGCAGTGATGCTAATGCGCAAGTACCACAAAAACCTTTTTCTTCTACGTTGGAAGCAATTAAAACTTTTTGCTTCCTCAATAAAATAAAAATTCAAGAATTGAATCTGGAATCGAGATTCTTACCTTATTTTCTGTACTATGTTAAGTAAAAAAAAAGTATTATTCTACCATTGCCAACGGGTTTCCTAAAAAAGAAAAGTAGCCAATTTTAATTACCTTTTCATAAACTATGAGTTCTTTTAATCTGGATTAAAATTATATTTCTTACTGTGAAATGCTTTTCTTTTTAGTTATTTTTTTATCAATTTTTGTACATCCATTGATAAGGTTAAATTGATTTGGTGCTTATGTATTATACTATTGAACAGTTTTGTCAAATCAAAGGACATCGCTAAATGCGGATATTTACCGTTGATAGTAGAAATAGTTTTTGTATATGTTTAAACATGATGATAAAAACAGTTGCAGCATTTGGATGCATTTTTTAAGTTTTCGGTGTCTTCGTTTGGCAAATTTGGTAGACAGCTTAAGGTACAAGTACCCTTCTCTTGTATATTTATTTAATTTATTTTTATTATTTATATTTTATTTATCATATAAAGCATTTTAAAATACATTTTTATGCTTAATAATGATTCACTTTAGTTTTTAATTATTAGTATTCACCACTGGTGTAGACAATTAGGGAAACCTATCTAAAAATTCTCTGTCCTGCCCCCCCAAAAAAACTCAAATAAAAATGAGCATATGAATAAAATTTAATCAATAATGTCTAAATGGGGCACATGTTGGGGCTCCTGTAGCTTGACGGCCCTGCATCATTGATACGGTGTCAGTTATGCCCGTGAGTTAAAATTTTTTTCTCTTTATAATGATCTTCATAATACAAATTTTCAACATACTTGGAAATTAAGTCCCATAATTTTTTGTATCATCAATATTAATTTTTTTAATCCTTTTTGAAAAGGAATTACCTTGAACAGTCTCACTTGTAACATCTAGCAGCAATAGTTTTTATCCAGTTGAGTCTATGTACTATTTATTCTTGATTGTTCAGGAAATGGTTAGAGATTTCAATTTGTTAGATCTCACGAATTACCCCTGGTTGATAGAAAAACAAGAAGTTCCCTTGAGTTTTAAACATTTTACATCCAAGTATGGTACAGTTTTATAAAAAAATCTCCAGTATACTATTTTAATTTATTTGTATTAAAGTATTTTACATTAAATAAATGATTGGCCAAGAGGAGCAAATACTATGCCTGTGTACATGAAAGTATGAAACAAATTTTAAATTCTACAAAAAACAAAATCAAGTCTCTATTCAAATATGTCCTTTTTTTCTTTTCAAACCTCCTTTTACCATTTTTCTTTCGTGGTCAATCTCATGCCTACCTTGTGTTAACATTTTAGAGTAATCAATGAGCATATAATTTTGTCCCATCTTAGATATTTATGCTGCAGTCCTGTGATGTCTTGATGGAGTTTTCACCCTTTTCTTTGCTGACACCCTAAATTTTTGAGAGAAAGGGCCACATGTTAATGAAGGAAAGTATTTTCCTCCAACCGACCCAAGATTATTTTGCCTTTGTTGTCATGGCAGTCTTAAATTCTGTATCCTTAATAAGCTTCCAGATATCTGCACCAAGGTACGTTCCATCTTAACTTGGGACTTCAGATAAATCTGGAATATTTTTGCACAGGTATTTGAATTAATCACCATCATTTGGAATAGTTTTGTCAAACTGCTTTGTTACATCTTAAGTTTATATGCAGATGAATTCATTGTGCAGCGCAACTTAGCTGTTCTGACCACATTTTTGAAGATTTTCACATTGTCTTTTTGGCCATTATTTTTTGACCTAATGTTGAGTCTTATCAAGGCTGCCTCAGTCACAAATGAAACATTGGAACTTTGTATATCTGCTTTGTTGACCAAGGAGTATGGAGGTAACTCTCAAATCACTACAAATGGCATTCATTGTTAAATTCATAATCACTAGCCATAGTTGGCATTTTTCATTTTGTTAAAGATGAAAATAAGATTTTCATTGTGTTCCTTGAAATGCACCAAGTGTTAAACTGCCTTCCATGATGAAGAAAAATAACTTTCATTTTCAATGAATTTATAAACAACCTCCACTTATTTTTATCGTATTTGCTTGTGATTTTGAGATTTTCTCTCGCTTTGCACTCAACTGTTTTTCATCTAAACGGGGAGCATTCAAATAAATGTTAAACTTAAATAATAATTGTTAAACTTACATTTTATAAACCTGTTAATTTTTAAAAGTTTTTTATTTTATACATTTAAAAAAATCTTCTAAGAAATCCAACACTGAAAAAAGAATTATTGGTAAATATTCAGAAAAATTCATGTAAAACTGAATTTTTAAAGAAAGCATGACATGGGGGGATTTTTTTGTTATTTTTATGGAATCTGCACCATAAAATACTTAAAGATGAACGGGGATTGAGTTAGGTGACATTTGCTTGTATCCTCGCTTAATCAAACCCTTGTACATCCTGTGTAATCAAACAGGTAAAATAAGGTCATTGCAAGGTTTTTTTTCTTTCAATTTTGTGTATATTTGTGTTTTGTGTACCATACTCTATGGTACATACTCCCTTTAAATTCTGAAAAAAGGTTTTCATAGTTGATCATGGTAATGCTTTAATTTCCTAACATTTTGTTTATGTAAAGTTGATTATAGTTCTAAAATATTACTTGAATATGTTTTTAGTTACTTGTATTTTATGTGTGTTTTAGATATTGATTGATTTAATGAAAATGCTACCTATATATATATGGCTCAATGGAATATATATTGGAATATATCTGGGACATATATAATAAGATATCTAATAAATATATATATATATATATAAATATTATATATATATATATATATATATAAAAGACAACTAATCTTTACAGATATTAGAATAACATGTCTTAGCTGATTCTTCATTTTATGCGGTGCTGAATTTTTTTCCTTCATATATTTTAATATAAAATAAAAATTTTGCTTCCATGTTAAACATTATATTGCAGAAAGATGTTAATATAAACTCATATTCTGAACAAGAAAGCAAGACCCATTTTCTTCGTTGTAGATTTAAAATAGAGATATATGTAGTCACATCTGTAAAAAAACCTTACACTTGTGAAATTAACGTAATGGCATTTTCTTCGCATAACTCAAGACACTTACATGTTCCTGATAATGAAAGTGAGTGGCATATTTACATTTTACATATTTGAGCAAAATAAAAATTCACGAATAACAAATATTTTTATTGAAATTTTAAATAAAATGTGTAAGAAAAAAATGTATAAGAAAGCACAAATGCAACAACATAAATGTACAACCTAATGCAATGCTATATTCACATTTAGAAATTGCAATTGCGCTTTATTAAAAGAAAATTTTTACTAAAACTGTAATTTTTTGTAATAATCATCAAACTCCTTTAAATTTCTTTTGACAATCTAAAATGAAATTCATGTATTTCAAAAATCCATTAATTCACTATTCTAAACTAAAATTTTCATTTATATTTCTTTGTAATTCTTAATTAAAGTGTGGTACAGGACACGATTTGAAGCATTGTAAACAACATAACAGATTTTGATACAAGTGTATATTACTGTTGCTTCCGAAACGAAAACTCTAAATAATGAAAAATGTAATTGTAAAATATTATTTTGGTATATTTTTAGTAATTAGCATCTAATATGTATATGTTTTAGATTTTGGTTACTTTAAGAAAAATGCTCTTTAAAAGTCAAATAAACTCACGAGATATCTGATTAAAATTTCTTGGCTAATTCTTTTGATGCTGAGCTATGATATCTTATTGAATTTTCTTCATAAATTTTAATGTAAATAAAAAGTTTGCTTATATTTTCAGGATGATATTCAAGAATTATTTTTTTTCTTTTGCAGAAGGAGGCTTTTGTAAATTCATATTCTGAACAAGAGTACAAGATCATTTCCTTCATTATAGATTTTAAACAGACAGTTAAATAGTCTCATTTTCGAAAAGATCTTGCATTTGTAAAATTAGTAAAATGACCTCTTTATACAATAATTCAACAAATTTACATATTCTTGATTGTGAAAAGCCTCATGTTTGTGAAATTTGCAACATGGGCTTTTCTCAAACTAGTAATTTAAAATCACATTTGCATGTTCATACAAACGAAAAGCCTTAAGTTTGTGACATATGCAATAAGGCTTTCTCTCGAAATCATGATTTGAAGATACATTTACGTATTCATACCCAGGAAAAGCCTTATGTTTGTGAAATTTGCAACATGGGCTTTTCTCAAACTAGTAATTTAAAATCACATTTATATGTTTATTCAAAGGAAAAGCCTTATGTTTGTGACATATGCGAAAGGACTTTCTCTCGAAATGGTGATTTAAAAATACATTTACGTATTCATACCAAGGAAAAGCCTTACGCTTGGGACATATGCAATAAGGCTTTCTCTCGAAATCATGATTTGAAGGTACATTTACGCATTCATACCAAGGAAAAGTCTTATGTTTGTGAAATATGCAAAAACGCTTTCTCTCAAAATGGTCGTTTAACAAAACATTTACGTATTCATATCAAGGAAAAGTGTTATGTTTGTCAGATATGCAACAAGGCTTTCGTTCGAAATGAACATTTAAAAGTACATTTACGTGTTCATACCAAGGAAAAGCCTTACATTTGTGAAATATGTAATAATGGTTTTTTTCAAATTAGTACTCTAAAAGCACATTTACGTATTTGTACCAAGGAAAAGCCTTACATCTGTGAAATATGTAATAAAGGTTTTTCTCAAATTAGTATTCTAAAAGCACATTTACATATTCATACCAAGGAAAAGTCTTATATTTTCTAGATATGCTGCAAGGCTTTCACAAGAAATGAAAATTTAAAAACACATTTACGTATTCATACCATAGAAAAGCTTTATGTTTGTGAGCTATGCACCAAAGCTTTTTTTGAAATTGGTAACTTTAAAGTACATTTACGTGTTCATACAAAGTAAAGACGTTACGTTTGTGAAGTATGCAAGAACACTTTCTCCCGAAGTGGTGATTTAAAATCACATTTGCAAGTTCATACAAAGGAAAAACCTTATGTTTTTGAAATATGCAACAAGACTTTCTCCCGAAGTGATCCTTTAAGGATACATTTACTTATTCACACCAAGGAAAAGCCTTACATTTCTGAAATATGCAAAAAGGCTTTCTCTCGAAGTGGTGGTTTAAGAACACACTTACATATTCATACAAAGGATAAACCTTGTGTTTGTGAAATGTGAAACAAGACTTTTAATGGAAAAATAATTTAAAGATACATTTATGTATTTATTTCAGGGAAAAGCCTTATGTTTGTGAAGTGTGCTACAACGAGTTTTCTGAAATTGATCATTTGAAGAATGTCTACATGTCATTGTGAAATATACAATATTGCTAGGGAATTGTTATTAAAGTGTTTTACTTTTGAATAACTTTAATTATGACTTATGTTTTTGATCGTAGCTTTAAAAATAGGGGCTTCTCCAGAAGTCGATATAGTGTGATATTTTACAGTATTTTAAGAGAAGTAGAGTAATTATATGTTTTTTCAAATCGTTATCTTTCATTTCTTTTAATAAGATGATTAGGAAAAGAAATATATTTGTATATTTTTATTTAAGTATGACTTATGTATTTTTAAATGTAGGAACATAAAGTAAATTATTCATATATTTTTTAAATTGTATGCACAATATTGCCATGTAGCATTAAAGCAAAACTGCATGTAAATTTACGTAAGAAATCTGAAAATTATTCATATATAACGATATTTTTAAAAAAAATGCTTTAAATATTTGTATCTTGTGCTTTATCTATATGTCTAAGAGACGGTGGAAACAAGTCTAAAATATATTATAGTTTAGAAAAAAACTAAAAAAAGCACTTTTATATTTCATCGAACTAAAAAGTAAAAAAAAAATTCTTAATATAAGAATAAAATGATTAACGAGAAAATTATAATGTGATTGTGATTAAAGCCTGGGACGCTTTGTAATACATTTTTACACTAACTCAGCATTTCGTAGTAGAACTAGTAAGAAGTTATAACAATTAATATAGACCACTCCACGCTTTTAAGACAATGGCATTAATTTTGTTGTTAAACATTTTATTCTTATATTAAGAATTTTAAGAACTATAAAAGCATGTTTTTTAATTTTTTAAAAAACTATAATTTGTTTTTCATTTTTTAAAGCCAGTTTTATTTTTAAAACTATCATTCATTCTTTGTTGACTTTATCCTTGAGTTTGATATTTGAAGCCAGAATTACGTGGCTTCTGGAATTAGTCTTGCTCTTAAATGGATATTAGTTGACGGTTCTGAAGGATACTTATTTCTCCATTTACTGGGCCTCGGATGAATCCCATATCGTTGCATTTCAAAGATTCCGTCTCTATAGATGCAGGTCTAACTAATAAAAAGTGTGTAAGAAGAAATATTAAATGTCAAGCGTATCGTATTCACACATTTAAAACGTATTGCTATGATGATAATTTGTATCATCACTTCTAAAAACGTATTATTGCTTTATCAAATAAAAAAATATTTATCAGTCAAAACATAAATTTATCTCCTTTTAAACGTATTATTATAATGTTAATTCGTATAATCTTTTCCAAACGTATTGCTTTACAAAAATAAAAAATACTTAGCAGTTAGAACATAAATTATTTTTATATAAATAAACGTCTTTTTTTTATTATTTGTATTAAACACAGGCTTATTTGCGGTTTTAGGGTTGCATCTTAATCTTTTAGTCGCTAAATCTAGAATTATTCGCTAAATCTGGAAACGATATAAGGAATTATTCACAAAAACTCGAAATCCCTAGAATACTTTTTTATGAGAATCCTGATCCGGACAATGAAACGAAATAATAAAATTATTATACTGTCATCGGTCTTTGAAAAGTGTGCAAAATTTCGAATTAATCTGACCTTTTAAAGTGGGTAAAAATTGAGTTGAAATATTGCATTATATACAATCGAAACTTTCAAAAGCGTGTTAAAAATTAAGTCTTATATACATTATCCCCATGGCAACCACATCGCCTGACGATAAAAATATCAAGGTAACCATATCGTAATGTTATTGCCCATCTTGTCAAATATAGCTTAGAGTGAAGCACCCCTATATCAAATTAACTCCCTTAGATGATTTATGATAAGAATACAAATAAAATAAAATTTTCATTCGGGGCTGAACCGAAAATTCCGCGTGAAAATTAATTTAGATAACTGGAACAAAAAAAAATTACGGTTTGAATCTCTGGTTTTCTTTTCAAAGAAAATCGAATCTTATTCAACATTTAATGATTTTGTATGTATGATTTGCATGCAGCATGTTTATTATCTAGATCAGGGGTACTCAACCTTTTTTTCTGCTGGGCCGCATACATATGCTGATTATTTCATGTGGACCGGAGAGCTCATACCCTTGGCGACAAACCGAAAAAACGCCAAGCCAGAACAAGATGGCGCTAAGCGAAACCGACAATGGCGGCAAGGGAATATATTGGGATAAGGTGAACTGAAAATATATGTAAGAAATAAACCGAAATACAGAATTAACAAAATACAGAAATTAAACATTTAAGATAAAAAATATAAAAACAGCCCTTACTTTCTTACTCCTGATCTTTTCCTAGTGGAGGGTACAGCGTAACAACCGATTTTAAAAAAGCCTTAAAGGTCTTCATTGCTAAGCGAATGATCGTGTGAGCGCCGCCATATATATTCTGCAAGGTAATGGTCGAACATACATTCGGCGTGGCTGGTACGATTTCGAAGAATGCGTTTTATTGTCGACTACGTTACATCATGCCGATTATTACATTTAGGACATTCATAACTCGAAGTAATCAATCCTTTCTTCATACACCATTCAATCAATTCTTTCTTACCTTTCACATTCAACAAAGTCAAAAATTCTAAAGTATATTACCTCACACGCAGCCAGCCCGGAGCCCAACAACAAAATGAAATTCGAAATACGCGCCCACAAAATACGAAAATGCTAGAAATAGTTAGGGTTGCCATATGTGACGTTTAAAAGTAGGGTTACCAAGATGGCACATTTATCGTCAACCAAAGTAATTCGCGCCAAGGGTGTGGGCTCTCCTAGAAGTGAACCAACTTTTGAATGATGAATTCGACTGAATCTGCCAAAAGACCGTCTGGAAAACGTTCTAAGAAAAGGAAGTTTACTGGCAATATGCATACGAGATGCAAAACTGTACACAGTGTGGATGAATCACTAAACAACAGTGCATCTGGATTGATTGATTGATTGATTGATTATTAACGTCGCACTGTTCAGCTACACGAGGGCTTTTGGCGACGGACCACGTAATTTTGAACCATGGTCAAGTGACGTGGACGACACCTGAGCTGGCACCCTCCTCTCCTAACTACCGCACCACACCAATGAGAGGACATTTCAGCTTTCGATAGATTTAACGTGCATTGCTGCCCTACACGGCGGGTCTTTAGTGGTACTGGGCTCGAACTCGTGACCAGGCAAGCCACGATCCGATACCTATACCACTCTTCTTCCGCGGCCCCACAGTGCATCTGGAAAAAAGATTCAGTTGCAAGGTGTTGATTCATCTTTTATTGAACATGATGACGGTTTTGATGGCTCTAGAGTGTTTGATAAAACTATCATATTTATAAAAATTCAAAACTTTGCTTCTTGCAAAAAATGTGGTGGTGATTTTAAACTAACAGAAAAATGTGTTAGGGGTTCGTCTAGTGTTTTTTCGTTTGAATGCAAGAACTGTAAAGACTTGTGTTCGCTTAAAAATTCAAAAATGCTGGGTAAAAGAAAAAATACTCCAGAAATAAACAGACGTTTTGTATACGCAATGAGGACAATTGGACAGGGTCATGCAGCAATGACAACTTTCTGTGGTGTCATGGACTTTCCTCCTCCAGTTGCTGAAAAATCCTATAATAACATTATAAACAAACTACAATTGTGTAGTAAAGAAGTCGCAGAAGCTTCAATGCAAAGTGCAGCTTTGGAAGAGGTAACTTTGACAAATTCTTCCGATATAATAATTAGTGGAGATGGAACATGGAAAACCCGTGGCTATTCTTCTCGTGTTGGTGTGTGTGCTGTTATAGGAGACAAAACAGGAAAGTGTATTGATGCGGAAGTGATGTCTTCTTTCTGTAAGAGATGTGATTCTTGGAAACGAAGAAAAGGGTCACCTGCTTACAAAAAGTGGAAAATTCTTCACGTTAAAGAATGTTTGAAAAACCACAATGGTTCAGCTGGCATGATGGAGACTGTGGGAATGGTTCGTATATTTCAGCTTTCATTAAGTCATCGTTCTGTGAGATATACATTTTACATCGGGGATGGCGATTCCAAAACATTCTCATCTATTACTGCATCCAATCCGTATGGAGAAGATATCACAATTTCAAAAATTGAATGTGTTGGACATGTTCAAAAAAGAATGGGAACTCGTTTACGAAAATTAAAACAAATGAGCTCCAAACTTAGTGATGGGAAGTCGATTGGGGGAAAGGGAAGGTTGACCGACAGAATGATCGACTTGATTACAACTTACTATCGAAATGCAATCCGACAAAATAAAACATGCCTGTCGGATATGCGAAAAGCTGTTTGGGCTGTATATTTCCATATACGTTCAAGCGACGAAGAACCATTGCACAGTTTTTGTCTTGTAGGTCCTAATTCTTGGTGTAAATATCAAAATCAAGTATTAGAGGGCAGTATGGAAACTTTTAGACACATTAACAAATTGCCAGTGGCAGTAATGGATGCCATAAAACCTGTGTTTAATGATCTATCACAACCTAAACTCCTACAAAAATGTCTGGGGGGTAAAACCCAAAATAATAATGAATCAATTAACTCATTAATATGGAAATTACGCCCAAAAACTTTAGGTTGTGGTAGAAAGATTGTTGATATATCTACAAATGAGGCAATTGTCATTTTTAATGATGGCAATCAAGGCAGACTAAAAATTATGCAATCGCTTGGTCTGACTGTTGGTTAATTTGCACAAAAATTTGTCACATTTGTAGATATAAAAAGAATTCAGATTGCAGAACGACATTTTAATCTCCGCACAAAAGAAGTACGACAGGCTAAAAGAATGCAATTTAAAACTACTTGTAAAAAATTAACTGAAAAAGAAGAAACATCATATGCATGTGGCGAATTTTAGCATTTTAGAATCATAGTAATACACTGCATTCATATCACAAATTATTTAATATTTATAATAAGTAGCTGTTAATTAAAATATTGATTGTTTTTTAAGTAATATTTATAAATTTTTCTAACTTTATTTTTTGGAGAAATGAATCACTTTGGTGCATTTTGATTATTTTGTAGCTTTTGATATTGTTTCGATGCTTGTACTGCATTGGTATAATATATGTTTTTAGTGGCCGCGGTAGCCGAGTGGTATAGGTATCGGACCGTGGCTTGCCTTGTCACGAGTTCGAGCCCAGTACCACTAAAGACCCGCCGTGTAGGGCAGCGATGCACGTTAAATCTGTCGAGAGCCGAAACGTCCTCCCGTTGGTGTGGTGTGGTGTGGGGAGGGGGTGCCAGCTCAGGTGTCGTCCACGTCACTTGACCAAGGTTCAAAATTACGTGGTCCGTCGCCAAAAGCCCTCGTGTATCTGAACAGTGCGACGTTAATATTCAATCAATCAATCAATATGTTTTTAGTTATAATAATTTTAATAAATTGAAGTTTATTGACTAAAAAAACTTCACATTAGTTTTAATTTAAATTTAGTTGTTGTTTGGGTAACCAGAATAATATATATATAAAACTGTGGTAAATTTTAAGTTAGAGAGATGTCAATTTTCTGAGAACGTCATTTTTTCTCATTACGTGCATGATTTTTTCAAAACCATTCCATGGAAAATGATAAAATTTTTATTGGAGATTCTGACCATATCTGTACTTAAAATAACGAACCCGTTTGAATTTTTAATAAAAAAATTTAAAATTACAAATAAAAAAATAGCGAAAATTTTTTTTAAAATTTTATAGTTACATTTTAAATTGTTATAGTTTACTTAAATTTTTTATTCAGTGTTTCATGCTTCGTCATTTTAAAGATAACACAATTTCCAACACTGAGCAAAAATTTCATCAAAAAAATTGGTAACTTTTTTTATAAAGCTGCGCGTAATGCATATCACTTGCGAAATGAAAACCAAAATTTCTTTTTGAAATTATCTAATTAAAAATTTATCCTAATTAGCAATGTGTTTGTTGGTTATGTTTTAAGTAAAGTAATATCTATTTGTTTATTCCTCCAAAATTTACTTTCCAGGAAACAATAATAAAAAATTATAGAACTTTAAAGAGCTCACTATTTTTAACCATTTTCAACTTTTTAAAAGGTATGTGAACTCTTAAGTTAGTTAAGGGGTGTGACATTTGATGAATGTTATGTTAGTTCGTGTGACAAGTGTGAAGAGTGTTTCAAGAAGTTAAGTGACAGCCAATAGCAGTTATCTGTAAAAGAGAACCTTGAGTCAAGGTGCATGCCATTGCACGCCAGTGAACCACTACTTCAGCTAGGATCAGATAGATTGAGGCTTTATTGGCCATTAAGGTAGGCGTGACCATTTAAATATTCGGATCTGTGATCGCATTGAAATTGAGCTTAGGTGAGTTAGTTATTGATAGTGGTTCGGGTTACGTTCTTTCGGTATTATATATTGTATGTTTAGCCACCGTAGATTCTCTCACATATCCTATTATTATCTAATCTGTTATTGGTTTAAGTTAAGATATTAATAAAATAATATTAAGATTTTGGCAGTTTCTAGTTCTTCATTTATTCCTACAACTCTAGCTCACACTGATAATCTAGGAAAAGCGCACACGAAAAGCGCACATTGCCTTACTATATAATGTTCAAAATTTAGTAATAATAAAATATTCTTAAAATAGTTTTCTGAGTTTTTGAGATTTACAAGTTTTTAAATGTTTATTAAGGCTTTTAAAAAAAAAAAAATTAATTAAGGAACACATAAATTTTGACACCTCGTCACTGTATGCATGTAAATTCTATTTTAATGTTTGCATGGATATTTAAACTATATCAATTATAATTTTTAGTACAATTGTTGTACATGGTTCAAATACTGAAATATAAATTGTTCGAAATAGAAATCACTCAATTTCATTGAAAAGAATGCTTACATCTTATACTCGTTTAGAAAAAAAAATTATGCAAATAAAATCCTACTGTGTACATAAAATTTTATATACACATATGTATGAAATATTTCTATAATATTTCTTGAAGATTGGTAAAACTATTGTAAGACGTGCGAGTGGATGTTATTATTGTAGGTAACCAAAGATAGGGCGTGGCCTGTGGTGTGATTTTCTATGTTACGTGGAGCGTGGTCGAATACGGTATTATCGAAGAGGCACTCCTGGGAATCATTAATCTTTTATTTCACATCTGGAAACACATAAAGATCCAGTAGAGACGGCATTACACATACAAGAAGCAAACATCATAGCACAAGCACAAACACAAACAAAGAGAATCATAGAACGCGTTGCAGCAGGCTGATTACATGATGAAGGCAGGTAGACAAAAGAGAAAAGAGAGAGCGATTCGAGTACGGATTCACGTCATGGGGATATGGATCATGATTATCCTCCTTCCCCTATCTAACAAATATTGGTGCCTTCAGAGTGGAAGACCTGACTGAGAGAGTCTTTTCCTGGGAAAAGGTTGATACTGGGAGTTCTGGTTGGTTGACAAGGATGGCAGAGAGGTGACGTCAGAGTCATGGGCGGGTCTTCAGGGTTTCGGCGGTTAGAATCCAAAAATATTTACAGCAGGAACTGAGAGGTGATGTATAACACTGGGAATTGAAAAAACATTAGCGAGTGAGTAAGTTCTTTCTTGGCTGCCCTGATATTGGGGGGAAAATTGCAATTGGAATAAAAAGAGGCTATTTTGGTGGGTGCAGCAGTTAAAAATTTAAGGTAAAAAAGTTTAAAATTTTAAAATAAGAAGGAAGAAAAAGAAAAATTAAAGTATGAATTTAGAGATTAGCGACCATTCACCATCGGTGAATGAACAGCAAAATTATTAGGGGGGATTGTAGGAGTCAAGGAGTATTCTCCTTGGCCTCTTAATTTTATCGACTAGTGCATAATTTTGAATATCAATAAGATTTAAGTTATTAGTATGTGGCATATCTTAGTAAAATTTTTAGCAAGTTTTTGTATATAAGTTTTGAAAGCAGGGATTTTTAAATCCCAGTAAATAAGAGCATTTCTGACATATCTGCCAGGCCTGACAATGCTTCTAATAAGAGAATTTTGAGCTATTTCAAGAATTTTGACATTAGAATTTGCTGCATAACCCCACACAGGAGAAGCAAAACTGAGAATGGGCTGCAAAACAGCAGTGTAGAGTAGTACCTTATTTGATAAAGTCATTTCAGAATTCCGGCTTATTAAGGGGTAAATTAGTCTAAGCGAAAACCGGAATTTATTTCGCACGTGTAAGATATGTTGTTTCCAAGTTAATTTACTGTCCAACATGACTACAAGATATCTAGTACTCTGAGACCATTGGAATGGTGTGGAGTATAGTGTGGGGGGTGTGCATGGTTTTCTCCTCCTGGTGAAAAGAACTGCGACAGTTTTGTCTACATTAATTTTAATCCTCCAATCATTAAAGAAATTCTCCAGGAGAGAGAAGTGTTTGTTTAGTGCAAGAGTAATGGTGTTATGATTTTTGATGCAGGCTGTCACACAGGTGTCATCTGCGTAGAGGTTTAACATAGTTTGTGGGTGCGTGGGCATGTCATTAATGTAGAGGTTAAGTAAAAAAAATGGCCCTATTATGGAACCCTGTGGACAGCCAATGTTTATGTATGTTGTCTGAAAGTGTATTGTTAACTCTGACCTGATAAAATCTATTGACGAGGTAGGAATTTATGATGTGGATAAGAGAAGGAGGGAAGTTATATTTAATTAGTTTGCCGCGTTGCGTGGTTAGGCATTCTTCACTACAACACGGTTGAATTAAATAACAATAAACATATATTAACTTTAAAGATTAAATGAGCAATTAAGAGGTAAACTTCTAAAAACTACAACACATGGAATCAGGCACGCTACAAGAATAACAGATCAATTCAGTTCAGTTTTGGAGTCGTTATGTTGAGCTGTAAGGTCGCTGCATACTCCCCTTCCAGTGCCAACGATACCTAGTTGGAAGATGAACTTTGCGACCAGAACGTGTAGATGGCTGGGTAGGCGTTGAAGCTGTTGGATCAGATTCCACAGTAGCAGGTATTGAAGCTGTTGCATTAGGTTCCACAGTAGCAGGTGTTTCATTCTTGGTTTGAGGTAGTTGCAAGTCCTCAGTGTTAAGAAAGAAGGCAGGTTTGCATCTATCAATAGATACAGATACCCGTTTACCATTGATGTCAAGGAAAAACACTTTATCCTTCCTTTGTAAGACTTTGAAAGGGCCATCATAGGGTTGTTGAAGTGGACGACGTAACAAGTCTCGGCGAAGAAAAACATGTGTTGCTTCCAACAGTCCTGGATGGATAAAAACTGGACGTTTGCCATGGTGTTTTGGTGGTTTAAAGTGATTGCATGTGAGACTTAAGTTTCGAAACAAAATTCACAACATCATCGTCTGGCTTGGAAGAGTCAAACAGTCGAATAGTGGCAGCCGAATAGTGGTCCCCAAAACTAATTCAGCTGGGGTACACAGAATATCTTCTTTAAGGAAGCTCGTAGACCTAGTAAGATGATAGGGAGTACTTCTGTCCAACGCTCAGTAGCATGGCATTTGATTGCACTTTTCAATGGGCGGTGCAATTCTTCGATCATCCCATTAGATTGAGGGTGGTATCCAGTTGTACGACACTTCTGAACACCAAGTAGTTTGCTAAGAGCTTTGAAGAGCGAGGACTCAAACTGCCTGCCCCTGTCGGTTGTGAGAAAGGAGTTCCAAAGCGAGACACCCAAGAGGAAAAGAAGGCCTCAGCCACAGTCTCAGCAGTTATGTCTTTGAGAGGTTGGGCCTCTGGCCATTTCGAAAAATTCAATCATTGTCAGGCAATAGGTGTAGCCATTTGATGGAGGTAGAGGTCCAATGAGATCCAGATGAACATGATCAAAACGTTGGGAAGGTTCTTGAAATGATGAAAGAGGTGATTAGTATGACGATGAATTTTAGATTTTTGGCAAGCTAGGCAGTGTTTTGCCCACTTAGCTACATCTGATGAGATTGATGGCCAAAAAAAGGCTGCTTCATCAAATGCACTGATCGACGTATGCCAGGATGGGATAAATTATGCATAGCAGAGAAAACATCTTGACGATGCTGTTTTGGGATGTAGGGTCTGGCTGTGCCCGTTGATAGATCACACATAATTTCAGTAGACGAATTGGGAAAAGTTAATTTTTGAGTTCCAAGGAAGTTCCAGATGCTATTAGGGTGTGACGCTCCTGATCAGTCTGTTGTGTCTCAGCAATACAGTCATAGTCAATTTGACTTGGGAAGGTGATTGCAGAAACACGAGAGAGAACATCAGCAGCAATATTGTCAGAAATGTGTACAAATTTGTGGTGAACTGAGAGATGAAATCCAGCTGACGGATCTGCCGTGGAGAACATTTGTCACTTTTTGCCTAAAAGCATAGTGAGGGGCTTGAAAGTAAACACTGTGAAATCTTAGCTTCCAGCATATACCGAAAGTGTCGGATAGCCGAGTAGATAGCGAGGAGTTCACGTCGTAGGCATTTTTTGTAAGACTTTTCAGATGAAGTAAGTTTTCTGGAAAAGAAAGCCAATGGCTGTAGCTCAGAGTCCACAACTTGGTGAAGTGCACCTCCTATGGCATAATCAGAGGCGTCCACATGAAGAGCAAGCGGGGCAGAAGGTGAAGGATGAGCAAGAAGTGCAGCATCAGCAAGAGCTTGTTTACACCTCTGAAATGCTGTAATTATTCAGAAGACCAGGTTAAAGGCTTTGAGTTCTTTTTACCTTTAGAACCTTTTAAAAATTCACTTAAAAGATACTGTTTTTCAGCTGCTTTGGGCAAGAAACGTCTATAAAAATTTAACAGTCCTAAAAAATTTTCTCCAGAGCCAACATTTTCTGGTTGTTTGTAATCAAGAACTGTTTGAACTTTGTCAGGCAATGGCTTAATGCCATCAGGAGTGATAAGGTGGCCAAGGAAAATGAGTTCAGTCACAGCAAATACACATTTAGAGATATTTAGTTTTAAACCATATGAGCTCAGTCTTTGGAATATAGTTCTTAAGTGAGAACGATGCTCCTCAGCATTTTCTGAGTAACACAAAATATCATCCAAGTAGACAAAACAAAAGGAAGTCCTCTTAGTACTTCATGCATGAATCGCATAAAGGTTTTGGTGCATTCACAAGGCCAAAACACAAATGGGTATATTCGTAAAGACCCCATGGAGTTTTACAGCTGTCTGAGGAATATCACACTCAGCTATCTAGGGATTTGGTGGAATGCCTTAAAAATGTCTATTTTGGAAAATATCTTCTTGCCATGTAGTGCATGAGCAAAGTCATTCAAATAAGGCATGGGGTAGCTGTCGAACTCAGTAACAGAATTCAGCTGCCTGTAATCCCCAACAGGTCTAACTTAGAGTCAGATTTGGGCACAACATGAAGAGGAGAATCCAGGGACTTTTGGAAGGTCTAATAATGCCTTGAGCAAGAAGAAATTCAAATTCTACCTTCACTGCATCATACAGTTTAGGTGTAGCCTTCTAGGCCTGGCAATGACTGGTGGGCCAGTAGTAATAATATGGTGGACTGTGCCATGTGATGCTGATTTGGAAATTAAAAAGGGTTGCTGATGTCTGGATATTCCGAAAAGATGTTTTTAAAACTAATGTTTGCATCTAAGTGAGGATTGAGGGCTGTACAATATTTGAAAAAAACAAGAAGTGAAAAGAGAAGTTTCCACATCCACCAACCTTTTTTTTCTTAAGGTCGATTAAATTGAGGTGCTTTAGAAAATCAGCAATTATAGGAGATTATTATAGGATTCTCCTATATCCAATTATAGGAGATGATACATCAGCAATTATGAAAGTGGAGATAAAAGGTCGCCTCAGACCCAGGTTCAGTTCTTTACGGACCATACCATAGACTGGAATTTTGGTATTATTAGCAGCAAATAAGGAGAAGTTAGACTGAGGTGATTTATTCATAGTTGGAGAAGGTGGGATGACACAGATTTCACTTCCAGAGTCTATGAGGAATTTCTGGCCAGACTTGCGGTCTAATAAAAATAACCGGCTGGTATGTTTCGAGGGCTCTGCCATTCCAGCTATGACAGAGCTTACTCGTTTTTTGCACAAATGCACAAGGTGAAACACACTTGCGGGCCTGCTCTTTATAACGGCGATGATAGTAGCAGATGCCACTTCCTCTATTGACACTCCTAGAGCGTGAAATGTGATCTCCGGCGGTCAGAACTATATCGTTGGTGACAAGAATTGCGCTCTCTTGTCAGTTCAGCAACTTGTAGAGACAGCTCTTGGATCTGCCTGGCGAGAGAGTCCATGGTTGGCTGAACACTGCATGAAGATGACTGGGATGGTGGAGGAACAGTTGTGGCAGCACAGATAGTCGAGGACGCACCAATAAAAGAAACTTTATCAGCGATGATACCCAGTTTATCCAAAGGCTCTGAGGATGCAGATAAAACAGTCTGGATATGTGGTGGCATTCTTTGAAGCCACAAACATTGCAGAAAGTCATCCTGGAGTTGGCCATTAGACAGCTCTTTCATTTTTCGCAACAGGTGGCTGGGCTTCTCATCTCCTAAGCTGAAGGTCAGTAAGCAGTTTCTTAATTTTTTGAGTCTCCGAGTCGCTAAATTGGGTGATGAGCCGCTGCGAAGAGTGTGATATTTGTCACTGTTCGGAGGGCTTAACACAATGTCCGACACGTAGGAGAGAGTTTCAGCATCCAGGTTCGCAACCAAAGCAGAATACTTAGTATCATCACTGGAGATACCACTGAATGTGAATGCATGGTCGCATTGCGCAATCTATAGACGAACGTTGGATTTCCAAAACGGCGGCAGCCGCAACGCAATACGAGCGACTTCAACGGTTTCACTAGTCATATTGTTGAATAAGCACGAAGCGAAACGAATCTCCGAGCAGATGCTTCAAGTGGCCTTGAGGAGAAGGAAAAAAATCTTTCGCTACGTACTGATCATCCGTAGTAGAAGAATTTGTATTGCATTCGCCAGTAGAACAGAATAGCTTACGTGTTTTTAAGTCCAAAAGGGGTCACCACTGCCGCGTTGCGTGGTTAGGCATTCTTCACTACAACACGGTTGAATTAAATAACAATAAACATATATTAACTTTAAAGATTAAATGAGCAATTAAGAGGTAAACTTCTAAAAACTACAACACATGGAATCAGGCACGCTACAAGAATAACAGATCAATTCAGTTCAGTTTTGGAGTCGTTATGTTGAGCTGTAAGGTCGCTGCAAGTTTATAAATAAGCCCACTGATCCAGACACGATCGAAAGCCTTCTGGATATCCAGAAAGACAGCTCCAGTGGATCTGCCTCTCTGAAATACCGAAGAGATTTTTTCCGTAATCCTTAGCAGTGGGTGGTTAATAGAAAGTTTTTTCGTAAAGCCATATTGGTTTGGATTAATTATGTTAGAGTCAAAAATGAAAGTATTTAGTCTATTGAGAATGATGTGCTGAGTAATTTTACTGAGCGAGGAAAGAAGGGAAATTGTTCTATAACTTTGAGCTAGAATACTATTTTTTCCAGGTTTTTTAATAGGGAATATAATTGCGATTTTTCAGTTTTTTGGAAAATGCCTGAGAATTAAAATTTTATTGAGGTTAAAATAATTAAAGCTTTAAGAGAGAAGTTACGAATCATTTTATTAGTGATATTGTCTTTTCCTGGAGTTTTTCTAACTTTTAATTTTTTGATGTAATCCGGAACTTCATCTGGGTTAGTAGGGGAGATGGGAATGGAAAGGGGAAGAGAAAAGAAATTTTCAAGTGTGTTCGTGACGTCAGAGTCAATCGTGGAATTGTAATTGTTTGACCTAGCGTTTTGTGTAAAGTTATCTTTAAGTGTGGTTGCAATCCAATGGCTTTCTGGTCATCTGTAATGGCGGTACCAGAATTTGTGTTTAGGGCAGAAATATCAACGCGTTTGTGTTTGAAGAGTTTTTGAATATTCCAGAAGCTGTTATCTTGTGTGTTTAGAGCTAGTAATTTATTTTCCATGTTTCTTGTGAGTGTTTTTTAGCTCTTTTTAATTTTAGCTTGTAGTCTGTTTCTGTTTTGTGTACTCGATTTAGTGTATTTTGATAGAGTTTACGTGTGCGATTTTTAAGAAAAATTAGATCTTTAATGTGGTTTGGAGTATAAGGGTGTTGAGCGTTTGTGATTGGCTTGGAGGATTCCGTGTGGGCGGAGCGAACGGCTTCGATGAAATCGTCTATTTTACTTTCGAGAATATGGGGATTATTGATATTAGCATAGTTTTCAATTCCAATATTATTGTTTAAACATTTTTTGAAGAATTGCCAACAGGTGATAATTGCTCTAGGATTGTCTTGATGAATGGGAATGGAGAAAGAAAAATTTAATTAAACAGGATTATGATCAGAGAAGAGCTCGGGCAGGGAATCTATTGAGTAAGGAAAGTTAAAATTATTGACTATAGCAATGTCTAATGTATTTTGAGTAAGATAGCCATATCTAGTGGGAGTAGCGGGGTAAATTATTTCAAAATTAGCTAAATCACAAAAATTTTTAAGTTAAGTTCCTCTGGTAGAATTACGGGAGCAATTCCACGTATTGTGTATGACATTGAAGTCGCCAAAGATGACACAATGGCTGTTGACATGCATAATGGTTTCAATATCAAGAGTAAAAAGAAGCTTATCAGAGTGGGGAGGGACATATATAGTAGGTGATGCTGACAGGGTCCAAGTTAGGGGGATTTATAGTAACCGTAGTCGCTTCAATATGATAAAGCTGAGAGGTGGGGGTATAAAAATGGGGAATAGACTTTTTAATTAAGATGAGAGTTCCACCGGAAGCCGGACCGTCCGTGACTCGATCGTTTCTGTGACATTTGTAATTTGTGACGCTGATGATGTGTACAGGTCTCAGATGTGTTTACTGAATTAAAATAACACCGGGACTGTACTTCTCTACGAAAAGTTTAAATTCAAGAATTTTATTTAAGATGCCGTTTGCATTCCAGGACATCAGAATTAGGCCAATCATTGGTAGACTAATCATCGCGATGCTCGAAGATAGCCTCTACTAGGACATACATTTGTTGTTTTCTAGCTTCTTTACTTTTATTTTTACTATTTTTGAATTGATGGGAAGGGGCAGCAAAATTCATGTTATTTATTTGAACGGTGAGGGCAGTTAAAGCTTGAATAATACCTTGGATATATTGATTAATTATATTTAAATTTGGGTTATTTGACTGGTTTTGGGTAATAGGAGGGGGAATGCTAACTCGATTGGCCTGAGACTGCAACGAACGGACAGAATTTCCACTGTTTCCTGCCACCATCTGTTGAGGGGTATGAGAGTTAAAGTTTGTTTTATTCTGAGTTGAGTTTGCATAGGATACATTTGGTCTTACAATACTATTGACAACATTTGTATAAGTATTTTTAAAAGCACTATTGTTTGTTTCTTTTTTGGGCTTGGGGAATTGGGGGCATTTTGCATAAGTCGCCATATGGCCGTAAGCTTGACAGTTAATGCAGTACATTTGGTCGACTTTTTTAATTTCACATTCTTTAGTTTGATGATTTAGCCCGCATTTTAAGCAGCGGGGTTTGTGATGACAGTTTTCCGCGGTATGGTTAAACTTGTTACAAGAAAAACATTGTGAGTAACTCTTTTACTCTCATACCCGTCAACTCTAACAGAGAGATAGCATAGTTTATTTAAATCAAATATTTTGGAATTAAAAAGGTTGCGGGGAAGCGTAACTAAGAAAATGGGGTGAAGTTGCTTGGTTATACGACCGGTTAATTGGGAGACTTTATCTATTGTAAAACCTAAATTTTCTAGTTCATTTTGGATATCAGTAAGTGGAGTATCACGAGGTAGTCCTTTTATCACGATTTTTATGGGCCTATCAGCCTTACAGGGAATAATATGAAATTCGAAGTCAAGTTCTTCTAGCAGGTGAATTAAATTATGCTGTTGTTCGGCAGTATCAGTATACAGTTTAAGGTATTCTCCAGTGAGTTTACCTCGAACGAAGGGCATTTTATCAGTTATTTCTTTCTTTTGTTCGATATAATTTTTTTGGACTTTAAGCATAACTGGAGGGGGGAGATTTTAAAAAGTTTGTTGGGAGTGTTTATTTTGATTGTCATTCTTAGAGGCATTTTCAGTGGAAATTCTGGTCGTTTCTTCGTTTAAATTTGAAAATTTATTTTTAAGTTCGATATTGAAATTAAATTGACTAGAACAATAAGCTAATTTATTTACTTTACTGAGAGGTGGCGTAATAAAGCCATCATCGTTTTCTTTTCTTTTTTGCGGGAGTTTTTTAACTAGTTCCATTACTATATCATTATCATTATTTTTGTCAAGTTGAGAATTAATTTTAGTAGGAGTACTATGGGGAGTATGGTGTGTAGGGCAGCCAGGTAAATTGCATGGAGGAAGAGAGCTAAACTCACTTACCGCTATGTTGTAGAGCCGGGTATATTCAAGCATCTGGTTCTGGATGATAGTCACAAAGGGTCTTCATTATTGTACCTTCCGAATCTTTGCAGGGATTTCAGGGTAGAGTCAGCTCCTTGGATGAGAAGAATGAACTTCTGGTTGTCGTCAGTTAAGTCCGTGTGTCGTTGGCAGAGAGCAGTTGTTATGGGAGTCGAGGGCCTTGAAGGTGTTCTGGATTCCGTGGGCATAGGTTGGTCGTAGTTCGGTTCCATAATCGATAATCAAATCAGGTATCAGCGAGGGAAAAAAGATAACGAATCAATCAAGTGGATGTCGCCCTACACTAACAGCTCTGATAAGAGCTGTAGAGCGACTGGCTCATTTGCCTCCAGAAGATCAATAGGAAATCGGGGTAGAGTCGTGAAGTTGAAGGAAAGTACGGAGCGTAAAGATGACGCGACCGTACTCTAGCTCAACAATCGTCCGTGATCCTTTTTCAGAGAGAGCGATTACACAAGATTTTGCTTTTATATCAACAGTGGTTATTACGTAATAATAGTTCTAAATGGCTAGAATGAGTGGTACAGGGATTTCGGAGTAGACGATTAGGATTAAGAATACAATGTTAATTTTAAACCAAAGAGTTAAAGTTACTTTAAATATTAGTACGAAGAGCTAATAAAAAAGATACTAGCGGGAATTATTACATTTATATAAAAGTGTTTTATTAAATAATTCAAGAGCTTTAATGAAGTTTTTCTTAAGGTAATACAATAATAATAAAAACCATGTAGCATTATAAAGAACAACAAAATTTTACACAGAAAAGACATGAGCAAATTCTAGTTTTATTTGTTTTATAAAAAATGCTAAAATTTTGATATGTTAATTTGACAAATATATTTATATTTCCTGTCCAGTCAAGTGGTATAGATAAGATATCATTTTACAATCACCGCTTTCAATAAATCCGATCTTCTAAGAGTCGTTATGTTTCGGTTGTTAAGAATTCTAGATTTTGCTCGTGGATAATTCAGGATTAATTTTCATTACATTTACTTTAAGAATTTTGTTATTTGGAGCAGAAATAAATTTTCTTATACTATTCACTAACATGTATAATATCAACAATTTTTTGTAAATTACTATTTTTTTGAAAAACTTTAAACGAAAAAATAGAGAATTAATGAAAAATGTAAAATAAAATACACTACAGCAAGTATATATTCGCTTCCATACTATATCTTTTAACTATTACATCGAAAAAAAACCTCAGTAGGAAATAATCTTTGCCGAGTATAATAAATCAGATATGAATAAATATAAAAGAGGAAAATTCAGTAAAGTATTTGAATATTTCGAAAAGACATGAGTGATTATCTCCTTTAGAAATTAAGATAATGATAGAAATAAAACAAATAATTGATTTAGAAAAATAAGATATATGAAATTTCGGGATTACATAAATAATTACTTTTCTTAGTATCGGCAAAAAATTAAAACTACTTACATATAATTTGACATTTATGTCTTGTATTTGTAAAATTAATGCAATTTACCTTTGTATAATTCTTTACTTTGAAAAAAAAAACTGAAAAATTTAACTTAATCGAGAAATGCATAAAGTTTTTTAAGTCTGATTTTGATTAAAAAAATTTTTTCAAAGTGAATTCGAGAAATCGTTAAAACTACTGCTGAAGCTACACCGGTAATATATCCAGAGAACATGAGCTTTAAACGATTATCAGAAATGCATTGTACTACTACGCGGAGGTTTTCCCAGGAGGAGAAACATAAAGCATATGGTTACTGCAAACCAATTCCTCTCAAGGATACGCCTTGGTGATCCACTTTTGGCTAGAAAAGAGGATTTGGCGGCGGAAAATCCCAGCCCACGTTATTGAAGTTTTCCCAAAATTTGGTTTTCACTTGATTAAATTTTGTTTCAAAATTAGAGGGATGATCTAGTTTAATGCGAGTCACTATCTAGACATCCACTGACAGCTAATGGATCATCAAATTATTTTTTCGCTGGAATGGACCCCTGCGGGTCATCATTGACCCCTGGGATTTGAAATAAATCACTTTGGGTATCACTGCTATAGTTGTTGTCAAGACATCATTGCACTCTCCATGCACAAGACCATATTCTGTGCTAAGTCATGGAGAAAACTTTCAACTTGCTCATAAAAGGAAATGAATTAAGCATCTTGGTCGATAGAATTAAGCCTCCTCACACACTTGCGGACTCAACAGTTCTTATTTCAATGTCAGCTATTACAAATTGTAAATCTTTGAATCATTCTTCCGTCCGACAGCCAAACTCCTATGAATAGACAACTACAGGCCACAAGGCGCACAAGACAGCTTCAACGAACAATGCTGCTGTATCTATGGTCAGCCCATTTCGTAGTGTATTTCCCAGAGCATTATAAAGAGACTATGTTTTCTTTCTTAATTTTACTTCTAATAGAGCTGGTGTGGCAGCCACCAAAAAGCCCTCGTGTAGCTGAACAGTGCCACGTAAATATCTTATCAATCAATCAATCAATCGTGGCAGCCACCAATTTTGCTCTTGCAGATTGGCAACACTTTTTTAAACAGTTTAGTCAAAAAGTGATTTTGATTTTTTCTGAAGTATTGTTTGTTTTCAAGTCTTTTGATTTCATGAAATATATATCTTGTTAACATCTATTATGTGGTTAGGATAAAATTTACCCTTATCGCAACAGCAATAGATGTTTACCGTTTTTGAATAAAATCACAGGCCCCTGGCTTTTCGTTCTTTCTAAAGTAAGTATAAACTAGCAATTTCGGGCTGTATGTTATTTTATGTGTTATTTCACTGTTCTCGCTACTCATTGATTTCTTTTGAATCGCGTTTTTTTCGTAAAAACATGACGAATGGATTTTCTTCTGATTAAAAGGTAAGAAAGTAATTATTGTTTTTTTGTATGAATGAAGGATTAATAGAATCTTGGTATGGATGTCTGAAATTCGCAAAGAATTTGCATTTAATTTCTTATTTTTGGTTTCCTTTGTTGTTCATTTTACAAACCAGTTTATTTTTTACTTTTTTTGTCTCTTGATGCCGCACAGTGGACAGTTTTCCCAATCTGGCGCACGGAAATTATTTTATGGCGTTAAAGTCTTCACGATGGTTTAAAATCATAGTATTAATGTTAATTGGGTTTTCTTTTCTGTTTTTTACTAACAAATAAAATTAATAGGGTATTAAATGGTGGAATTGTCGAATCCGGCACTTCTCCGCCAAATTTTGAAAAATCGCCAATTTAGCGCGTTTTTGCGTGTTGTGTTTCTGAGTTGCAACCCTACCACAACACGCAACGCCGGAGCGCAAAATTCAAGATTTCGGAAGGAAAATCATTAAAAAACAACATTTTAATGTTTAGAAACTGAATAGATCGCTGCAAAAATGAAGCATTTAAAAATGAAAATTTATTGACTTACCGTAAATAACGATGTTTATGAAGAGGATGTCCCCGGCTGAGCATCTTGCAGAATTATTTCGTGCTCCAGCGGGACGTCCTGTTGCAAAGGGGGGAAAACACTCGCCACATCCGCTAAGAACGTTTTGAAGACTTCGTTTTCAACGGAATGGGAATTTTTCCTTCGCCACATAAACTCATGCAGATATGAATCAAACATGTCCTCGGTGCGATGAGTCGTATTTCCAAGGAAACGTTTGATTCCACTCCACTAGCCCTCAATGCTGTTAGTATGCGCACCTGTTACGGACACACAAACATCAGACTGTGGTTTACCTTCAAATGAAAACCTTCATCTTTCAAGCAATTGTAGGAAGGCCAACAGTCCAAAATGATTGTGGTACCAGGCAACACCTATTCTTTAATGACAGCAAGCAAACATTCTTTTGTTCGACATGGAACCACTCTGAAAAAACATTTGTTCGAATTCCTTACAGTACCTCCAAACACCCATTTCCATTCACGGGTCTTCCTTTACCATATTTCATTTTCCCAAATTTACTCTCATCCACCTCAACAATCGCATCCGCTCCTCCAATCTTGCAACTATCTCTAATTAAAACATGTATGCATACTTCCCTACAGAAATTATACCAATCGACAGCTGTGTGTGAACCAACATCCAAGTCTGCGAACGCATATTTCTGAGGGCACCTTCCGAACCATTTACGCATTGCTAACAAAACCGTATACATATCCAGGTTGCTCAGTTGAAACCAAGACCCTTTCCTTACACTCCGAGAAACATAATGATTCTCCTCTTTCACACTGGACTGATTTCTGCACAGCCATTCAAAACCATCATTCAAATTTTTGCCTGTTCTTTCTCTCAATTCCATAGGTTTCCCACATTTCGGGCAAACATATGAAGATGCAATCAAACCTTCTTTCATACACCATTCTAACACCGCTTTCTTTCCAAACACAGGCAACAAGGAAAAAATCTTTCAGAATACGCATCATACTTTTGCATGCATTCATTCAAATTAATTCTAACATCATCGCTGGACATCATGGTAATCTGTTGTAATTTATGAGGAGAAAGAAAGAATTACCTGTAAAAAGTAATTCCCAAATCGAAGAAAACAAAGCCGAACAGCTGACCCAACTGGAGCAAAAGAAGTAACCATTTGCTGTGTAACGGATTTTTTGAAGAAAAAAAAGCTTTCTGCTCATGCGCGAGAAAGACCGTTGGAGAATTAAACTGTTAAAATAAAAAAAAACCAATTACAAATGCGCTAATTTGCGTTAAAACTGTTAAAATTAAAGAAATCTACTGCGCATGCGCTGAATTTCGCCAAAAAAGCGACTTCTGCTCCACTGAAAAACGAATTCAGAAGGGTTACCAGATTTGGCGCATTTATCGATTTGGCGAGAAAACACTTGGCGCGATAAGTGTCCGATTGACAAATCAACCTATTAAATAATTTATCATGTTTGGGAACTGGTATTGTATATACCCGGCGTGGATTTTTTTTTTGGCGAAAAGTCATATCTCGCGAAATACAGTGTTTACATTTCCGCCACGTTAGGACTAACGTTTAATGCATAACCCGCGATCACGCACGGGGTGTTCTGTACACCCCAGCAACAAGTAAAGCCTCCTACAATTCTAAAATGATTGCGCAGAACCACGATTTTTTCTGTAGCTGCCCATTTTAGGTCATTGAATCTTCAGGCCTGATGTAATCAATCATGCTAGGACGATTGGAATGTAATGACCTTTAAAAGTTTATCTGGGATGCTGAGAACACCCCGAGAATGATTGAGTTATATTTTCGTACTCAAAGCATCTACGGAAGAGTATGTTTTACTCTTTCCATTTTTCAAATATACTAATATGCATGCATATTTTATTTAAAATTTCAATAGATATGGTATAAAAAGAATTAAATTCTGTAAAATATAATTTTTTTAAAAACATTTTCAAAAGTTTTTCCAGAAATTATGTCAAAAACTCCATGGGAAAATAGAGAAACAGCGACTTCGTCTTCTATTAGATACTGTAACAACAGATTGTCAAGATAAACTAAGTAAATTCAATGACTGCGTAATTTCGGAACCAAAGTTGGAAAGATGAAACTTGAAATTGTAAATTTTTATAATACAGGCGGTGTTGATACCACTGATGAAATGTGCAGTATATATGATGCATTGCAAATATGTAACCTTTGGCCATTGCGAATATTTTATCATTTACTTAATACTGCAGGAATTATGCTTCCATTGTCTATCATCCGATTCTTTCTAAAAAAATGTGATTTTCAAGATTATTAAAGGAGATTAGATTGGATCTTGTGCAGCCACAGTAGAATATGAGATTTGATCTCCCAAACCTTAACAAAACACTCGAAAGAAGCTTTACTGACACAGAATATATTGAAAAGAGCATTAATCCAGCAAAAAAGGGACATTGCGCTGTTGTCCATGGGCAAAAGATGTAAAAATTATTTGTTTCTGTCTTCAATGTAAGAAAAATATGGCTTATAAAGCATATGACTGCAGTCTGCTCTGAATGTTTGAAAAATGAATAAAATATGTTTTCTACTCTCTATTATCCTTAACATCAATTGCAAAGTAAGTTCTTTACTAGTATATACGTTTTACTTGTGCTTTTTGAAAAAAATTATAAATATAAGTATTTTAAAATGAAAATTTTGTAAGTTTAGTTTAAATCAATGTTAATCTCATTTGTAGGCAATGAATTTAATAATTTTATTTGTATAATACAAAAAACATCTTTTAATTTATAAATATGTATCATATTTGACTTAATTTTATTTTCATAATTAATTACATGTGTTAAAAGTTTGAGGTATTCTCTACACCCCGCGAGTAACAACCGTAGAAAAACAGGCACGAGTGACCACGGGATAAAGATGATCTGAAAATGTAAACAAAAAAGTCTTAGCCAAATGGAAATTATGCCCTCAAGTTTTTGAGTCAAAAGAGATCATATAGTGAAATAGATAGCAATTTGTTTAGAAAAAATTGAATTACTTTAATCATTTCAGTAACTAATTTATTACACTAAGTAATTTGTAATAATCATACTTTACTTATGACTAATTAATTATGCTAATTACACTAATTAAGTAATTTTTAATAATCCACATGCTTTAGTTATATATAAAATATATAGTTTTCTTGTATTTGATATATCTAAGAAATAAGAGTAAAATAGTAAATGAAAAAGGTGCTAGAATGATAGGATTTTTTACAACTCTTCAAAAAGGTTTAATATTTTGTTTTTTGTGGTTCATTCAGAATGTTATGATAATCATTATTCACTGAACATTTCGATAATCATTACCACAAAAAACAATGGACACTTAGGTAAAATGCATACATAAAGTTAATTTTAAATAAATTAATATGTTTAAAATATTAAATTAATATATGTCTAAGTTATAAAGCTAAGAATATTTTTAAGTTTTAAAACTAATCTGTTCCACTATTTTTAAGTTAAAACTAATCAGTTCATTTTTAAGTTATAAAACTAAGCTTTCTCTTAAAAATTTAACCAGTTCCATATGTAAAGTCGGTCCAGTCACATTCCCTGACTAACTCCAAAAATGTAGTAAACACATAAACCTTCTTCTCTTGACAAGAAGCCTGCCGTGTAGGGCAGCGATGCACGTTAAATCTGTCGAGAGCTGAAACGTCCTCCCGTTGGTGTGGTGTTGTAGTTAGGAGAGGGGGTGCCAGCTCAGGTGTCGTCCACGTCACTTGACCAAGGTTCAAAATTACGTGGTCCATCTCCAAAAGCCCTCGTGTAGCTGAGCAGTGCGACATTAATATTCAGTCAATCATTGACAAGAAGCCCGGAACACATAAACTCTGCTAAATAAAAACGAAAATCAGTTTGCCTATTGTAGACAGGCAATGAAGCCTTAATGTGACGTCATACACTCTCAATAGTGTTTGTGTGCCATTGTGTGACAGGATCAATAAAACAGTAACTGTGGTTCACTGTCAAATGTACATAATTCTCTTCTGCCAGGCAATCATACGATTTCCAACAATCAGAGTATATAGTTGTTCCAGGTCGAATCCACTCTTTTATAAGAGCCAGTAGCGTTTCCTTCGGCCGGTTATGGACAGCAACAAGAAACAATTTTCCTGATCCTTTCTCTACTTCTCCAAAAACCCTCTGACCTTCTACATGAGGGCCTCCATTATATTTTCTTTTGCAATATTTAGATTCGTTGATTTCAACAATCTTTCCTACTCCACCAATTGCTTCGGTCGATTCCTCAACATGATCCAGAATAACTTCATTCATGAAACTCCTCCAATCAGCCATCGTGTTGGGTCCATAAAATCATTGCGACTTAATAAGTTAAGAATTACATTTGTCAGGAAAAAATTTCACTGATAGTCAACTTGCTGGATGAAAACCAAGATCCATATCTAATGCTCCGTTGTACATCACATTTCTTCCTATCAATCTTGTTTCTACATGTCCAAACAAATCTATCCGTACATGCTTTGGATCTTAGTTTCATTACACTGCTACACTTCCAAAAAGCCAAAACCTTTTTAACTAACCCCGCTCCTCTTAAAAATTCCAACAACAGATCAGGGGTATTCTCTTCAATTCATACACAAAATCAAATGTCGGAACACTATTTTCGCCAAAATTTTTTCCATTGGTTCAGCATGATGAAAAAACTCCCAAGAAATCTGCTGGAATGCCTGGACTGTGCAATGGACTGATATTTGGAAATCACATTAGCAATAGGAGTATTGTTAACAGAAGTCATGTTAATAAATATTTCTAAATAGAATTAAATTCTATAAAATGTCTACAACACAAAGAAGTTATATTGTTAAGAATATATTAAAGCAAATATCCTTAATTCTAAATATACCAAAAAATATCGAATTAAAAACAAAATGTCTACAATACAAAGAAAGAAGTTAAATTGTGATAAATATATTTTAAATGCAAATATTCTAAATATATAAAAAGATATCAAGAATTAAATGCTACAATTTATAATGAAATCAATTAAAAGTATAAATATACAAAGATGCTAATATTCCTAATGTTAAGTTCTGTATCTCACTAATGATTTAATTTCTTTTAAGAAATTTCGAAATTTTTAAAATTCTACTCTTGTGTTAATTAATTTTTTGACATGAAATTATTGTAATATTTCCAAGGATGTTTCCTTTAGGGATTGGTTTTACAATACTTTAATTAGTTTTGAAGAAAAAAAAAATAAAATGTTGAGATATATATATGTTACCATTCAACTAAAAGCCTAATATTTCCCACATTTAATTTTTTTTTAAAAAAGTATTCAATTTACAGTAAAATAGATCCCTAATTTTGTTACATGCATTAAATATAAGACACAGGGGAAAAAATGGGAGTGATTGGTAAATAATTGTGGAAGAATGAGAAAAACACAAACTGAGAAAAACCATTTTAAAGTTTATAGTTCTGAAAAAAAAATTATTATAAGCTTAAATAATTATAAAATACCAAACTAAAACATTAGCTATATATTTTCGTAAAAAATAATAAAATATAATATAAATCTTACTCCCCCGACAACCACGCATCATTCGACTTGGAGAAGAACTTATCATTTCTATGACACCTCATCCATTTTTCCCCTACAAACGAGCAGAAATTTTTAACAATTTTTCTAAATTCTAATTGCTGCTGGTCCTCATATTTATCAAAGTCCATTGTAATCCTAATTAAACTCAAAACAACATAAGTTTTGCGCTAGTATCTTGCTCTTCCTTCCATACATTGAATAAGGCATGTCGAGTAATGCCATCGCTGAAAAAAAAATCATAACTTTGGGAGTAGCAGGTAGTTGCAGCTAAATTTGGTATTAAATTAATGGTCTATATATCTCTACTCTATGTGACTTAAGTGTTACTGTGGTCAATCCCAAAAGTTCTACTCCAATAAACACAAAAACGGACATATGTTGCTAGGAGTTACATGCTGTGCTAAATGTTATGTTTTTACAATTTTTAATCAAACTTCAACCTAATTTGAAATTCAAATCAAGAAATTACTAACTCATGGCAAGTAATTAAAAAGAAACCCACTTAAATCTGCAAAATCTTTATCAGACAAAACAATTGAACTTCTTACTATAAAATGACGTTCGCTAATGTTGCAGCAAAAAAAAAAAAACCCGATGTAAACTGCTGATTGTAGAATATTTCCATTCGTGTACTGATGAAAACTGTTTACCACACGGCAAGGGAACCTATGAGGACCATAAATAGTGGGTTGTTTTTTAGTTCGCGCATTTTCATTTTTGGGCTTTCCTAAAGCTAGATTGGGAAAACTGCCCACTGTGCGCCGTTTTGAAAAACTACGTTTTTCTGTCTTGTTTGTGTCTCTGACGCCATTTTGAAAAATGCGGTTTCTTCCTTGGCACCATTTGGCGAAAAACTTTTGTTGCTAGAAACAGCAGTGTGCTGTTCTAGGATTTTACTGAAAAAAAAACTTTGGTTAACTGGTGCATAACCTCCAGGGCAACGTAATGTAAATTCAACAAGAATAACTGAATTTTCATGTGTTCATGGTTAAGTTAAATATTTCCACCCATCTTTATCAATTTCAACATGCTACAAAATGAGTTATTGTTCTATGTTACCAGAATTTAAATATACATTCAGTCTTCTAATTTTTTCAAACAGGCAATTGTCATTGATTTTAATATCAGGCATTTCTTTGATAAAAGCTCAAAAAATTTTATATATCTGCCCGATTTACATGTGAGTAAGTCAAAAAACACCATTGAAAACTGTTATTTGTTGTGATATTTGCCTCAGGCCATTCTTTGGCGTATTGGAAACATGTTTGTTTAAAATTCTGCGCTTTGTTAAACTTTTGATTATGCCTGAATTTGATTCTTCTAAATTTCACAATTTTCTTGTTATTACTGAAGGAATACATTTTTATTAAAATCACGATTTTTATTGAAGGACAAAATCGTTCAAAATAAGACAACTTCTGTAGCTGACATATGTTTACCATCAATCTTTTGAATAATTTTGTGGAAAATAGACACATAATTTTTTACAAAATACATCAATATCTCCGATAATTCACACTGTACTGGCACATGACGCACAACAGTTTGGCCTGGCATCTCTGAATACAGAGATTATCAGATTAGTTTTAAAATATTGAGAGAACATTGGTCATCTTAATTTGGACAAAGGATTCCTCTGAAAAGTGTGCTTACTGCTAATTTCTCCACTGATGTATTGAAGGCTACAAAAAAAAAATTTTTTTAAGTAATGCCAAACAGGGAAAAGAATAAACTGATACTTTGTTTAATGCTGACTTCAGAACTTGTTTTAGGTAGTACAATTTTCAGTTACAAATAATGATGTCGATATTTACAATTCTGTTTTTTGCCCTGTTTGTTTCCAGGACAGGAAATTCAAAATTTGGCAGTCATTCAAATTTCAGTCTCAAGTATAAAAATGCTTTATTGAAATGCATTCTGTTCTATTTGAAAGTTGAATAACTTGTATCTTAAACATCCTTCTTTTCTTTAGAATGAGAATAGTTAGAAGATAATTTTCTTCTGGAAGGAAAATATTTGTTGTGTTGAATATGTGTTATTGGTTAAAAAAGTAAAATAGGTGGCCCCTTGGCAAAGTAAACTTTTTGTTGACCAGAATCAGCTTTCAAACTACCCATTTGGGTACTTGCATATTATCAAAATTATCACCAACTCTATTAATAAGGTACCAAGTTGGCAACTCCAATTTCCTTTGTGTCGTATGCGCTTTCATCTATGTACTTTGTTTCATATAATGTCACCAATAAGTTGCAATAATACTCAAGTACCCTTATTCGTAGCGATAATTGTTCCATGAGTAATGAAGCAAAACCAAAACCAAAGTCACTTGACCAAGGTTCAAAAATTACGTGGTCCGTCGCCAAAAGCCCTCGTGTAGCTGAACAGTGCGACGTTAATATTAAATCAATCAATCAATCCATGAGTAATGAAGCAAAACCAAAGTAATGAGAGGGTGCCAAGAGCTAGTGAATTCATTCTGCAGATAAACATCACCAAATAAAGAGCCAAGGGACTACCTATTCTACACACATCACCAAATCCAAGGGCCATGTTATCTTTTAAGGTCTTATGCTGTTGCTAGGTGCATCATAAACTGTGAATATTCTATAATGAAATCTGTTAAAATAGAGTATATGTCAAAATGAAACTTTAATTCAACTTTTGTCATTGTAGTAAAGGCCAACTCTAGCAGTCTACATTTCGATGTCAGAACTTCTGGAATTTTTTGTTAGATATTTAATTTCATTTTGGGTACTTGCGTATTATCGCAACCTATTGGTGACATTATATAAAAGGAAGCACGTGATTGCCAATTTTTTCAACGCATTCAACAGATGCAAAATTAAGCTTGCCTACTTAGGGAGTTATCTTGAATGTTTGCAAATGTTGTGATAATACTCAAGTACCTCCTTTAGTGTCAAGACGTTTTGATGTGGCAAATTTTTGTAAAACTTGCCAAGTACTGCCTACCCTTCCTTACCAGAGAGTAATAGCTAGATTTCCAATCTGGTTATTCAATTTAATAACTTAGGACTTACTAAAATGTAGTCTGCGAATCCTTGATTCTTCCTTTATTCTTTAACTTTTGATTCTTAAGGCATTATTTATATCATTTATCTATATATCTGAAAAAGATTACTTAATGTTTCATTTTTCAGTTCTTGTATATTATACAAGTGACCACTTTTGCTAAATAAGAAGCATTGCCAAATGTTGTCTTACTATCAAACATATGCTGGACTCTTTTTAACATGCTTTTATAAGTTTCACTTGTATGTAACGGAATCTTTAGACTCAATTTTTACCCACTTTAAAAGGTCAGATTAATTCAAAATTTTCCACACTTGTCAAAGACCAATGACAGCAGTATGATTTTTTAATTTTGTTCCATTGTTCTGATCAGGATCTTCAAAAATAAGGATTTCGAGATTTGGTGACTAATTCATTATATCGTTTCCAGACTTGGCAACTAATTGCATATACCTTTTCTAGATTTGGCGACTAATTCCATACTCCATATCCAAATTTGGTGACTAATTTCAAATATGACAACTGAAAGACCCTACTTCTTAAAAAAGTGCAACCCTAAAAATGAAAATGCTTGTAATCTATACTAATTAAAGGAACTTTTCGACTGTGTGTTTCACCTCTAACGCCCAAATTAAGCAACCCAGAAGTATAAAACTTGGCACTTAATTATTCTAGGTCCTGATGATGTGCACTACGAAGAGTGTTTTTCGAAATTCCCTTTAGACTTTTTTAAATTAAATTTTTAAGAGATTTTTTTTCAACAACTGGGTTTTTAGTTGGATTGGCAACGCGCTTTTGTTTACAGTTGATTAGAGATGTCGAACAAAGTGAATCGTGTTTTCTTAATTAAGCGCATTTGATCCTTTTCCAGAATTTTAAACAAAGTGATGAAACTTTGTATTATTCATTAATGCTAATTGACTTTCACAAATGAAAATGCTATAAGTTTTTGCCACTATGCACTCTGCTAATGTGGTGGACAATGTCAAAGTTTGCTTTATTTTTTTTTAATATGTGTGTTCTGGTATATTTTGTGTTTAAGCATAGCAGTGATTTTAGATGATAATAAAATCTGTTTTCTTCAAGTGCGTTTTATATTTTAATGATCATTAAATTCATGTATTTTTGTGAATTTTTATTTCTTATATATTTTTGCTTTTTTTATATTACACGTTGATTGTGTAATGGAACATTACACTCTTCTTGCAAGGCCTAACGTAATTAATGTACTGGCTACTTTTAAAGATATTTTCATTACGCCATATCATGAATAGTGAGGGCACTCTTTAACCCTTTATCTACCAACGGTACTTACCACTTACTTTAAAATTACATAGAATAAAACATTTCTATGAATATTCTGACGATACTTAGCAGGAATATTCTTTTAAATCCACTCTTCCAAGATTTATGGCTGCACGGGTTCTATGATGAGTATAAACAGCTATGATTTTAGATAATAATAAAATCTGTTTTTTGCAAGGCCGTTTTTATTTTAATGCTCATTAAATTTATGTATCTGTTTTATTTTTGTGCATGATAATGGAACAACTACATTACACTTCTTGCAAGGTTTAATGTAATTACTGTACTGGCTACTTTTAAAGATATTTTCATACCATCTAATATCCTATTTCATTTGATATTCATGATGCATCATAGTTCTGCTATTAGCATCAACTCAAAGGACACTCTTTTAACCTTTAGGCTGTATCTGAAAATTTTTTTATTTCTACATGTTGGTTACCAACTACAGTCCCTGCCAAATTTTTAGAGGCACTATAAGACTTTATGAAAAATATTAATTATCAGGTGATATTATACAGGTTTTTTGTATTTATCAGTTACAGTGTATGTTTTTTGTGGTTGTCCATTTAATAATCTATTATTATCACTAATAAAACATCATCATTAAAGAAAAAAATATGTATTTATTGACTTGAAAAAAACAGGAACAAATATAATTAAATATTAATATTTTATTGAGCCACTTTTAGCCGCTATGGGAGCTTTAATTCTGTGCGGCATGCTATCAGTACAAGACTGTACTGTCTCCTGCATTTGAGGAGGATGATTCCACACGTGAATTATTCTTTTTAAGAGCTGGGTTTTATCTGTAATCACACATCTTTAGCCACTTCTCTTTTCATTAACTCCCAAACGTTTTCGATTGTATTCATATCACAGCTATTACCCGGCCAATCCAACATAGGGATATTTTGTTCTGCCAAAAAAGCTTTGATAAACCGAGCTAGCTGTATGGCAGGGAGCTTCATCTTGCATAAAAATATATGGTTCTCCATCTGGAAACCATTCTTCCAGCTGTGGAATCAAGCGATTTTGCAAGACATCTTTGTACTGGTTTTGCAGCATCATACCTTTAACATGTACAGACGTCCATTACCCTTGCCGCTGATGACTGACCAAATCATTATTTTTGTAGGGTGTATCACAGTCTGAAGAACACAGACAGAATGAAACTTTTTTCCATGATGACGATGCACAAACTGAGCTTTGTTCTTCAAAATTTCAAATGTGCTTTTAACACTGAAGCAGACTTGTCAAAAATAAAAAAAAAAATAAATAAACATCTATGCTGTTCCTTCTGTAAGCATAGAAAATGGTTAAACACTTTGTTTGTGAATAAATTATAACAACATACCGATCTCCAGAAGTCCACATGTTTATCACGCCACTGTTTTTGCTTTCATTGCAGGGGTTAACTTGAGCTTCCTGGTGCGGCAGAAGGTCTTAAAATTTAAATCTTTCAATTTTCTTCGAACAGTGCATTCAGAAGCATTCACATTAATATCTTGGAGTTGCGATTTTATCATTTTTGGGGTATCAAATCTGTTTTCAAAGCAAATTTTCTTTAAAGATCTTTCTTACCTTGGGGTGAAAATAGGCTTTCTGCCGCATTTTTCTTTCTTTTTGGGCTCAATTCTTCCCCTGATTCAATTTTCTTCTTTATGCGTCGTACACTAGCTTTAGAAACTTTGAACCTTCATGATATTTCGCGGTTTGAAAACAATTTTGCATTCACAAGGGCCTTTACTTCTGCTTTCTTACATGGTGAAAAAGATCGCCTTTTTTACCCATGCTGAAAGTGTACAAAAACTGATTATTTAAACTCCGCACACGAAATAAACAAATAACTGTGTAATATAAAACTGCCACATTAAGGAACAAAGCACATTAACCCACAGAAACACATCCGCAACGCGACTCGAACAGGTTTGAACTTGTTTACGTTCGTGTGTGAGAATTTATTAACTTTATGTTGTCATGTGTGAAAAATAAAATAAATACAAAATATATAATAAATTTCTTCATTAAAATTTCATTGGATCTATGTTTAAATGTGGAAGTATTGCATATAAGCTTATATTAAACAATTCATTATTAAGAAACAGGAGTGTGTCTAATAATTTGGCCAGGGACTATATGTTGACTTTCAAAGTGTCGACTTTACAAAATATTTGTACATATTTTGGTGCTTATCAGTTCTAAGGAACTCTGGTTTTGGGTTCTTAGAAAACTGAATAATAGTGGTACTATCAATTTACAGTTGTACTTAGACAACAATCCATCTGAAGTTGATATCATAAAACCCAGCCCATTAATAAGTATAGCATGAAATGAAATCGTGTTTGCCAACTTGATGAGCAAAGTTATTAATACAGTTTGGCAGTTGTTGCAATAATACCTAAGTACCAAATAATCTTTCTATGACATTGCACTTCTTGCATATTATCGCAACCAATTGATGACATTACATGAAACAAAGTGTATGTATGGTTGCCGCAGTTTAGTGCATACAACACATGCGATATCAGCGTTGGGGAGTTATTTTGAATGTTGGCATTGGTGCGATAAAATGTAAGTAACAACATTTCCTTTCATTAAAAAAGAAAGAGAACTGCTTTTCCTTATACTTATATATGAGTAACCACAGCCAAAGTGGCACTTATTTCACCAAAATGTAACATTTTTTTTCTCATATAAACACATAAGAATCTGTTTTGATATCAAGGTGCAAGTTTTGCTGCGGTGATGCCAATACATAAGTACCCTTTACCTTTATTGGCAAATTCCATGTTTTTCCATTGTAACAAAAAAAACAGAATAATGTATAAAGAAAATGACAATTCAAACTAATTGGGATTAACAGACTGACAATGGTGTGATTTAAGTTAGAATTTCTATTTACATATATAAGATTTCTTGACTTTTTTTTCTTCTGAGCTGCTTATGATAGTTTCATTAAAATACCTTGATTTATCTATTTAATTGTTTGGTTTGAATTAATGTTATAATTTCTACTATGTGTAAGGTTACTTTTATATTTATTTTATTTCTTTTTCAATTTTAAATATTGAAGAGTTTTGGTTATATGTTGTTTTTTGTTGTTCAAAACTATTTATAGCAATTTTATCGAAAATAGGAATTACTTTTTCTGTTTTAGATAACCTTTTCATTTAAATTAATATTATAACTAGCTGTGTGAACCAGCATTGCATTGTGATAAAAAAAATGTTTGCACAGAAAAGAGATGCACCTTGAAAAGATTTTCTCATATTTCCCTCTGTTCTTTAAAATTCAGTGTTAAAGTGATTTTATGCATCTCATGCCATCATGGTTTAATGTTGCTTCTGATAATCTGTTCCTCACATAGTTTCTTGGAGATCATATGCATATTTTATGTTATACTGTCCATATGATATATATATTTTCACTTATCATTATAGTTATTTATCATTGTATGTACTCATTCGTTTGCTCTTTGCAATAAAATTGTAATATTTAATAGAAATATTGCAAAAAATATTCTCATTAATTAATTTCTGAGCAACACAGTTTATTATTTTTTGCCGCCATATTTATTCTGTGATGTAATGGGCGAACATACATTCGGCATGGCTGGTACAATTTCGAAGAAAGTGTTTTATTGCCGACCATGTTACATCATGCTGATCATTACATTTAGGACATTCACAACTCGAAGCAATCAATCCTTCCTTCATACACCATTCAATCAATTCTTTCTTACCTTTCACATTCAACAAAGTAAAAAATTCTAAAGTATATTCTCTCAGACACGCAGCCAGCCCGGAGCCCAACAACAAAATGAAATTCGAAATGCGCGCCCACAAAATATGAAAATGCTAGAAATAGTTAGGGTTGCCATATGCAGTGTTTAAAAGTAGGGTTACCAAGATGGCACAATTATCGCCAACAAAGTAATTAGCATCAAGGGTGTGGGCTCTCCTAGGAGTGAACCAAAGATTTTCTCATATCTCCTTTTGGATTTCTTTAAAATTCAGTGTTGACGTGATTTTAAATCTGATGGTTTAATGTTGCTTCTGATAATCTGTTCCTTATGTAGTTTTTTGGAGATCATATACGTATTTTATACATTATCATACTGCCCATATAATATATATATTTCAATTATTACTATAGTTATTTATGATTGCATGTACTCATTTGTTTGCTTTTTGTAATAGAATTACAATTGCTAATAGAAATATTGCGAAAATGTATTGTTTCAATAATTAATTTTTTAGCAACATGTTTGATTGTTTGTATCTTTCAGTAACTGTTGTTGATTTTAGATTATTTCCACGGTGACCTATTTTAGATAGATGCTTTATTTTAGTTCATACTAATTTAATTTTTTTAGTATTGAATTACATCTATTGAATCACAATTACAGTATTACACTGTTTCTCATATAATACTAATTTAATTTTTTCCTGTTTATGGCTTCCTAATATTTCTTATTTATATTATTTTGTTAATCAGTTTATTATCATTAATTTTTTCTTTCGGTTTATCTATTTCAGATTATTTCGCCCATAGTTCAGTAGCAAAAACTTACAACTGCTATTATTTTCTGGTATAATTTTTATTTCTATTTGCATTCATTTCTGATTTCTTTATTGCTTGCTAATTTTCTCTTACATTGAAATATTTGTTTTTGTTGAATTATTATTTAATTTGAGGCCAAGTTGTACTTAGTTTAAAATATTTATAATTTAAACATTAATTAAAAATATTTTTAATTTTGGTTATATTACTTTACACAGGGTTTTACACACTCTAAAAAAATATTACAATTGCTATAATAGGGGAATTTTATGTTTTTAAAACTTAACCCCTACGAAGAAAGGGTATTTCAGCTGGTATATAATACATAAAATATATTATAATTATTTATAGAAAAATTATTTTATAATTAATATAATAAGAATAATATATATATCTTATATATTGATTTAATTTTACAATTGTTTTAAATATTTAATAAGTTTTTATTAATAAACGAGATATTTTTCTTTTACAGCCATTTTTTTTTATGCAAATGGTATGTCACAACTAATTGCTTAATTAATATTTTTAATCGATTTTATTTCAAAACCTAAGAAGGAAATTGTTATGTAATGATTGATTGAGTAAATAAAAATACCAAACCCCTTTTATTATTTTAAGCTCTTAAGAAAATAGTTATTGTTAAAATAATGAATTTGTTAGTTTTGTATAATGTACTTTTTTTTGTCAGATACATGGTTAAATCATTTACTAAATACAGAGGAATGAAAAACTATAAAATTATAATAAAGTACTAAAATATTTTTATCAGACAGTATTATTTTGTTTTTAATGTTTTTTTAGTGAATGTTAACATATATATAGGCATTCCCCCCCCCCCCACATATATATGTAGTGTTTTTTTTTACACGTACATATGTTTAATCTAACATTCAGAAGGAAAAAAAATCATTTCAATAGCTATATGTAATTAAGCCGGGCTATAGGGAGATAAAAGAAACGTGTCTGACAATGGAAAGATGTGGAAGAAATTTCGAAAGGGGATTTGTAATGACGTTAATATAGAAATCATACACAACAGAAAGTGCTAACTAGAGAAGAAGGGGAATTTCCATGGCAAAATGTTATGCATTCAAAAATGTTCGTGCAACGTAGGGGGTAAATGAAGGGAAAGAAACCTGTCACACTGAAAAGAAGTGAAAAATTTTTGAAAAAGGGAATTTTGATGACATTGTTATAGCAATCACACATTGTACACGTTGTTTCCACACACTCTTTCAAAGATAGATAGATAAACCACAAAATACACATTCAAAGCATTTACTTTAACATTTTTTGTTATACATGAATAATTTTCAGATTTATTACATAAATTTACATCCAGTTTTCATTTAATGCTACATGAAAATATTGTGCATACAACTTAAAAAATATATGAATAATTTACTCTTTTATGTTTAAACATTTAGAAATACTTAAGTCATTCTTAAATAAGAAAAATATATATATTTATTTTCCGAATCATCTCATTACAAGAAAACAAAAGATAACGATTTGAAAAAATATATTACTTTACTTCTCTTTTAAAATACTGTAAAATATCTAACTATATCGACTTCTTGAGTAGCCCCTATTTTGAAAGCTACAATAAAAGCATAAGTCATTATTAAAGTTATACAAAAGTAAAACACTCCAATAACAATTCGAGAGCAATTGTTGTACAATTCACAATGACATGTATACATTCTTGAAATGACCAATTTCAGAAAACTAGTAGCACACTTCTCAAAAATAAGGCTTTTCCCTTGGTATAAATACATAAATATATCTTTAAATTACTTTTTCCAGTCAAAAGCTTGTTTCATATGGTGCTCTATATTAATTGTTATAATTTCCTACTAGTTCTATTCTGAAATGCTGAATCAATGTAAAAATTTAATACAAAGCACCCCACGCTTTTACCACAATGGCATTAATTTTCGCATTAATCATTTTATTCTTATACTAAGAATTATTTTTTTAGTTTGATTCACTATAAAAGTGTATTTTTTAATTTTTTTAAACGGTAATTTATTACAATGTTGGTTGGATATTGCAGCATTTGTGACATATTTTGATTAAGGGAATATGTCAATAATGTAAAATGTACCAGTCTATTTTTCGGTATTTTTGCATTTTGGGGGCCCGTAAAAATGCAACAAAAGATCACCAATTGATTGTATACAAAAATGGTACTTATGTATTACAGTCACCGCAGCCAAAACTCCGCCATGGGAATTGTTTACCTTTAAATCAAACTTATAAGAGTCTTTGTTGTTTTGATATCATAGTGTGATTCCCATGGCACAAATTTTGCTGCAGTGATGCTAATGCGCAAGTACCACAAAAACCTTTTTCTTCTATGTTGGAAACAATTAAAATTTTTTTGCTTCCTCAATAAAATAAAAATTCAAGAATTGAATCTGCAATCGAGATAATTACCTTATTTTCTGTACTATGTTAAGTAAAAAAAAAGTATTATTTTATCATCGCCAACAGGTTTCCTAAAAAAGAAAAGTAGCCAATTTTAATTACCTTTTCATAAACTATGAGTTCTTTTAATCTGGATTAAAATTATATTTCTTACTGTGAAATGCTTTTCTTTTTAGTTATTTTTTTATCATTTTTTGTACATTCTCATTGATAAGGTTAAATTGATTTGGTGCTTATGTATTATACTATTGAACAGTTTTGTCAAATCAAAGGACATCGCTAAATGCGGATATTTACCGTTGATAGTAGAAATAGTTTTTGTGTATGTTTAATCATGATGATAAAAACAGTTGCAGCATTTGGATCCATTTTTTAAGTTTTCGGTGTCTTCGTTTGGCAAATTTGGTAGACAGCTTAATGTGCAAGTACCCTTCTCTTGTATATTTATTTAATTTATTTTTATTATTTATATTTTATTTATCATATAAATCATTTTAAAATACATTTTTATGCTCAATAATGATTCACTTTAGTTTTTAATTATTAGTATTCACCACTGGCATAGACAATTAGGGAACCTATCTAAAAATTCTCTGTTTCCCCCCCCAAAAAAAAATCAAATAAAAATGAGCACATGAATAAAATTTAATCAATAATGTCTTAATGTGACACATGTTGGGGCTCCTGTAGCTTGAGGGCCCTTCATCATTGATACGGTGTCAGTTATGCCCGTGAGTTAAAATTTTTTCTCTTTATAATGATCTTCATAATACAAATTTTCAAAATACTTGGAAATTAAGTCCTCATTTTTTGTATTATCAATATTAATTTTTTAATCCTTTTTGAAAAGGAATTCCCTTGAACAGTCTCACTTGTAACATCTAGCAGCAATAGTTTTTATCCAGTTGAGTCTATGTACTATTTATTCTTGATTGTTCAGGAAATGGTTGGAGACTGCAATTTGTTAGATCTCACGTATTACCCCTGGTTGATTTTACGTTACTAAAGTATTTTACGTTAATTAAATGATTGACCAAGAGGAGCAAATACTATGCCTGTGTACATGAAAGTATAAAACAAATTTTAAATTCTACAAAAAACAAAGTCAACTCTCTATTCAAATATGTCCTTTTTTTTCTTTTCAAACCTCCTTTTACCATTTTTCTTTCGTGGTCAATCTCATGCCTACCTTGTGTTAACATTTTAGAGTAATCAATGAGCATATAATTTTGTCCCATCTTAGATATTTATGCTGCAGTCCTGTGATGTCTTGATGGAGTTTTCACCCTTTTCTTTGCTGACACCCTAAATTTTTGAGAGAAGGCCACATGTTAATGAAGGAAAAGTAGTTTCATCCAACCGACCCAAGATTATTTTGCCTTTGTTGTCATGGCAGTCTTAAATTCTGTATCCTTAATAAGCTTCCAGATATCTGCACCAAGGTACGTTCCATCTTAACTTGGGACTTCAGATAAATCTGGAATATTTTTGCACAGGTATTTGAATTAATCACCATCATTTGGAATAGTTTTGTCAAACTGCTTTGTTACATCTTAAGTATATATGCAGAGGAGTTCATTGTGCAGCGCAACTTAGCTGTTCTGACCACATTTTTGAAGATTTTCACATTGCCTTTTTGGCCATTATTTTTTGACCTAATGTTGAGTCTTATCAAGGCTGCCTCAATCACAAATGAAACATTGGAACTTTGTATATCTGCTTTGTTGACCAAGGAGTATGGAGGTAACTCTCAAATCACTACAAATGGCATTCATTGTTAAATTCATAATCACTAGCCATAGTTGGCATTTTTCATTTTGTTAAAGATGAAAATAAGATTTTCATTGTGTTCCTTGAAATGCACCAAGTGTTAAACTGCCTTCCAGGATGAAGAAAAATAACTTTTAAGTCTCATTTTCAATGAATTTATAAACAACCTCCACTTATTTTTATCGTAGGTGATTTTGAATTTGCTTATTCATCTCGGAGCACCTGATAAATATACCAGTTTCTTTATTTCCTCTATACACTTTAAAAAAGAATCCTCTAAGAAATCCAACACTGAAAAAAGAATTATTGGTAAATATTCAGAAAAATTCATGTAAAACTGAATTTTTAAAGAAAGCATGACATGGGGGGACTTTTTTGTTATTTTTATGGAATCTGCACCAAAAAATACTTAAAGATGAGCCATTATTTCCCTTGTATTTTTCCCATGACATCGTATGTAATCAGACAGGTAAAATAAGGGCATTGCAAGGTGTGTTTTTTTTTCTTTCAATTTTGTGTATACTTGTGTTTTGTGTACCATACCCATGGTACATACTCCCTTTGAATTCTCCAAAAAGGTTTTCATAGTTGATCATGGTAATGCTTTAATTTCCTATCATATTGTTTAAGTAAAGTTGATTATAATTCTAAAATATTACTTGAATATGTTTTTAGTTACTTGTATTTTATGTGTGTTTTAGATATTGATTGATTTAATGAAAATGCTACCTATATATATATATATAAATAAAAGACAACTAATCTTTACAGATATTAGAATAAAATTTCTTAGCTGAATCTTCATTTTATGCAGTGCTGAATTTTTTTCCTTCATATATTTTAAATAAAATAAAAATTTTGCTTACATGTTAAACATTACATTGCAGAAGGATGTTAATATATACACTCATATTCTGAACAAGAAACCAAGACCCATTTTCTTCGATGTAGATTTTAAATAGAGATATATGTAGTCACATCTGTGAAAAAACCTTACACTTGTGAAATTAACGTAATGGCATTTCCTTACATAACTTAAGACATTTACATGTTCATGATAATGAAAGTGAGTGGCATATTTACATTTTACATATTTGAGCAAAATAAGACTTCAAGAATAACAAATGCAACAACATAAATGTACAACATAATGTAATGCTATATTCACATTTAGAAATTGCAATTGCGCTTTATTAAAAGAAAATTTTTTACTAAAACTGTAATTTTTTGTAATAATCATCAAACTCCTTTAAATTTCTTTGACATTCTAAAATGAAATTCCTGTGTTTCAAAAATCCATTAATTCTCTATTCTAAACTAAAAGTTTCATTTATATTTCTTTGTTATTCTTAATTAATGTGTGTTACAAGACACGATTTGAAGCATTGTAAGCAACATAACAGATTTTGATACAAATTTATATTACTGTTTCTTCTAAATAATGAAAAATATAATTGTAAAATATTATTTTGGTATATTTTTAGTAATTAGCATCTAATATATGTTTTAGATTTTGGTTACTCTAAAAAAAAATGCTCTTTAAAAGCCAAATAAATTCACGAGATATCTGAATAAAATTTCTTGGCTAATTCTTTTGATGCTGACCTATGATATCTTACTGAGTTTACTTCATAAATTTTAATGTAAATTAAAAATTTTGCTTATATTTTCAGCATGATATTCAGAAAATATTTTTTTTTCTTTTGCAGAAGGATGCTATTGTAAAGTCATATTCTGAACAAGAGTACAAGATCATTTCCTTCATTATAGATTTTAAACAGACAGTTAAGTAGTCTCATTTTCGAAAAGGTCTTGCATTTGTAAAATTAGTAAAAAGACCTTCTCTTTATATGATAATTCGACAAATTTACATATTCTTGATAAAGAAGAGCCTCATGTTTGTGAAATTTGCAACATGAGCTTTTCTCAAACTAGTAATTTAAAATCACATTTACAAGTTCATACTGAGGAAAAACATCATGTTTGTGACATATGCAATAAGGCTTTCTCTCGAAATCATGATTTGAAGGTACATTTACGCATTCATACTAAGGAAAAACCTTATGCTTGTGAAATATGTAACAAAGGTTTTTCTCATACTAGTACTTTAAAAAAACATTTACGTATTCATACCAAGGAAAAGCCTTATTTTTGTGAAATATGCAACAAGGGTTTCATCCGAAAGGATTATTTAAAAGCACATTTACATGTTCATACTAAAGAAAAACCTCATGTTTCTGATATATGCAATAAAACTTTCTCTCAAAGCAGTGATTTAAAAACACATTTATCTGTTCACATAAAGGAAAAGCCTCATGTTTGTGAAATATGCAACAAGGCCTTCTCTCAAAGTTCTAATTTAAAAAAACATTTATATATTCATAGCAAGGAAAAGCCTTATGTTTGTGAGATATGCGACAAGGCTTTCATCCGAAATGAAAATTTAAAAACACATTTACGTATTCATACAGAAGAAAAGCCTTATGTTTGTGACATATGTTACAAAGGTTTTTCTCATACTAGTTCTTTAAAAAAACATTTACGTATTCATACTAAAGAAAAACCTCATGTTTGTGAAATATGCAATAAAGCTTTCTCTCAAAGCAGTAATTTAAAAAACATTTACGTATTCACACAAAGGAAAAGCCTCATGTTTGTGAAATATGCAACAAGGCCTTCTCTCAAAGTTCTAATTTAAAAAAACATTTACATATTCATAGCAAAGAAAAACCTTATGTTTGTGAGATATCTGACAAGGCTTTCATCCAAAATGAACATTTAAAAGCACATTTACGTATTCATACAGAAGAAAAGCCTTATGTTTGTGAAATTTGCAACATGGGCTTTTCTCAAACTAGTAATTTAAAATCACATTTACATGTTCATTCAAAGGAAAAGCCTTATGTTTGTGAAATATGCTATAAGGCTTTCTCTCGAAATGGTGATTTAAAATCACATTTACGTATTCATACCAAGGAAAAGCCTTACGCTTGTGACATATGCAATAAGGCTTTCTCTCGAAATAATGATTTGAAGGTACATTTACGCATTCATACCAAGGAAAAGCCTTATGTTTGTGAAATATGCAAAAAGGCTTTCTCTCAAAATCGTGATTTAAAATCACATTTACGTATTCATACCAAGGAAAAGCCTTACGCTTGTGACATATGCAATAAGGCTTTCTCTCGAAATCATTATTTGAAGGTACATTTATGCATTCATACCAAGGAAAAGCCTTATGTTTGTGAAATATGCAAAAATACTTTCTCTCGAAATGGTGATTTGAAAACACATTTACGTATTCATACCAAGGAAAAGCCTTACTCTTGTGACATATGCAACAAAGCCTTCTCTGTAAGTTCTTCTTTAAAGTCACATTTACGTATTCATACCAAGGAAAAGCCTCACATTTGTGAAATATGTAATAAACCTTTTTCTCAAATTAGTACTCTAAAAGCACATTTACGTATTCATACCAAGGAAAAGCCTTACATCTGTGAAATATGTAATAAAGGTTTTTCTCAACTTAGTACTCTAAAAGCACATTTACATATTCATACCAAGGAAAAACCTTATATTTTCTAGATATGCAGCAAGGCTTTCACAAGAAATGAAAATTTAAAAACATATTTACGTATTCATACCATGGATAAGCTTTGTTTGTGAGCTACGCACCAAAGCTTTTTTGAAATTGGTAACTTAAAAGTACATTTACGTGTTCATACAAAAGAAAGACCTTACGTTTGTGAACTATGCAAAAAGGGTTTCTCTCAAAGTGGTGCTTTAAAAACACATTTACGCATTGATACAAAGGATAAACCTTGTGTTTGTGAAATATGCAACAAGACTTTCTCCCGAAGTGGTCCTTTAAGGATACATTTACGTATTCACACCAAGGAAAAGACTTACATTTCTGAAATATGCAAAAAGGCTTTATCTCGAAATTGTGAATTAAAAACACATTTATGTATTCATACAAAGGATAAACCTTGTATTTGTGAAATGTGAAACAAGACTTTTACTGGAAAAAAGTAATTTAAAAATACATTTATGTATTTATACCTGGGAAAAGCCTTATGTTTGTGAAGTGTGCTACTACGAGTTTTCTGAAATTGATCATTTGAAGAATGTCTACATGTCATTGTGATATATACAACATTGCTCTGGAATTGTTATTAAAATGTTTTATTTTTGAATAACTTTAATTATGACTTATGTTTTTATCGTAGTTTTAAAAATAGGGGCTACTCCAGAAGTCGATACAGTTTGATATTTTGCAGTATTTTAAGAGAAATAGAGTAATATGCTTTTTCAAATCGTTGTCTTTCTTTTCTTGTAATAAGATTATTAGGAAAATAAATATATATATATATTAAGTATGACTTATGTATTTCTAAATGTAGAAAGATAAAAAAGTAAATTATTCATATATTTTTAAAATTGTATGCACAATATTTTCATGTAGCATTAAATGAAAACTGGATGTAAATTTATGTAATAAATCTGAAAATTATTCATATATAATGATATTTTAAAAAATAAATGCTTTAAATATGTGTATCTTGTGCTTTATCTATATTTCTAAGAGACGTGTGAAACAAGTCTAAAATATATTATAAATTAGAAAAAAACTAAAAAAAACACACTTTTATGTTTCATTAAACTAAAAAGTAAACAAAAATTCTTAATATAAGATTAAAATGATTAACAAGAAAATTATGTGATTGTGGTTAAAGCCTGGGGTGCTTTGTAATACATTTTTACACTAACTCAGCATTTCGTAGTAGAACTAGTAAGAAGTTATAACAATTAATATAGAGCACTCCACACTTTTAAGACAATGGCAATAATTTTGTGGTTAATCATTTTATTCTTATATTAAGAACTATAAAAGCATGTTTTTTCATTTTTTTTTAAAAATTATAATTTGTTTTTCATTTTTTAAAACCAGTTTTATTTTTAAAACTATCATTCATTCTTTGTTGACTTTATCCTTGAGTTTGATATTTGTAGCCAGAATTACGTGGCTTCTGGAATTAGTCTTGCTCATCAGTGAATATTAGTTAATGGTTCTGAAGGGTACTTATCTCCATTTACTGGGCCTCGGATGAGTCCCATATCGTTGCATTTCAAAGATTCTCTATAAATACAGGTCTAACTAATAAAAAAGTGTAAGAAATATTAAATGTCAAGCATATCGTATTCACACATTTAAAACGTATTGCTATGATGTTAATTTGTATCATCACTTCTAAAAATGTATTGCTTTATCAACATAAAAAAATATTTACCAGTCAAAACATAAATTTATCTCATTTTAAACGTATTATAATGTTAATTCGTATAATCTTTTCCTAACGTATTGCTTTACAGAAATAAAAAATACTTAGCAGTTAGAACATAAATTATTTTTATTTACATGCACGTCATTTTTTTTATTTGTATTAAACACAGGCTTATTTGCGGTTTTAGGGTTGCAACTTAATCTTTTAGTCGCTAAATCTGGGAACAAGATATAAGGATTTATCTGCCAAATCTCGAAATCCTTAAAATCCTTCGGACAATGAAATGAAATAATAAAATTATTCTATTGTCATCGGTCTTTGAAAAGTGTGCAAAATTTCGAATTACTCTGACCTTTTAAAGCGGGTAAAAATTGAGTTCAAATATTGCATTATATACAATCGAAACTTTCAAAAGCGTGTTAAAAATTAAGTCTTATATACGTTAACCCCTAGGCAACCACATCGCCTGACGATAAAAATATCAAGGTAACCATTTTGTAATGTTATCGTCCATCTTGTCGGATATAGCTTAGCGCGTAGCACCCTTATATCAAATTAACTCCCTTAGATGATTTAAGATAAGAATACAAATAAAATAAAAAATTTCTTTCGGGGCTGAACCGAAAATTCCGCGTGAAAATTATTTTAGATAACTGGAACAAAAAAAATTACGGTTCGAAACTCTGGTTTTTCTTCTCAAAGAAATTCGAATCTTATCCAACATTTAATGATTTTGTATGTATGATTTGCATGCAGCATGTTTATTATCTAGATCAGGGGTACTCAACCTTTTTTTTGCTGGACCGCATACATATGCTGGTTATTTCACGCGAGTCGCAACATGAGGATAGATTTGGGAGGGGGATATAAATGCTTTAAAACGAAGATAACATTGGAAATTTCAGAAATGTGGAAAATATAACTCCTGTGTTTTGCCTTTTTTAATTATTTTTTATTTTTGTCACTTACACTAAATTAGAAGCATTTAAGAAACACTCCTTCGCAATTTCTGCATCTGTAAACGGTTTCGTATGATTACTAATAATATAATAATCTTCATAGGATGTCTTTGTTACCGCTGTGACATTACCAATGACAAAACACTTTGTTGCTGATGCAAAGATTATTCGAGAAAGCCTATATTGATATTTTTTAAGTACAGCACTTTGGTGACAAATCAAACAATTACTGATCCATGTTTGTTTTTCACTACAAAATAGTCAACCTCCCAATCGTCTTGAAACGATATATTTTCTTCGGATCTTTTTCGCTAGTTAGATATGAAAGTTAGTTAAAAATTACTAGTTCCACCCATGAAATTATCGCTATACTCCACTGTTGCATGTTATCACTAACCGTAACCGTTGCATGTAGAAAAAGAATACCAATTCGGACCCATACGACAGCAAAAAGCAAAGTGATATATTTGATTTCTTGACAAACAATTTCCCACCGATTTTTAAATACGAAGTTCTTAAATAAGTAAATCTCTCATATGAATGGACCACTTAAAATGGCTCGGTGGGCCGCAGGTTGAGTATCGCTGATCTAGATGCATCCTGTAAAATCTTGACTTGTGTAGTGTTTCCTCCCCTCACCAGGATCCGCACTGTGCTCTCCTCCGGTAAGAATGTGTTCTTTTGTGTAGAAAAAGGAAGTGGCCATCTTGAGAAGTTAGCCGTGTGGGTCCTTTTGATTTTAAAATGTTCATATTCATTGTAAATAAACGTGTTGTTTTCAAGTATTCGTCTGTTGAATGAAACTACAACAACATTACACCTTTTACAACTACGTATGACATAGGCGTATTGACGGCAGCATCGGAACACCTGAGTGAAGACAGCGAAAGAAACCACGAGATAGTCACTCGTTTTGAGCGAGTTCAGCAACATTTATTTATTAAATTTTCTGGGTTAATTCATTTAGTATAATTCTTTCTAATCATGTTTCGTAGAGCTAGATGGAAGAATTACTATTTATTGCGGATGAATTGGGGGAGAAAATAACCCTGAAATGAAAGTATTGGATTTAAAAAAATTTTAAATAACGATAAATATAAAACCAATAAAAAGTTTATTGATGACTATTTACATTCGATTATCGCGGTCAGGAAATCGAAGAACAAGCGCGTTTAACGGCAGAATCGCAGCTTGAGTTTGAAAAAATTAATCTGGAAAAAGTTAGAATTGGGAAAAATAAATTTAGAAAGGGCAAAATTTGAAAGTCAAAGGGATATCAGTGAGGTTGCAGCGTACAAATCCCGAAACAAAGCAAACTTCGATAGAAAATTTTATTCTAAGTGTTCGTACGCGTTAACTCTTCCGATTCTTAAAAAACAAGAGGGATGCAATTTATTTTTCTCTTCTTTAGAACCTTCATTCAAAACCAAAATTGTGCCGATGAATTTAAGGGAGAGATTCTTTTAAATGTCATAGGAGAAAAGACCGAAAATATTTTAGTTAATTAAAAGATGAAGAAATAAGCGACTATGATAAATTAAAAAGTTTAGTTCTAAGAGAATTTAAGCCAACACCTTTAATTTGCTTGCAAAATTTTCAAAAAGCGAAACGAATGCCAAATGAAACGCATGTTCAGTTTGCATCTCGTTTGTTAACTAATTGGGATCAACACTGTCATTTGAGAAATGTAAATGATTATAATTCTTTAAAGGAGTTAAATTATTAACGATAAATTATATCAAACGCTAGATGTGTCTGAAATTGCCGTTCATATAAATTATCAAACAGAAGCAAAGTTGGTTCAACCAATTCAAATGGAAAAGAGTGTGACATGCTTTATGCTTGTAAAGGAAGATCCTTTCCTGACTTTTCACGTAAAGCATGTCATAATCAGAATGACTCACGAAAGGATTTTAAATACAAGGTGATCAGAATTAAAACACCCCTACTCTGAGCTCTCTATACATCGAACTACTCATTGGTATATCCATTGAATACTGAATATCCATTGGTATACTGTCGAACGTCTATATAAAGGGTGTTTTTTTAGAGGTATAGAACTTTAAATTGCAATAAAACAACGATGTATTATTCGATTGACATGAATTTTTTTTATTCGAAAGATAATCTTGTGGCATTACATTTTAAATATGATTTCTGGCATAGGACTGCCACGGCTGGCTCGGATGTAGTCCAATCTGGACGTCCAATTTTCGATGACTTTTTCCAACATTTGTGACCGTATATCGACAATAACACGGCGAATGTTGTCTGCCAAATGGTCAAGCGTTTGTGGCTTATCCGCATAGCCGAATGACTTTACATAGCCCCTTAAAAAATAGTCTAGCGGTGTTAAATCACAAGATCTTGGAGGCCAATTCACAGGTCCAAAACGTGAAATTAGGCGGTCACCAAACGTGTCTTTTCAATAAATCGATTGTGGCACGAGCTGTGTGACATGTTGCGCCGTCTTGTTGGAACCACAGCTTCTGGACATCATGATTGTTCAATTCAAGAATGAAAAAGTTAGTAATCATGGCTCTATACCGATCACCATTGACTGTAACGTTGTGGCCTTCATCGTTTTTGAAGAAGGATTCCATCCGCCCATAAAGCGCACCAAACAGTCAGTTTTTCTGGATGTAAAGGTGTTTCGACATACACTTGTGGATTAGCTTCACTCCAAATGCGGCAGTTTTGTTTGTTGACGTAGCCATTCAACCAGAAGTGCGCTTCATCGCTAAACAAAATTCGCTTATGAAAATCTGGAACAACGGCAATCTCATTTTGGGCCCATTCGACGAATCTACGCCTTGCTTGATGATCGTTTTGATGAATTGCCAAGCCAAACTGAGAATAGATCACTTGACAGCTGTTAAATAGGTCGCCATCTTGGAAAGTAATGCCAACTTAAACTTCTATACCTGGAAAAAACACTCTTTATTTTTATATATATATATGTAACTTGAGACAGGAAGTAATAAATCTCAATAGGGTAAATAAAAAATAGAATGTTACATTTGTGGCGAAAACCATTTAGCTTGGGACTGCAATAAAAAATATTCTAAATTGAAAAAAGAGACTTCTCAAGTGCAATACGTACAACCGAAAGTTGACCTTGAGCTTTTGAAATATGTAATTGTTTATATTATCGGGAAAGCAATAAATTTTGTTTTGGATAGCGGAACCCAGATTTTTATACGCAGTTGCGATACCTTTCCAGGTAATTGTAATGAGGGATTCGGAAAAATTACTCTAAGCTCTGCATTTGGAGAGAATGTAGAAGCAAAAATTAAAACCTCTATAGCCCTTGATAATACTTTGAATCATTCAACGGATTGCTTGGTAGCGATCACAGATAAATTAAATGCTGATGCTTTAATACCTCCTGCTTTATATGAGTCTTTGTGTTCAATAAATGACAAAAATAATAAAAAGGAAAATGAGAAAATATGGGAAAGATATGAGAAAAAATGGGAAAGACATATTTTATATTGAGAGTTACTCAAAAAATATAAATTTTAATTCGGATTACACTAAAATGAAAGATGAGCAGAATAGTGTTGTAATTCTCTAAAAGGTACGTGCAGAGTTAAAATTAATGGAAATTTTTTATTAATTTATCACAGGGATAAAATTCTAAATGAACCAGTCATGCAATTAGTTTTACCGCGTTGCAGAATAGATAAAGTAATGAAACTAGCCCTTGAGTCAGGTTTTGGAGTGTCGTATGGGGGTTAAGATGACAGAACACCTCTAAAACTCAATTTTTGGTCAAAATATCGATTTTTCGTTTTTGGTCTTATATTAAAGTTAAATCTTTTATCTTTGTAAATCTGTTTAAATTTTGTTTCTATCTTAATTAGAAGCCGAGTTACAGCTTTTTCAATATTACTTAATCATAAATTTCTCGGACCCGAAATAGTTTCTACTAACCGGAAGTGGCCGAGTTGTTTGTTTACGTTTCTCTTTCATAGTATATGGCATGAAATATTATAATTAATATACAAATATTTAGTCAGAAATTAAAATAGAACATTTAAGAATAAATATAAATGTATTTGGAAATACATTTTTCCTTTTTTATGTGTAAAACCTGGCAGCAAGTTTGTTGTTTTGACTTTGTTTACATATGCGTTTGATTTTCATGCTGAAAGAATTGACAGCGTAAAAAAGTTTATTTGATTGTTTTATTCAGTTTTATTTTAACTTAAAAATAGTTTAAAGTATTGCTAAAAAGCGCAAGTGGCAATTTTATGGTAATAAATTCACAAAAACTTCGAAAAATAATAGCACTTCAGCAGTTCTTGAATGTACTGTCAGCTGTTGGGAAATGAGATTTTATCAACTGCAGAAGAAATAATTGCTTGTTCCTGTGTTTGGTAACAGAATCGTTGACCTTGAACTTATTGTGGAAGCTTTTGCTCAACTTTGCTGCCCAAAATATTTTGCTGAAAAAGTAGAACTATTCGAGGATTCCAGATATGGATTGTGTTCCCATTTTACACTAAAATGTAAGTGTTGTGACTTTTTTTTTTGCATTTGCTTCATCAAAAAAAGTTGTAAGCGCACCTGTCATAAATACCAGGCTAGTATATGATATGCGGCAGATAGGCAAAGGTTTTGCTGGGGCATTTAAATTATGCTCAACATTAAATTTGCCTCGACTAACCAAAACTGATTACAAAAATCAGGATGCAAAGCTTTTAAAAGTGGTTCAGGAAGTAGCTGAGGAATCCATGATAAAAGCTGCTACTGAAATTGTGGACAAAAAACAAAATCTATCATCCGATATTGTAAAATGTGGCATATCGGTGGATAGCACATGGCAGCGAAGAGGCTATACATCTATGAATGGCTGTGTTGCTGCAATATCAGTTGATACTGGTAAGGTGTTAGACATAGAAGTTATGTCGTCCTACTGTCCAACATGTAAGAGACTTCAGACTATGTCGAGAAACTTTGAATATGAGTCGTCAAAAGCCAACCACATATGTCAGTGTAATTTCACAGGCTCTTCATCAAAAATAGAAGTTGTGGGGGCTTCCCGAATATTTCTTCGATCTGAAAAAAACCGCAGAATGCATTACACTCAATATTATGGGGATGGCGACTCAAAAGCTTTCATGAGTGTGAAAGACACTTATGGATTAAACAGTGTGACCAAGTTTGAGTGTGAAGGGTATGTTGCGTTAATGTTCAATCAGGATGCAATCGGATAAAACTTAACAACTTTAACTTTATTGTAGACACATGTTATAAATCATCTGCGAGTGTTGAGAGAGAGAGAGAGATTACCCATGAGCACAACGTATATATATACTGCAACCCTAGCGGAGAAAACTAGTACTATTCTAGATGTACACTTCATTGTAAGGTGCTACCATCTAGTGAGTTAAAATATAGGATATGCTACAATAGTATCCCCCCAGTGATGGAGAGAATCGAAAGAACGATATATGACATGCTCATGAGCAAAATCTCAAATACAATTATTTGAAATATGCTTGAAAATTACATTGAAAAGAAAATTATATATACATATGCTTGAAATTACGTTGTAAGAAAATATAATATGCATACAGATATTTGAAATTACATTACATAAATATACATATGAAAAGGTATGAAAATCATAAGATATGTGTGAAAAGTCAAACAAATTTCCCTAGAAAAATATATATGTCCATCTGGTACTTGAATAGTTTATTTAATTTCAGTTATTAGTCTCTGAAATCTTACCCGTCTACCTGATTTGGTAGTTTGTATGTTTGTTGTCACTGGATGGCGATGTGATGATTCTGCACTAATGATAGGATCAGGAATGGTATCGGGCAAATCCTTGAACACAAATGCTGGTTTAACTCTATCAAGTGACACACAACTTTTCTTTCCATTTATATTAATGGTTATGTGTTTGTCATTCCTTGATAGAACTTCGTGTGGCCCTGTGTAAGGCTGAGACAATGATGGGGAAACTTTGTCAACACGGAGGAACACATGAGAACAGTCATCCAATTTAGGGTGCACAAAAATTTTGAAAATCCATGAGTGGATGTTGACAAGGGTTTTAAATGATTCATGTGGTTTTTCAACTGTTGCACAAATCCGTAGTCTAGTGGCATTGAAGATGTGTCAGTGCATATCTCGGCTGGTAATCTGAGGGAAACACCATACACTAATTCTGCACTTGAAGCATTGATGTCGGGTTTCACAGCTACTCGCAAGCCAAGAAGAACTGCAGGTAGGGTCTCAGTCCACTTGATATTCTCATGAGCCATTAAGGCGCTCTTTAGCACTCTATGTAAACGTTCCACTAAACCGTTTGCTTGTGGGTGGTATGATGTGGTCCTGATGCGGTTTGTGCCCAGGAATTTCGTTAATTCTTTGAAAAGAGCAGCTTCAAATTGTCGGCCTTGGTCAGTCGTTAAGTAAACTGGGCAACCAAATCTAGAGATCCAAGTGTCAAAAATGGCACGAGAAACTGTTTCTGCAGTAATGTTCTCTATGGCTACTGCTTCTGGCCACCTAGTGAATCGATCGACAATTGTTAAGCAAAAGATTTTCCTTCTGATGATGGTAAAGGACCTATCAAATCCACATGAATGTGTGAAAATCTTGCATCAGGTAAGGCGAAAGTGCCCAGAGGTGTCTTCGTGTGTCTGTGCACTTTTGAACGTTGACAAGCAATACAATTCTGGACCCAATCTTTCACTGTTTTCCGCATGTTTGGCCAAACATATCTGGATGCGATGAGTTGGAAAGATGCTGCAACACCAGGGTGAGCTAAGTTGTGAAAATGCTCAAATATGGTCCTACGAAAATTATGTGGTACAAATGGTCTGGGAGAGCCAGTGGAAGTATCACAGATAAGTTCAGTGGCTGATACTGGAGATGGCACACGTTTAAAGACAAGGGAAGATTTCTCGTCATTTTGGAAACTTTGTAATTCGTTGTCTTCTAGTTGAGCCTTTGAAAGTGCCTCGAAATCTAAAAATGAATTGGATATTTGATTCACTTCAATTCTTGAAAGTGCATCAGCGACTGCGTTGCGAGTACCATTTATATGACGAACATCGGTACTGAATTGAGATATGAAATCTAGATGTCGCCATTGCCGTGGACTGCACTTGTCAGGATTTTGCATAAAGGCATACATGAGAGGCTTCTGGTCTGTGTAGATTATGAAGTCTCTTCCTTCGAGCATGTGACGAAAACGTTTGACCGAAATATATATTGCCAGGAGTTCTCTGTCATATGTGGACCATTTCTGCTGACTTTTCGACAGTTTCACTGACAAAAAGGCAACAGGTTCCCAATTGTTTTGGCAAAGTTGCATAAGTGAACCACCTACGGCTTTGTCACTCGCATCAGTCCAAAGGCTTAATTTTGCACCTGGAATGGGATGTCGAAGAAGAGTTGCATCAGCTAAAGCGTTTTTGGCATCATTAAATGCCTGCTCTGCCTCCTCAGTCCATTGAATTGAGTCACGCAAATTTTTACAGGAAACTTTTTAGACTTTTTAAAATTTTTAATTCCTTCCAAAAATTTATTTAGTGGGGCTAATAAATGAGCAGCTTTGGGAACAAAGCGTCGATAAAAATTAAATAACCCGAGGAAACGTCTTAATTGCGTGAGTGTAGTAGGTTGAGGAAAATTTAAAATGCAATCGACGCGATCCGACAAGGGTTCTATTCCTGATTCAGATACTTTAAAGCCTAAGAATTTTATTGTAGTTACACCGAAAATGCATTTAGAGGGCTTTAAAGATAGTCCATATTGTTGTAAGCGTGTGAATAAAATTTGTAAATGTTGTAAATGTTCTTCGGGTGAAGAAGACGCGACCAGAATGTCATCTACAAAAGCGAACACAAATGGAAGATTTCGCAAGACTTCATCTATGAATCGTTGAAATGTAGCAGCGGCATTGCAAAGACCAAACTGCATCCGAGTGCTTTCATATAACCCAAAAGGTGTTATGATTGCACTTTTATGTACATCATCTGGGTTAATTGGAATTTGATGATATGCCTTCACGAGATCAATGTGAGAATAAATTTTTGTACCGTGAAGATTAGAAGTAAAATCTAAAATATTGGGAACGCTATAATTATCTTTAATAGTTTGAGCATTGAGTGCACGGAAATCGCCGACTGGTCGCCACTCTGTGCTGTCTTTTTTAGGAACCATATGTAAAGGTGAGGCATAATTACTTTTGGAAGGTCGCATATGACCTAGAGTAATCATGTTCTCAAATTCCGCTTTTGCGATGCGGAGACGATCGGGAGCGAGGCGGCGAGCTTTAGCTGTTACAGGTCGACTATTTGTTTCGATGTAATGGACTACGGAATGTTTAATTTCTTGATCAGGCCGGGGAGGTTTTGTGATGTCAGGAAATTTTCTTAAAAGTTCATGATAAACACTATCACCTGACACAGTTTTAATTGAATGAATTCTACTATTGCCTAAAATACAATGACATTTAATATTTGTCTCCGAGTCTAACAATGCTTGCTTACTTATATCCGGTACTAAACGGAAGTTGTACAAGAAATCAGCACCGATAATTGGGGTTGAAACGTTACCAACTAAAAATGTCCATTGGAAAATTCTCCTTAAGCCTAAATCCAAAGAAAGTGTTTGAGTTGTGTATACGTGTATGGGTGATGTATTGGCGGCAGAAAGTGTCATTTGTGAATTACTTTGCCTTTGTGTTTTTGTTGCTGGAATTATGGACACATCAGATCCCGTGTCAATTAAAAATGTGACATTAGTACGTCTATCTCGAATAAAAAAGGCGACGAGAATTTCTTGGCAAGGCAGTAGTCGCCATTATACCTAACCGGACTCGTTTTTGAGAATTTACATGGAGGGTGACATTTTTGAGCTGCTGAGCCAAATTTGTAATGGTACCAGCACTGCTCGTATGATTTTGATTTAGAGCGATTACGTTTATGAAATGGGAGATTACGATTACGACTATGACTTCTGCTACGCGAAATTTCATCAATGCGCAAATTTAATTTTTTTTTTTATTTCTTCAAGTACATGGCTTTCAATGGAATTTTTGTCTGAGGAAACGGAACAGGCACTTACCGCAATTGACGTCACCTCCATGACTCGATCGGCTACTTCGGCAGCTTTCTCCAATGTCAGCGGGCTTATAGCTGCAAGAATGGATTGTACACGAGTGGGCAGATGCTGCTGAAAAAGTTCAAGCATGAGGTCATCCGGAACGCTATGAGATTCCGCGCGCCTCCTCATGACGCGCAATAGTTCGCTGGGACGTCTATCTCCGAGTTCTTCTCCGATGAGTAATTTCCTGATTTCTTGATGGGATGATTCACCGCTTCTTTTTATTAGCTCCGTTCTCGCTTTTTCGTAAGGCTCCACAGGGTCGGGATTCATAATGACGTCACGAATGATCGTTGCGGCTTCCGGTGGTAAATGTGCGATGATGTTGTAAAGGACAGTTTTTGTAGAGATTTTCTCTCGCTAGATGGCTGCACCTGTCAACTGTTTTTCGAATTCTCTAAACGGATATTGGCAAGATAGAAATTAATTCTATTCAAATAAATGTTAAACTTAAATAATAATTGTTAAACTTATATTTTATGTAAATGCATTTAATTTCTGTTAATTTTTAAAATGGTTTTCATAATTTATATTTCTGTTTTTATATTTTTCTTTACTCATGTAGTCGTATCGATTGTATTATGTTTAACTGCAGCATAACTGTGTAAAATACTAAAAACGTGGCATTTTCTGTACAACGTGTAGATCTATGTTTGCCGCCGTGGAATGAACACGCAGAATAAAATTCCAGTAGATTTTGATAAAGTTTAATGTTTGAATTAAATGAAAACTCAACACACTTGAGTATTATTTAGAGTGCTATGAAGCAAGCACCTAATAACTGGTGACCCTGGATTTTATTTACTGGATTATTCAATATGACAGAAGCTGAAAAGTTCGAAGCAAGCGGTGTTAGCATCAAAATACCGCCGTTCTGGTTCGACAAACCTGAGATATGGTTTTATCAGGTCGAAGCGCAGTTCAGGATTTGCCGGATTACTTCGGAGGAGACGATGTTCAGTCACCTCGTGGCTCAACTGGAACCGAGGGTGTTGGAAGATATCTGGGACATTGTAAAAGATTCTAACCCCAACAAATATACAGCTACGAAGGAACGTCTTTTGAAGATATTCGTCGAAAGCGAAAACAAAAAAATGAAGCGTCTTCTCACGGGGATTGAGTTAGGTGACATGTTGCCTAGTCAACTGCTAAGAAAGATGCGCGCCCTCGCTGGTACCGATGTCTCGGAAAAGGCGTTGCGCACACTATGGCTGGATAAAATGCCAGATTCTGTTAAGTGCATTGTAATTGTCAGTGAAGAACACCTCGACAAAATAGCGGCGATGGCAGATAAGATCGTGGAGATGGCGCTAAGAACAATTGATGCTGCAGTGGTTCAGAAAAATTCCCTAAGAGTGGATGAACTCCTCTCTAAATTAGTAAGTCTGGAAGAACAACTTGCCTCTTTGAAGCTACAACGAAAAGTCCAGAGCTCTAGCCCTCATCACCATCAGAGGAGTAGAAGTCGCAGCAAATCAAGGCGCCGCTACAATCCTCAGGGACGATATTGCTTCTACCATTTCCGATTCGGGAAGAAGTGCCTCCCTGGTAAATGCGTACAGCCGTGCAGTTTCAATGAGCCGGGAAACGAATACCAGCAGTAGACGCCGCGGCGAGTCCTGCTGCCGATATTTTAGGCCGCAAATTCCGGTTATTTGTCAAGGACAGAGAAACCGGATGTCAATTCCTTGTGGATAGTGGAGCAGACGTCTCGATCCTCCCTTGGACAAAAACGAAAGGTGAGTGCCAAGCCTCTCAATATAAACTGTATGCTGCTAATGGCACTGAAATTCCAACATATGGTCTAAAAATTCTCACGCTGGACCTAGGCCTAAGACGCCCATTTCAGTGGCCGTTTATTATTGCCAAAGTTGAGCGAGGAATCATAGGTGCTGATTTCCTTCAAAAATTCCAGTTGCTGATAGATCTGCACAACAGGAAATTAATCGATGGAGTAACAAATCTTTCAATTAAAGGAGAAGTTGCTACCATCCAAGAAAATAATGATCTCAGCACAGTCAATAGAGCCTCCAAATATTTCAACCTGCTTAAGTTGTATCCTGATTTAACCAAGCCAAACTTGGTTAACAGAGTTGTTAAACATGAAGTAAAGCACCACATCCTAACAACTGGCCAACCGGTTTATTCGAAGGCAAGACAACTAGCCCCTGATAAGTTGAAGCTGGCGAAGCAAGAATTCCAATTTATGCTGGACAACGACATTATTAGACCCTCAAAATCTCAATGGGCAAGTCCATTGCATTTAGTAAATAAAAAGGATGGCACATTAAGACCATGTGGCGATTACAGGCGACTCAACGCACAGACAATACCAGATCGATATCCAATTCCTAGAATTGAGGACTTTAATCACATCCTGAAGGATAAAAAAATATTTTCCAAGATAGATCTAGTAAAGGCTTATTATCAGATACCAATTGCTGAGGAAGACAAAGAAAAACTGCCATCACCACCCCATTTGGCTTGTACGAGTTCAATACTATGAGTTTTGGACTGAGGAATGCTCTTTCAACCTTCCAACGTTTCATTACTGAAGTACTGTATGGACTCGACTTTGTTTTCCCGTATCTTGATGATGTACTTGTTGCCTCATCTACTGAAGAGGAACACAGTGAACACCTAAAAATGGTATTTGAAAGATTCCAGCAATATGGACTTCGAATAAATGTCTCCAAATCAGTGATGGGAGCTGCCCAAGTTGAATATTTGGGATTTCTGATCACTGCAGAAGGTTCTCGGCCATTGCCAGAAAAAGTTCAAGCTATCTTCAACTACAAACTACCAGAAACTATTCATGACCTGCGAACGTTTCTGGGCATGATAAATTTTTACCGAAGATACCTAAAGGATGCTGCTAAGACCCAAGCACCTCTACATGAACTGTTAAAAGGAGCGAAAAAGAAAGACCGCAGAAAAGTGCATTGGACTGATGACACCAGGAGAAGCTTCGAAAAATGCAAAACTGACCTTGCCGAAGCTGCTCTTTTATCATTTCAAGATCTGGACTACCCCTATCACTTTGCACAGATGCATCAGATTTTGCTGTGGGCGCAGTACTCCAGCAATTAGAAAACGAGCGTTGGAAACCAATAGCTTTTTACTCAAAGAAGCTAAATGAAACACAAACAAGGTATAGTACCTATGACCGAGAACTATTGGGAATATACCTTTCAGTGAAACATTTCAAACACCTGCTGGAAGGGAATGATTTTGTTATATATACTGACCACAAGCCTCTAACTTTTGCATTTAAGCAAAAAAATGAAAAAGCATCACCAAGACAACAACGACAACTTCAATACATTTCAGAATTTAGTTGTAACATTCAACATGTATTGGGTAAAGATAATGTTGTTGCAGATGCCTTATCCAGAATTCATTCAATTTCCGAAATCAACTTTGAGGAAATTGCAGAAGAGCAAACTACTGACGAAGAGTTGCAAATATTATTGCACAACAATTCTTTAAAATTTAAACCTTCGACATTGCCATCTGGGAAAAAACTTTGGTGTGACATCTCAACACAAAAAATTAGGCCTTACATTCCACAAAAATTCAGGTTTCAAATATTCCAACTAATTCATGGCTTAGCTCACCCTGGTATTAAATCTACAGTTAAACTGATGATTGAAAAATATGTCTGGTCAGATATTAAAAAGCAAGTCAGAGAATGGGCAAAAGCTTGCATTAGATGCCAAAAATGTAAAGTCAGCAGGCATACAAAATCCAAATTAGGAGACTTCGAACAACCAGATGAAAGGTTTAGTGTAGTTCACATAGATCTCATTGGAAAACTACCACCTTCAGAAGGGATGCAGTATTGCTTAACCTGCATTGACCGATTCTCTTGCTGGATGGAAGCAATTCCTATACCTGAAATAACAGCTGAAATAGTTGGGAGAGCATTTTATGAGAAATGGATTTGCAGGTTTGGAGTACCTGCCAAAATAGTCACAGATCAAGGTCGACAGTTTGAGGCAGAACTATTTAGAAGCATAGCTGCAATATGTGGTGCTAAAGTAGCCCACACAACATCTTATCACCCTCAATGTAATGGGAAAGTTGAACGTTTACATAGGACCTTGAAAGGTGCTATAAAAGCTCACAACAATATTAGATGGACAGAGTCATTACCCACTGTGTTGTTAGGTTTAAGAGCTGCCATAAGACCTGACATTAGTTACACAATTGCACAGATGGTCTATGGTACTTCCATTAAATTACCTGGCGAATTTTTTTGATCCCCCTACTATTAACATGGATCCACAGAATTTTGTCGCCAAATTACAGCAGCACATGGCAGAGCTAAAGCCACTGAAGTCTCCTAGCAACAGGAAGCAAAATATCTTTGTGCATAAAGATTTGAAATCCTGTTCCCATGTGTTTCTTCGTATCGACAGAGTTAAAAAAGCATTAGAACCACCATATGAAGGACCATATACTGTACATAAAAAGTATGATAAATATTTCACAATCCTAATCAAAGATAAAACAATTAATATATCTGTAGATAGACTGAAACCTGCCTATTTGTTAGCAGTGGACAATCAAAATGAACCAACTAGTGTTGGACAAAAAAATGAGATTTCAAATTGGAAAGAACTTTCCCCAATGCCTGATGAACAATCTACTACCAGCTGTGGTAGAAAGATAAAAAAAACCAGTAAGATTTAGAGAATAAACAAAATAGCAACTATTATGTATGTAAGTGTTAAAGTTTGAAATTCCTTTCACTTATTACTAGTAAACAGTTATTAAAAATTAGTAAATTTGAAAATCACCATTTATAAAAATGTATCTAATTGATTAAATATATACTTGGTAATAATTCTCTTGGTAATGCAATTCATGTACATATAGTGAAAAGTTATAGTAAACACTGCTTTAAATGTTGTAGATATGCTTATAAAATGACAATGTATGTTAATTCCTGGATTTTAGAATTGAAAATTGACTCTTAATTGGTTATATATACATGTAGGATTTTTATGCTAGTATTGTGAAATTTAAATAATTATTCTTCCACTATCCTGATATAACCTCATCAGTAAGTTGTAAGCTTAAGTAGAATTGTGTGTAATTTCATAACAGCGAGAACCTAAATCAAACAAAAGCTTTGTAAATAAAAAGAAATTAAAGAGCATGATGTAAAATTTTCCATATATATTCTCGCATTCAAAGTAATATATGTTATACAAAGTTTTCAACTTTATGTCACAAATAATTATTTATTACTACTGTTTTTTACATTGTCGACAGAAATTCTCTCATTAGTATTACAATTTGTGGGCATCTCATCTCTTAAATGTGTTATAGAATGTGTTTTTTTCATTGGAAAGTATGTATTTTAACAAAATTATCTATTATGTATTTAATAGTGAACATAAAATTTTCAGGATATCAATATAGATATGTGTTAGCATCAAATTCTATGTTTATAAATAAATATATGTTAGCATCAAATTCTATGTTTATAAATAGATATGTGTTAGCATCAAATTCTATGTGTAGAAATAATATGTGTTAGCATCAAATAAAATGTGTATAAATAGATACTGTTTTGCATAAAAATGCTCAATTGTGGTAAATGGATTGTATTAGTGATTAACTGAGTTATAATTAATTATGTGGTGAATTGAAACTAAAGTTTTCTGATATTCTTTCTGGTAAATAGGAAGTTTTCTGTATGTATATATTATAAAATTACCCATTGTGTATGTAAATATGAAAATTGATTTTTTAACACTATTGGATTTGATATGTTTCATAATATTCAAAAAATTAAGGTGTTGTCATTGCAGAGTAACTTGAAATGTTTTTTTAATGGCATGTTAACTTTCATTGGAATATGAATGATTTTTTTTTCGCAAAATATTTATGTACTCCTTAGTTTCCCATGTTCAAATATTGACTGAGTTTTGTGTATTTGCAAAAGCATTCTGTAGTTTATTATTTTTTTTTGAGTTATTGTATACCTTATATATACCCTTTTTTGACTTTGTTTAAATTTGATTGTTGCTCAGTATAAATATACATTTAAAGTAATTGCTAAACATTTTAGTGGTATTTTTCCATGTATTTTTTAAGAAACAGGAAGGTAGCTGTGTTTAAATATTTTAAACTTGTAGCATATTTTGTGCATTAAGACTTCTGTAGCAATCCTGTAGTAGTAATTTTGTGTTGTGCAATGCAATGATTAGTAATAATTGTGTTAAAAGCGGTTTGTATAAGTTTAATTTGTAAAAAAAAAAAAAAATGAAATTATAATCTGTTCAATAAGTCTGAAACTGTCCCTGCCATATATTTTTTTCTTGTATCGTAACTTTGTTACTGGCAAGGGAGTAATGTAAAGGACAGTTTTTGTAGAGATTTTCTCTCGCTAGATGGCTGCACCTGTCAACTGTTTTTCGAATTCTCTAAACGGATATTGGCAAGATAGAAATTAATTCTATTCAAATAAATGTTAAACTTAAATAATAATTGTTAAACTTATATTTTATGTAAATGCATTTAATTTCTGTTAATTTTTAAAATGGTTTTCATAATTTATATTTCTGTTTTTATATTTTTCTTTACTCATGTAGTCGTATCGATTGTATTATGCTTAACTGCAGCATAACTGTGTAAAATACTAAAAACGTGGCATTTTCTGTACAACGTGTAGATCTATGTTTGCCGCCGTGGAATGAACACGCAGAATAAAATTCCAGTAGATTTTGATAAAGTTTAATGTTTGAATTAAATGAAAACTCAACACACTTGAGTATTATTTAGAGTGCTATGAAGCAAGCACCTAATAATGTAATTAAATTTTGTTTTGCTGTCTGTTATTGCTTTCGGACATCCAAGTTGGAATGTGCTATCGCACATTGTGAACCAGAGAGCAGGATCGTGAAAGTTATATGCCGGTATCTTGACGGCGCCTACGTCATTCATTTTGAAGCTTACACGTGGTTACCAGTTCTTTCGCAATATTTAGCTATTTCGTGAAAATTTTAAAAATAAAGCATTATTTTAATGCCATAATATCTTATTCATGCAGGTCACCATTGAAGGGTATGTTGCGTTAATGTTCAATCAGGATGCAATCGGATAAAACTTAACAACTTTAACTTTATTGTAGACACATGTTATAAATCATCTGCGAGTGTTGAGAGAGAGAGAGAGATTACCCATGAGCACAACGTATATATATACTGCAACCCTAGCGGAGAAAACTAGTACTATTCTAGATGTACACTTCATTGTAAAGTGCTACCATCTAGTGAGTTAAAATATAGGATATGCTACAAGTGCATTGGCCATGTACAAAAGAGAGTGGGTTCGCGTCTGTGAAAACTAAAACTAAAGGACTGTCTGGTAGAGGCAAATTAACTGATAATTTTATTGACAGACTTCAATCTATTACGGAATTGCAATCGCAGCAATGTCGGTAACTAAAATGCCATGCAGCAAAATGTAATTGTTGCGTTATATCACTGTGTATCAAGTAATAAGAAACCGATGCATGGTCAATGCCCAATAGGGAAAGAAAGCTGGTGTTATTTTCAGCGGGGGGTGGTAAATGGAACAAAATGTTCCACAAAATATGCTGGTTTATAAAATGATGTTTTAAATAAAATTAAACCAGTATATTTAGAACTATGCGACAAACAGATATTAAGTAAGTGCTTGCATGAACGCACGCAAAATGCCAACGAGTGTTTTAATGGAATAGTTTGGCAAAAAGTACCAAAGGAAGTTTTTGTTTCGCTCAAAACAATTAAATTTGGGTCGTATAATGCTATTATACACTTCAATGAAGGATTAAATGGGTGTCTAAAAGTTTTTAATAAAATGAATATAGAAAACCCTGGGATGTTTATCTTACGGGGATATAAACATTTAGATAAATGCAGAATCCGGGAATCAATTCATAATGCAAACCCCAAAACAAAGAAAAACAGGAAACTTTAAAGAGCACTTAAAAAGAAAAAAATTAGTGTTTTAGAAGTCAAAGATGGGGAGAATTATAATTCGGGTGCATTTTAATAAGAAAGTGCTTACCTTGTAATCAGAATAGTTTAATGTTATTTTTGTCGTTTTCTCAAAATGAGTTTTTTTACATTTTTTCTTACCGCAAAACACAATATCTCAAAAAATTATGCTTGAATGAAATAAAAATTTTATATGTATGTTTTTAAATACTTATACAGGGAATAGACCTTTCTTAAGAGTTTGTGTTGAGTAGAAATTTTTTTATATAGCAATAAAATGAAAATTACAATAGCTTTTAAGGAAAATGTCAACGTATAGAAGCTCGAAACACAATAACTTCCCATGTAATAGTTATATTACCAAAATAAGAGTCTATTCCCTAGATAAAGTTGTATGCTATATTATTCAATTTACATAATGTCAATATATTTATTTTATTTTCAGTTATGTTTTGCGTAAAGTCTTATTTTTGCTTATTTTTTTTATAAAATACCCCTTTGATACTAAAAATGTATGCTAACAAAACTTTTCTTGGGTATTTTTCTAATTTTAGAGACCCATAAGGTCATAAAATATGCATTTACAGGCAAAATTCAGGTTAATTCAAAAAATTTTCTTCGAAGGTGTTCTGTTACCTTAAGAAAACAAAAGAGGATAAAATATAATTTTTTTTGGCCAAATACACTCTGTCGCAAAAAAATATATGCACCCAGAAGAAATTGAGCTACATTCACGAAATTTGGTATGCATGTAGTGTATATGAAAATAAACAAATGATTAAAAATTCAGAACAAAATATCATTTTATTAAGCGGTTACAGCTTGCAAAAGGTTAAAAATCAGTAAGTAGTAAAGCCACCTCTGGCAGCTATACAAGCCGAAATTCGGCGTGGCATCGATTCAATTAGATCACTTATGACCCCCTGTGGAAGATCCTGCCATAGTCTTTGCATCTGCGCAGTTAATTCTCCTGTATCTCGGGACGGCTGCAGTTGCCTTCCCAGCGCGTCCAGACATGCTCTATTGGCGAAAGATCTGGTGTCCTGGCAGGCCATGGTAGGACGTCATATCCTTGAAGACATTGTTGGGAGAGTCGCGCAGTATGTGGACAAGCATTATCCTGTTGATAAATGGCACCTGGGCGACTTGATAGCATGGGTAGCACAATCGGCGTTAAAATATCGTCCACGTATCTGCGAGCTGTCAAAGTGCCTTGAAGGACCACTAAAGATGATCGTGTGTCCCAAGAAATTGCTCCCCACACTGTCACACCTTGTGAAATTGCTGTATGCCGCTCGACAATAAATGCCGGATCGGACCGCTGGCCGGTGCGCCTCCAGACACGTGTGCGGTGGTCATCAGCACTGAGACTGAATCGGGATTCATCACTGAAGATGACACGTCTCCAGTCTGTCACACTCCAAGTTGCCCGAGGTCGGCAAAAATCCAGTCGACACTGCCTATGATGTGGGGTCAGTGGTAAGCGTCTTAGCGGACGTCGGCTCCTCAAGCCAACTTCGGTCAGTCGTCTCCTTATGGTTTCTCTTGATGGCACTGGATGTCTGGAAGGAGGTAAGTGGCGTTGAATCGATGCTAGCGACGTTGTTGGTGCCGAAGTGGCCACTCTTCTGATTGCACGATCCTCGCGATCATTTGTGTTCCTGGGACGTCCTGACCCTCCGCGACGGTACACTCTACCTTCTGTGATCCACTGTTGCCAACACCGAGCAACTACCATATCGCTCCGACCGAGGTGGCGGCCGATATGTCTATTCGACCAACCTGCTTCTCTGAGGCCTATTATACGGCCCCTATCAAAGTCCGTCAGCTGCTCGTACTGCCGCCGGTTACGTCTTAGAGGCATCCTAAGTCTCAATATCGTCTATCAAAGTCATCAGATTCGTTTGGATAGCCGTACGGCGCTCGTACTCATGCTTTTAAACTCTCCCAGTTGCGCAACTAATATGCTCATAGCACACTTAGCCTTGTCTCATTGGCTTCGAAATTTTAATCATTTGCATATCTCTTACCAGACTACATTCTTGCCGAGTTTCGTGATTGTAGCTTGATTTCTTCTGGGTGCATATATTTTTTTGCGACAGAGTGTATGTTTAGGGAAATTGTTGAATTTGTCCAGACATGCAAAGGGTGTCAGCTTCGGAAGCCTGAGAAAATTGGAGATAGAGCTCCCATTACACCTATTGTCCGTCCTGAGCTTCCCTTTGAGATTGTAAACATAGATCTGTTCGGACCTATTCAACCACCATCTGGTAGAGGGCATAAATACGTTCTTTGTATGATTGATGAACATACACGTTGGCCTGAAGTAGTACCACTTAGATCCGAAACTGCGTGTAACTCACTATTACAAATATTCTCGAGGACTGGAAATCCGAATATAATTGCCAGTGATCAAGGCACAAACTTCAAGTAGGCTCTAACCCAAGAATTTACGAAAAGGATTGGATCTAGTCCTAGGTTTTCCTGTCCTGGCTATCCGGCCAGCAACGGACTAATTGAAAGATGGAATATGGTATTCAAGGACATGCTTCATCGCGTTATTGGTGAAGATCCAAGAAGCTGGGATCAATAAATACCTTTTCTGTTTGCATACCGTGAAGTATCAACAATATCACTGGTGTATCACCATTTAGTTTACTTTATGACAGAGAAGCTCCAGGGCCTGGGCAGGCGAAATACATCTTTCGACGAACATTTCCCAGTCGGCTGCTGATTACCTTCAGGAATTGAAGATAAAAATGGAAAAGAGTGCCTCTTTAACTGCTTCTCAGAAACAAAAGGCTTATGGAGATTACTTCAACAAGAGGTTTTCTGTGAAGAATTTTAGCATCGGAGAACAAGTTGTTCTGCTGATTCCAGATTCTACTGATAAGATCTATGCGAGATGGACTCGACCTGGAGAGATAATTCAACACCATCCGCCCCATTCATATAAAGTTAAACTGCCCGACGGAACTGTAAGACATGTTCACGCGAATAAGATCAGGAAGTATCATCTTCGTGCACTTGCAGTTAGGGTTATTTTTGAAGATGACCACACGAATTCGGAGAAATCCATCCCACTCCTAATTTATCGAAGTCCACATCTGAAAGAGTTCTACATGAAACCGATCTGAATCATCTGAAGGAGACAGAAAGGGAACAATATGCTAGCAATTTTTCTAAAACATCATACACTATTCACAAGTGATGTGAAAATAGCTAAAGTAAGGGCTCATCGAATTCGCTTAAAGCAGAACATTGAACGTAAAAGGCCGTTCCTATATCGCATCCCAGAGTCCTTGCAGATTAAAGTTGATGAGCAGATAGAGGAGCTATTACGACTTGATTTAATTGAAGAATCTGACGCAGAAATAGCCTATCCAATTGTTTGCGTTAACAAGAAAGATGGTACCCTACGACTTAGCGTTGACTTCAGAGCTCTTAACTCGGAGAGTGTGTCTGATGATTTTTTCCGATGGAAGATGCAGTGGAGCTCATACATTCTATTGGAAGAGCTAATATCATCACAACGTTAGACCTCGGGAAAGGGTATTGGGCTATACCCATGGCTGAAGACAGCAAAAATCTTACATCTTTCAAGTCTCATCGGCAACAGAGTACCGCTTCAAGGGGATGAGTTTTGGTTTGAAAAATGCCTGTGCAACATTTCAGCGTGAAATGAACAAAGCATTATGGTGTTATAGAGAATTTTCACGTGCCTACATCGACGATATCGCAATCTTCTCCAAAAATTGGGAAGAACACTATTTTAACGAAACTTTCAGAGTTAAATTTCACTGTAAACCTCAAAAAGTGTGTGACGGGCTCATCGCGCTTTATACTAAAAACTTCTCTTGGGTTCTTTGGGGCCGAAAAAGACAAATTCTTTCCAACCAAATTCAGAAGCGAAGCGTGACTATGCAAATGAGGAACCTGAGGAGCCTTTGGGGAAGTGATTATGCTTGTCTGAGCTTAAGCGCGTAAACTGAAGTTAGAGAAATAAGCAATTATTCAAGAGTTCAACCATTCGAACCAGTACGCTCAAGTCAAGGTGGATACTGTTCCACGCGAGATAAAGAAAAGACATTTAGGGACCGAGAGGATTGTTGTTAACAAAAATATTAAGGTAGGATTATTCTATTATCTATTAGGAACCATGTATAGACTGAGATTAGGAATAGGCGGGAAAGTTAAATACAGTGATTAAAGTCGTGCTTATTTAGTAATACGTATTGTGTGTTTTCTCACCTCAGATCCTCTAAGTTTAAATATAACTATTATCTTTGTATAGCGTTTAAGTTAAGATCTTAGTAAAGAAATATTAAGATTATGGCAACACCTGGTTCTTCATTCACTCCCACACCCCTAGTCATGAAAATAACTTAGAAGTAAGGTATCGTGCACGGGCGAATATCTCACAAGTGTGCCTTTGGGAAATCTCAAATTAAATATTTGGGTCATATTATCGGTTCTGGTAAGCATGAACCAGATCTTGAAAAGACTTCAGTTATCAACAACTTACTAATGCCTAAAACGAAGAAGGAGCTTCGTAGTGTACTTGGACTGTGTAATTACTATCACGAATAAATTCCTAAATATTCAGAACTTGTGTATCCATTGACAGAACTCACCAAAAAGAGAGTACCTGATTCCATCCCATGAACTGAGAAACATGATTCATCCATATCCTCTTCTGAAAAAGACTTTTGTGGAAGCACCTTCTTTGTACTCTCCAGTGCCTGATAAACCGTATACCATTCATTCAGATGCATCGCAAATTGGCATAGTTGCTTGCCTGTCACAAAAATGGGGTGATTAGTGTTACCCAATTGCTTATGCAAGTCAAAAATTAAGCAAGATCCAACAGTTCTGGTCAACTATTGAACGATAATCATTTGCGATTGTGTGGAGCTGAAAAAAGTTTGAAGTATGGATATTTGGGAACTGAAATTGAACTTTATACTGATCATAACCCTTTACCTTACTTAACAAAGAGTGCACTACAATCAGCGATGTTACAAAGATGGGCTTTTGCACTACAAAAGTACAATGTGACAATCAAACATTGTCCTGGTGTGAAAATGCCTCATGCTGATGAACTCTCACGATTTATTTAACAAGGGTGCTTTTCAATTTTAACAAAAAAATAATAATAATAATTTAGATTTAGTGAATAGTTCTTTTCTTTATATTTCCTTTTTTGTAGCTCATTATATTATTTGTGTGGTGTCCATTTACATTTTTTAAAAATGCTAGTGTTTCTTTTCTAATATTTTTAGCTAAATGTTGTTTGTTCTGCGAGTTCCTTAAATTTCCTTTTTCTTGATTGCTATGGTATAATTATGCATATCAAAATTGTATTCTTAATTTAGTTTTGTGTAATTTGTTATGTGTACTTACATTTCATATTTTCTCTTTATGTGTGAGATAATGCTTTTTACTTATATATTAGTTATGATATGAATGTATATTATTTCATGTTTTATAATCAGATTGAGTATCATGTGTGACACATCAATCTTGTGTGTGGGGTGTAATGTTTCCTCCCTTCACCAGGAGGCGCAGTGTGCTCCCCTCCGATAAGAATGTGTTCTTTTGTGTAGAAAAAAAATAGCTTCTCGGCACCGGCGCGTAAGGTCGGTAGCCATCTTGAGAAATTACCTGCATGGTTCCTTTTCATTTTAAAATTCTCATATTCATTGTAAGTAAACGTGTTGTCCTCAAGAATACGTCTGTTGAATGAAACTACTACAACATTACCCCGTTTATACTCATGTCCATAAATTAAGGATAATTCAGAATCACACAGAAATTGAACTCTAAAATAAAAATTTCACCTGTAGAATTATCACGCACATTTTGAAGAAGAATATGCAAATTACAGGAAACCACCAGATAGCGCGGATAGTACGTCACAATGACGAGAGTGTAAGAGAGGGGTATATAAGGAATGGTGTCAAAGAAGTAAAATTGTTATTTTACGGAGACCACGCACCTGCGAGCTCCACGACCTCTTGAATTATCATGAGCGTATCTAGCGATAACATGGAACTTTCGCCGACAAAATATGATCAAGTTTCCGCCTGCGAGAAACTTAGAGATACCGTCACAGGTATCTCAGCCCTACATTCATCGATTCACGGGATGGACGGACGTTCTCCCAGCCCAGGAAATTCATTCATGGACTTATACTACACTAGCACCCAGGCCATGATCAGGAGAAAGGAGGAGATGGTAAGTGAGCTTAAAACCCTCCCGCCATGTACTATCTCAGACTGCCAGGACCATAAAATTCCCTCTACCTCGGTAGAAGAGGAAATTATTTTCGCTCCCTCCCCTCCTGCTATTGAAAATAAGATTAAAACAAATAGTAAATCAAAGAAAAAACTTAGCAAAAAGCGAAAACAGAAAGGTAAGGATTCTACGGAAGAGTTTATCTTTCCGAAAAAGACGGCCAGACCGATCTCTCCGACCTTGACCCAGGACCCCATTGAAACAAATAATAGTTTCTCTGACTTAGAGCAGGATGTCGAACATCCTCCCCCGACTGAAAAAGTAACTACTGAAGTAGTTACACCTAAAATTACTCCCCCCACCCTATAATGCTCAAAATTAAAGAAAACTTTAGAGAACAAATTAAATGTATCTCAGATAATTTCCCCAACCTTCGTAATAGAATCGTAAACGACGTTGTTAAAATGTTTACCAATGATCACGAGGAATACAGAAAACTAAAACACTTCCTTGAGGCGAATATAATGATTATGAATTCTACATTCTTAAAAGACAAAAAGATAAACCAATTAAAGCCGTTATTAAAGGCCTCCCTAATTCTTCCAATATAACTGACATTATTAACGATTTAAAAGATATAGGATTTAAAATTGAGACCGCTGCACGCAATTAACTTCTAAACGCACTAAAAAATCCCTTCCATATTTTCTAATAATTCTCCAAAGAAATGACTTCAATAGCAAGATTTTCGGTATTAAAAAGCTGGGTTATTTGCAGGTGAAAGTTGAGGGTTACCTCGTTAGAGGAATAACCCAATGCTTCAACTGCAATAACTTCTATCATACAGCCGCGAATTGTTTTATGCGACCAAGATGCCTTAAATGCGGCAAAGACCACGCAACTAGAAATTGTCATATCAAAGAGCGACAACAAAACCCGTTTTGTATTAACTGCCAGGACTTCGGTCACTCGGCATGTTATACAAAATGCCCCAAATTCCCCCAACCTAAAAAAGGCGCAGCCTTTTCCAACCCGATAGCGAGAAAAAACTTTTCCAGTAAATGGACAAAAGAGGGAACTTCCTTCGCTAACGTTGTTAGTGGAGAAATCCCCAGCCAGACCCCTACCAAAATCGAAAATCAAACTGTAAATGAAAAGGAAAACTCTTCCAGTGAATTCCTTACCCAAGAAACTAACAGTTCGGATTTTTCTCAAGTTTTGGAACTAATTAATACAATCTCTAATTTAGTTAAGAAAAACCCCAAAATTCTCGACCTACTTTCAAAATTCAAAACTGCAAAATCAGACGAAGAAAAAACCTGTCTTCTGGCAGAAGCAATCATGAACAATATTTAAATACTTAAATCCCCCTTTTCATATTTTTAATACTTATTCTCTCCCCTTAAAATTTTTAAAACTCTCTCAATTATTATTCAAAGTTATCCTTCCAATTTTTAAATTTATTTTCTATCTCAAAGTACATGACTTAACTTTTAACAAGCTCACTTCCATCCTCCAATCAAAGATCACCTCCATAGCACGCGCCTCCTGCACTACTATTGGTTCTCCGCTCCTTAAGCCACGCCTCACTCTCCAAAGCCAAGATCGCAAAACCAAGAACAGCAGAATTCTAGATAGAGGATAGAAGGGTGCTGACGCACCCTAGATTCCTGGTACCAAAATCATCCGTCAAATCATCCGTCAAGTAAAATTGTTCTGGGAATAGGCGCCTTCGACACCGGCGATCATCTAATTTTAGTTAGTAAAATTGTTCACAAGCACTTTAAAAGCCTTTCAGTGCAATAACCGCATAGTTATGGCACAAAGGAAGCATTTGGATGATTGATTTTTTACGTGGTAGAATTATTCGACGACTGGAATGTGGACGTACCCAGCTGGAAGTATCCGAGGAACTTGGAATCGCTCAGAAGCCCCGTTTACATGGAAGCCGGCATAATACCGGCAATTTCGAAATGGGGATGAAAGCCGGGATTATACCGATATTTTTTTCGACCCGTTTACATGAGAATCGGGTGCGTTTACATAAGAATCTGGTGATTGGTTGATAGATTCACGTGATTATAAAATGCAACCATGGAAACAACTGGAATTTTTAGCGCGATTATCATGAAGAGGACATGTGATTATATGTTTTCGTTTTTTTTTACCGCCAAACATTTCTTTGTTTACTATTATTTATGCTCTTGCACATATACCCTCTAAAATTTCGTATTTGACTATACGTGGTTGCTCGATTATAGTAAAAGATGTCGATTGTCGGAAAAAAATCTTTTTTTAATATCCCGGTAAAAATTCGAGTGTTTAGTAAACATGGATAAGAATGACATTTGTTTTCAATACCAACCATTTAGAAACCGTCGCCACCAAAAACCGAACTCCCTTTTTACTATTTTTGTGTTCACATAAGAAACTTCTAAGCAGATCGAATCGGCTACTGGTCCGATAAATTTTGAAAAATCGCCAGTTTGGCACGATTTTGTGTGTTGTGTTTTGGAGTAGAAAACGTACGATTTGGCAAGAAAAAACCTGGCGGGATAAGTGGCCGAACAATCCAATCGGACTTTGGATAGATGTCTACAGGAATGGAAATTTTTGTTTATTTTAAATTTAATTATATAGAAATTATACATAAAAAGATAAAATATATTTAGTTAGCTTAATTTTTTTTGTCTTACACATCTTCAGAGTAGTTAAGAGATATTTCTGTATTTAATTATCTAAAATAAGAACACAAAAATCTGATATGTAATTATACATGTCATATTAAAACAAGCATCTATATATATATAAGACGCATTTGTTGTCTGTTTGTCTGTTCCCTCATAACTCGAGATCGAGACACCCAAATAACGTGAAACTTGGTACACGTACACAAAATTACACCAGAAAGGTTCTTAAATAGGTTTGGCGTTCATAATTCCTTCCAAATTTTTTAAATTTTAATTTTTAAGTGATTTTCCAGTGTTATGACGTCATATGTAGTCACGTTTCTCACTAAGTGGACAATTTATACTTTACATGCAGTTTTTCAAGATTATTACATATTTTTACTGTAGCTTTGTTTATCGGTTGGAGTATTTATTCAATTTTTCTATTCTTTGATATTTAATTAGAATTATTTTTCGAATAAATAATTTTTTTTAAGGATAATTCTTTCAACAACTAAAACTTTGTTTTGTTGTTTTGGCAACATTTAGATATTATCGCGGGATGTTTATGTGCGTGATTTTGCTTGCAAATTGCAACTTATTTATTTATTTTCTTTAGAATGCGAAGATTATAATTTTGACAAACTAAAACTTCTCATTGATAAGGATTATATTTCAGTTCGGTTTAAATGTAGTATAGGGGGCACTTTGGATTTGGCGATTTTTCTTCGGATTTTTATCTAAATGTCATGGTGAGATATCGAATTCATTCTAAAATAAATAATTACGAAAAAAAGTACCTTTGAGACCAATTTTAGTAACCAAAATAAAGGACTGCGCCAAGTAGCCCCCTATACTACACTTGATCCAATAATATGGTTCTTTGCAATTTCATGTGTCTTTATTTTAACCTTTAAGGGTAAACTATTGGCTTCAGTGCATAAAATTGCCATGCAGAAAATCATACTGCCCAAGCAAAAGCAGTGCTGGTAGTAATTACATATCAAACTGGAATAGGCATCAGAGAATGAGCAAAACAGACAAATGGCTTAAATACCTGTTGAGGAAGCAGGTGGTCATAAGATAAATTATTTTTGAACTTATGTACTATCCTGGCTATCGCCAACATTCAAAATAACTTGCCAAGTTGGCAACCCCGATTTTACATGTCATATATATATGTTGAATTTTGAGTCGTTCGTTTCATATATCGCCAATAAGTTGCGGTTATATGTAAGTACCTTATTTTTTCAAATTATGCTTTTGCATTGATAAAGTTAGTTCAGTTCTTTTTTATGTCGGTTAATGTTAGTATTGTACTTCATTTTTTCAATTTATTTTTATGCTCGGGATATATATATACTTTGGATAATTTTTGTAGTACTTGCGTATTATTGCACAATCGCCAACGTTCAAGACAACTCGCCACTTTGGCAATTCCAACTTTTGTGTGAGTTGAATAAGCAATCATGTGCTTCATTTTGTATAATGTCACCAATAGTTTGCAATAATACATAAGTACCTCTAATTCTGTACATTACTATAACATTAGACTGGCCGCAACATACCAATTTGGCGTGATTTCAGAATCATGCCAAAAATGAGTATGTTGAGGAAGCAGGTAGTGGTAAGATAAATTATTTTGGCACCTATGTGCTATCCTAACAATCGCCAACATTCAAAATAACTTACCAAGTTGGCAACCCTGATTTCGCACGTCATATATATGCTGAATTGCGAGTCATGTGCTTTGTTTCATATAATGTCGCCAAAAGGTTCGGGTTATAAGTAAATACCTTATATTTTCAAATTATGCTTTTGCATTGATAAAGTTAATTCAGTTCTTTTTATGTCAGTTAATGTTAGTATTGTACTTCATTTTTCAATTTATTTTTATGCTCGGGATATATATATATATACTTTGGATAATTTTTTTAGTACTTGGGTATTTTTGCACAGTCGCCAACATTCAAAAACTCGCCACTTTGGCAATCCCAACTTTGTATGCGTTGAATTGGCAATCATGTGCTTCATTTTGTATAATGTCACCAATAGGTTGCAATAATACGTAAGTACCTTTAATTCTGTGCATTACTATAACATTAGACTGGCCGCAACATACCAATTTGGCGTGATTTCAAAATCATGCCAAAAATGAGTAGCCAACCAATATGAAATTAATATTATGAGTATTATCTTAGCCTGTTTTATATTTCCCTCCAGAGTAATCCTTAATTAATTCAATATATAATTTTTATTTTTTATATTTTAGTACTTACATTTTTTTTGGTTATTATGTACTGCAAATATTTTTTTGCACATTGCGATGTCTTTGGCAAAATTAGTCAGTGGTATTTTTCTTAAATATGTTTTTTTATCTGTTTTTGACAATTTTTAAAATTTTGTTTGATGTCTGTCTGAAATGCAAATAGCAAAATAAATATTTTACAATATATATATATTGTGTTTGTATGAAAATGTTTATACTGATTTATTCAAAATATTGAGTCGTCTTTTATTTTTGATATCTTTTTAAGATTTAATTTTATGTTATAACTAGCTATACCCAGCTAAATGTTGCTGTTGCTCAGTCAGCTTTAAAATACTGGTACACCATAAAGTATGTCATGAAGCTTACAAAAGTAATAATACACAAGAATTCAAACAAATCTATATGCATATAAGACGCATTTGTTGTCTGTCTGAATAAACTTTCTCTTTCACACTACATCATTTGGATAAATTTTCAAAATTTGTTTGTGTGGTTAGTAATTAATTATAATGCTATAATTTTAATTGAATAAGCAGATATTGCATTTTTATGTATAAAAATAGTTATAACTACTGTACTGTATTTTTTCAGTGAGTGAATATTAACGCCGCACTGTTCAGCTACATCAGGGCTTTTGGCGACGGACCACATAATTTTGAACCATGGTCAAGTGACGTGGACAACACCTGAGCTGGCACCCTTCTCCTAACTACCATGCCACACCAATTTAGCAGGAATATTCTACCAATACTTAGCTGGAATATTCTTTGAAATCCACTCTTCCAAGATATATGATGGCACGGTTCTATGATGAGTATTTTAGCGGGAAGGCAAATAGTTTTGTAGCAAATATTACATTTTCAGCTGCGAGCGTTTTTCAGCAGATTGCAAAGATTATCATTTTGTGCCCCAAAAATAGTTAATGTCAAAATTTAAGTGTCTTATGTTTATGGAGACCTTAGATAACGATTTGACTATTTATTTTAAGTAAATGGTGTATATAATTAATTTTACAGTGGAATATATTTAATTAATTTATTAGCTCTAACCGATTAAATTTCCTAAGTGGAGTATTTTGTTTATGTATGTCCCTTAATTTTCAATGTAGTGACCTAAAAAAAAAATATTGCATGAAAAAAATTTCTGTAGATCATAATGTGGTAGATAAAGCATTAACGTGCATCGCTCTCCTACACGGCGGGTCTTACAAAGCTCTAATAAAGTTTGAGCTATGAAAGTAGCTAGACATTTGCCAACTTGACTATTGTCAACATTTCGCTATTTTTTCCATTAAATCGCCATTGTTATTTAGGAAACGTGTTGTTTTGCGAGTATTACAATTTTCACATAAAATAAATTCAACAGAAACTTATATTAATGTATGACACTTTCAGTTATAAATTATTTACAATATTTTAAGCGTCAGAAAACTTTTAACAATGTGTTACTTTTGCTGAGCAGAGATCAGCTTAGGGAGGTATTTTCAAAAATCAACCCTCAAGAGTTTTACGGGCAGTTATAAACATAAAAAAAAAAATCCTTTTTATCAGCTATTAGATCTACAGACTTAAAATTTAACAAAGGTATTTTTTCTTTCTTTTTTTTCTTCAGCTGAGATATGTGAAAAGCTTTTTTTGTTTAATTTGCAATTCACTTAAAATTAACTCATTAAAAACTTCTTTATCCTTCAATCTGTGTTGTTTAACTTTTCAGTTCACCCGTGCGAAGAACGGGTATACCAGCTAGTATATATATAATTTATACCACTTTCAAACATTAGAAATAAAAATTACCATTTGTAAAATTATATATAAAAAAATCATGTAACATTTTGAAAGTCTGTATACGCAGTACTATTTTAGTAAAAAGATATAATTTATCGAGAATTCATTCTGAGTGTGGTAAAAAATTAAGGCATTAAAATGTGTGTATTATAGAACATAAAATTGTGTGCATATATATTGAATGTTAAATTCCTCATCTCTTATACATGATCAAAATAAAGTCATTTTTAAATCCATAATTCTTTTAGTACAAAAAAAATTATTATTAAATATTTGTGTAGCATCCATTTATTATGTGAGGATTTCTTAACACATTTGTGTGTGTGTGTGTTTTCCAGAATTTGACTGATATAAATTTTTCTCACACAAATGTACCTTTTTTTTTTACTATGGACAACAAATATGCATTTATTGGTATTTGCACAATTAAAATGTAAAATTCAATAATTTTGATAAATTTCATATAAAGACTTTACACTTTTGTTATTGAAATATCAACATTGTGTATTAAAGAAATCTGTGCAACCCCAGCTGAAATGTATTAAGCATAAGAATACTCTGGATTTTTTTACATAAGTATTTAAGTCTAAATCCTCATATATATTGATATTCTATTGCTAATAAATTTAAGACCTAAATAAATTTATCGCATTGAGTTAGCTACAAATATTAACCCAAGAATTGTACTTAAATCAGTTCTAAGATATTTATGGGAAATTAGGATCATGAAACCAAATACGACTTTACATATAGACATATTCTGTAGGATGTTTACTTCCTAAAAGCAATAGAAATATTCAGAATTTTAAATTGCAATAAAACAACGATGTATTATTCGATTGACATGAATTTTTTTTATTCGAAAGATAATCTTGTGGCATTACAGTTTAAATATGATTTCTGGCATAGGATTGCCACGGCTGGCTCGGATGTAGTCCAATCTGGACGTCCAATTTTCGATGACTTTTTCCAACATTTGTGACCGTATATCGACAATAACACGGCGAATGTTGTCTGCCAAATGGTCAAGCGTTTGTGGCTTATCCGCATAGCCGAATGACTTTACATAGCCCCTTAAAAAATAGTCTAGCGGTGTTAAATCACAAGATCTTGGAGGCCAATTCACAGGTCCAAAACGTGAAATTAGGCGGTCACCAAACGTGTCTTTCAATAAATCGATTGTGGCACGAGCTGTGTGACATGTTGCGCCGTCTTGTTGAAACCACAGCTCCTGGACATCATGATTGTTCAATTCAAGAATGAAAAAGTTAGTAATTATGGCTCTATACCGATCACCATTGACTGTAACGTTGTGGCCTTCATCGTTTTTGAAGAAGGATTCCACCAGCCCATAAAGCGCACCAAACAGTCAGTTTTTCTTGATGTAACGGTGTTTCGACATACACTTGTGGATTAGCTTCACTCCAAATGCGGCAGTTTTGTTTGTTGACGTAGCCATTCAACCAGAAGTGTGCTTCATCACTAAACAAAATTCGCTTATGAAAATCGACCATTATTTTTGAAATAAAATTGCACAATTTGAAAGCTTTGTTCAGGCGTGAGTCTATTCATGATAAATTGCCAAACCAAACTGAGAATAAATCACTTGACAGCTGTTAAATCGGTCGCCATCTTGGAAAGTAATGCCAACTTCTATACCTGGAAAAAAACACTGTATAACCTTTTTCAACTCTCTATTTACCCTTAAATGAATAACTTGACATTGTTGTTTACAATAATCTATATTCATGAAGAATTCAGTAAAAAAAGTTAATTTCAAAGAAATTTTTTCAAAAATAAGTGTTTCATCATCCAAAATCACTGATATTTTTGTGTAACATATGCTTACAGGACAAATTTGGGGTGCTTGTATTGGATAATATTGACCATTTCTTAAAATAAAAAAAACCCGCCAAATGCTGCGATATACAGCCAATAGTAGAAACTGTCCCTGATCACGTTTGCACACAGTAACAATAATAGTGATGTAATTGTTTTTCTTTTTTTAAAATTTGTTATGTCTTCTTGCTAGGCGAAATTAGTCGGCAGTTTAATGCATGTTCCAAAATTTGTGGAATGGTACGAGTACTGTTTTAGCATTTCTTAGAGAAACTTTGAAGTAATTTAATATTTTGCTAATGTGTGTAATTTGGGAAACTGAGAAGTTTCACGAAATTTAGGAATGCCCTGGTAAAAGAATCTTGCTTACAATTAGTACACATTTTGATTAATTTATTAATGATAAACTTTGGTAACTTATCAAATTAATAATGATTTTTATTAATTTTCAAACATTAAATTTCAGAGTGAGAATTCTGAATCTTTTTTTCTGATGTCGTTTCATCTTCCATTTTTTTTAAAGTATTAATGTAATATATAAAATGATACTTCAGTTGCATATCAGTGATAATGAAATAACATGTCATGTATTTATTTTATTCAACTTCTTTCTATAAGTTGCACGAATTCTGTATTCTAATTTGATCTATGTAAATTCTGAAAGTTGACTGTATAGAAGTGGATTTTATAATTGTGCCAGTTTGTAAGATCTGAAATTTCAAAATTCTTGTGATATTTCATTTAATCTACACCCATACCATATACAATTTCTCAAAAATACTATGATAAGTTTTGTAGCTTACCTATATACAAATGTTATAGGTTTTTGCTTTCTAGTTTCTGGTATATTTCACACAGCTGGCTGACTAAAAGACTAGTTTTTGCCATTAATTTCTTTGAAAACAAGGGAAGACCATTTCAAATCTTACTTTTGTAAATGTATTGTATCCAAAAAAGAAAGAAAAAGCATTAATTTGATTAAAATAGTTTTGAAATTAGAGTAAATAAAATTTGCAGAAACTTTGAAGAAAAAAATGTTTTTATAATTTTTTGTTTACTATTAATTGCCTAATCACTAGGTGTTTAAAAATTTAAGTTTTTATGTCATAAACCTAAAATGAACAGTTTAGAAATTCTACATAATTTGACCTTTTTTATCTATGAAATCTTTGATTTAGGAGATAATTTTCTTTATTGTTTCATTTGATTTGTTGGGTTAATGACATTTAATACTCTTTTGTAAATATTTTTAAAAATTAATACTTTTTGTTGTAAATAAATTACAAAAAGCCATTCATAAGATTTTCAGAGAATTTTATTAAATGTTATCATCAATAAGATAAAAATTGAGGTATAATAATTGTAAAAGATATTATGCATGTTTAATATTGGCAGATAGATCCTCGATTTGTCCTTATAGTATAATGTTACTCTTTCAGATAGTCTGATTTATATAGCAGATCATGAAATGCTTTATTTACTTATAGTGCATTCATGTAATGTTAAAATTAAGGGTCGATAAATGATGAATATTAAAATGAATATGATTATTAAATAAAACTGTATACGAGAAATTTTCACGAAAACATTTTAATTTGTTTTACAATATCATTTTATTAAAAAGCCTATTTCTTTAAACATGTTTATTAATTTATTCAAAAATGTCCAATAAATTTATTTCAGAATGTTGGAGACAGACATTTTTAAGAAAATTCAAACCTTCTGAAGGGTAATAATTACAAAGGAAGTCTGTATAAAGCATATCAAATGTTAGTTTTTTTATAAGATTATTTCAGATACCCAAAACATTTCAATGATGTTAAAAGCAATTTTATTTCCATCTCAGAATTCCTAATTGTTAAACAAAAACTTTCATATTAACCAACTTTAGTTAAAAAGCTAAATTAAAATTTTTGTTTGTAAAAAAGTGTGTATTTTCTTCGATGTGCAATGTTTTCATAAGAACTTGTTCATAGTATGTTTTAGAATTGTGGGATTATTTAATCCTTCGAGGAGAAAAAAGTAGTATTTAGCCTACTTTTCTAAAATAATTTTGTATGTATATGTGTATAAAGAGATCTCTTTTGGTAGAGTAAATCGTGGTTTGCTTTAATAACAAAAATTAAATGATTAAGTGAAAGTGGATCAAAACTGAAGATTTTAGAAAAAGAAATTTTCTTTTTAAGTTCTTATCCTCATGAATTTAAGGAAATGTTAACATAAAACATCATTCTATTGGTTATATCAACTTTCACAGTAAAAAAAAATTCAATACACTTTAATGGAGTTATTTAGTTACAAGATATTACTAATTTTTTACTTCTCATATGGAAACACTCAATTAGATAAATCAGGAAAAATAAAAAAAAAAAAAAAAAAATGCAATTTTTTTGTGTACATTCAAAAGAATTATATTGTAATAATTTCAAATCAATCTCAAAAACTGTATTAAAATATATGTATCATCTTATTAAAATATTGGAAACACATACATGCAGAGCATACTGAATATTAATTTATTTACATCCTTCCCTGTACCTGAATGGAATATGCCGCGTTGCGTAGTTAGACATTCTTCACTACAACACGGTTGAATTAAATAACAATAAACATTTATTAACTTTAAAGATAAAAGATTAAATGAGCAATTAAGAGGTAAGCTTCCAAAAACTACAACACATGGTGAACCAGGCGTAGCGTTAAATAAAGAGCACTTTTTGAGTTCCTCACACCCTCGGGCATTCCTCTTCGGCACCTGTCAAAGGAAAAGAGGTTGCTTGTCATTGGTAGAGGTGCAATGACGTCATTTTTCTGGGTTGCCTGGTTTGGCGTTATAGCATTTTTCTATGCCGTAGTGGTTCATTGAAACATAAAAGTTTTGTCCCAATTTGGGAGATTGTTTTCCAGGCAGTTTTTTCTTCCGTGTCTTGAGTATAATAGCTAAATTCCCTTGCGTATGAAATGTTCACTGTAAAAATAACAATCGGTTCTTTTTTTCATTCACGTAAATCAAAATATTTTTAATGGATTCAATTTTGTAGAAGAAATATATATTTGAGCTTAGTAAATGAGGAACTCAATTACAAATAAAAAAAATTGTTATATAAGTTTTTAATAATCCATTTACTGTGATTAATAATACTTTGAAAATGAATTACATGTTTCGAGTTTTATCCTTATGTAAGAAAAAAGAAGTCACTTATAAATAAACAAAATGTATGTTTTTTTTTATAATATATATTTATTGTTAATATTAATGTACATTTTAAAGGTAAATGATTTCGTTCTTATATCAGAATGAATTTGTACAGGCAAGTGATATTTTAAATTATTAGCTTAATTTCATTTTTGTAATTAGTGATTTGTTTTTGTATTATATATATATATATATATATATGTGTGTGTGTGTGTGTGTGAAAGACTCATTTATTCACATTTATAAAAAAATTCGTCTAATACTCTGTTTCCTTTTAAATTTTAGAATTAAATTTACTGCAAAAGTTTTAGCTATTATAAACTTAACTATATAAATAAACTCATACTTAAATTTTTATTTTCTATCTTTAGTAAAATAGTATTAATAAAGAGATTCGTGGCTATTGCATAAGAAACACCTCACTGTTCTAACTTCCACATCACATCCATATTATTCGTTCAAGTTATCATCGACTCATTTATTCACATAATTCTCAATTTTTGCAATTATTTTGGAGGTTTTCTAACATGCTCACACATATAAATCTTCATTCAGGGTTTAAATCAAAAGTCCTGAAATAGAGTACCACTTGAATCCCTTCATCAGTGGTTTGCTTTAGAGCAGTGATTCCCAAAGTGGTCTATATAGACCCCCAGGGGTCTATGACGACCTGCAAGGGGTCCATGAGGTGTAAATGGGGGTCTACGTTGGTGTCTCTCATTAATCCAGGACGTGACTAATATTGAAAGGAAATTTAATCAAGTGGAAACTAGACTTACCTATTTAACAGATGTCTTTACTAAATTTAATGAGGTTTAATATTACAGTTACAAGGTTATAGCATAAATTTTATTAAAACAACGACCACATTTCAGATTTTTTTTTTTTTTTTTTTTGCCAGAATTAAGCTAAAGGAGTATAATTTTGAGCATAGCCACAGCATTCAAATGGCTTTTTTTTTTTAGATTTTGAAACTAGGTTTGAGAATTTTTGACTATCGTAACACCATATTAGGCAATGGATTCATATAGTCACACTTTGAAAAAAAAATGTCATATTACAAGAATTAAGTGCTTAGAATATGCACTAACGCAGATCTTTAAGTAAAGTTTAGAAACGATGTCAACAATTTTAGATTTAAAAAGATATGCCTGTGTTATTTATTCCATAGTATGGAATATCTTGAGAAAGTTTTTAAATGTTTTTTTCGGATTGAGAAGGAGCTTCAGTGCGCTTGCCAATCTCCAAAACAAAAAAGAAAGAAATTACTGGACGCTATTAACCGAAGAGATATTCAGGGTTAAAACCTCATAACAGTAATGGCAAATGTTGAAAATTTGTCATTGCATCCCCAGATTCATCCTTCCATTAAAAGCATATGTTTGTCGCTCAGCTATTTTATGTAACAGTTATTTTATGCATCAATTATTTTAATCAATTAACATGTGTTTTCTTTAGTATTAAACATTACATACATCACTACGGTAAAAATTTTTTAATATTTTAAAGTAAATAGCTCTATACCTGCTATCAAAAACACATTTAAGTTGATAAATTCGCAAAAATTTAATATTAGGTAAGTAGGGGTCTACGCCAAGCTGAAAAACCTGTCAAGGGGTCTATTAGGCAAAAAAGTTTGGGAACCTCTGTTATAGAGAATAGTTTGTTTTTATAACCGGCAAGTATGATGAAGAAATGGTCATTATTGGAATTTGGATTCATCTTAAGGGCAGTCGGAAAGGTAAAATTTGATTTTTTTGACAATTTGAGATTTTTACATTTCCACATAGTACAGATTTTAACCTTTCTAAAAATACCTTACTTTAACCTCTAGGGTAAGTAGAAGCCCTAAAAACCTATTTTTAAATAATCGTTGAAACTGGGCCACGCCCATTTGACGGCCGGTAAAAGTAAACAAAGTTTTTGTTTTGGCTTAAAAGTTGAGCGTCTGGTATAAATCAAAACATTTATCTTTTATTGTATAAATTGAGCCTTTTATTATTTTATTTCCTAACCCATTTGAAACTTCACTGTATTTTTAACGGTCAAATCAGTGTGTCAATCACTTTCAAAACTGCGTTATAATTTTTGAACTCGCAAGTATTCTTTAACATTATTCAGCTTAAACTTTCAAAAAAATTGCTATAATATATCGACTTTACCATGCCTAGAGCATCGACTAAAGTATTTAAGAAACGAAGAGGAGTTTTTAATAAAGGAAGATGTAATAAAAGTAATGATGGTTGTGGTGAAAGCAATTCTACTGTTCCAAAGAACTCTGCTGATGAAAAAAATTGTGCTGATGGTGCAAAGCTTTGTACTAATGAAACTGAACCATCTGCCAGTGAGAGAAAAATTGTAAACATGGATATTTCATATTCGGATGAGGCTTTTTCTGGTTTCAGAAATGTTATTGTGGACATTAACCTTTTAGCTTGAGTGTTTTTTGAAGCTGTAAAATGTATAAAGTGTGAAAAAACAGGACTCAGGTTGCACCTCAGTGAAAGTAACTGTGGTGAAGCTGTGAAGTATCACTTAAAATGTCCTTCTTGTAAATATAACTATTTTTTTTTTAACTCCAAGAAATGCGATAGTTCTGAGAATTACGAACTGAATACCCGGCTAGTGTATGCTATGATGCATAGGTAAAGGTGCTGAGTCTGCTAGGATGTTTTGCGGTATCATGAATCTTCCCCCGCCACCCACAAAATTCTCAAAGTACAACCACATTTTACTGCAGGCAACAAGAGAAACCTGTGAACACAGTATGGCAGAAGCTGTTCGTGAAGCCGTTGATGAAAATGATGGAAAAAGGGACCTTGCTGTTGCTGTTGATGGTAAGAAGCGTGGTTTTTCTTCGAAGAATGGCTTGGTGACAGTCACAAGTGTTGATACCGGCAAAGTTATAGATGTCGAAGTTTTTCAAAACATTGTATTTGTCCGAACAAAAACCAAGCATCTTCAAAATTGTCAAAGAGAAATTTTGAAGGCTACAGCTGTAAGATGGAAGTAGCTGGAGCTCTATCCATTTTCAGCGTTCCCAGTCTCTCTACAATGTTCGCTACACAAAATATTTAGGAGATGGGGACTCCAAAGCTTTTACTTCTATTGTCGAGAACAAAGTATATGGTGACCATTGCTCTGTCGAGAAATTAGAATGCATAGGTCATGTTATGAAAAGAATGGGGACACGTCTTCGACGCTTGAAAACTAAGATGAGAGGTCAAAAACTTTTTCTGACGGAAAGCCTTTATGCGGAAGAAATAGATTGACAGAGAAATCGACCGTCTGCAAGCATATTATGGTCTAGCTATCCGCAGAAATTTGTCAGCGTGAAGGACATGCAACAAGCCATATGGGCAATATTTTTACACAAGCTATCAACCGATGAAAAACCTCAGCATGGATTTTGTCCCTCTGATTCAGATACGTGGTGCAAATTTAAAAAAGCAGAATTGCTTGGGGAGACTTATCATCACAAAAATAGTTTACCTGTGGATGTTGTGGAGGCCATGCGACCTGTTTTTAGGGATTTAGCTAATCCAGAATTGCGAAAAAAAGTGTTTACATGGAGGTACGCAAAATCTAACGAAAGTGTAAATAATGTAATATGGTCTCGTGTACCGAAGAAAACATTTGTACAATTAGAAGTTTTGTCACTGGGTACATATGATGCAGTTTCCTCATTTAATATGGGGAATGTATCAAAACTAGAAATTTTGAGAAAAATGTGTATTGAGCCTGGTGATTACACGGTACAGGCGATGGAGTGCCTCGACAAACAGAGGCTGTTACGAGCAAAATACTATTGTTTACAAAAAACAAAGGAAGTTAGGAAGGAAAAAAGACTTAAAAGGAAGAAAGAAGATGATGAGCTACTAAAAATGCTGATGATTTAGAATATGGAGCTGGCATGTTTTAACTAAAAAAGTAATTATACGTTAAAATCAATTTTTCTCAAAATGTCAATTTTTGATGTTCGATGTTCCTTTTCTTAGAAACTACTGTTCACAGGTATGTAAATTTTTATGATATATTTATAATGATGGCTAATATATACTGAAATGAGCTTTTTGTAAAAAACCCCAAAATTTATTTTTACAAATTTTTTTTTTTATGTGAAAAACGGTTAACGTAAACTATGTTTGATAAAATATTTTATAAATTATGAAAAAATTCAAAATTAGCTAAAAGCTCATTTGAGTATAATGAGAAATGTGTATTTTAATTATATGAAAAATTTCAAGCATGTACATATAACAGATTTTGAGAAAATGTACCTCGAAAACAGCCAATTTAACATTGTCGTTGTAGAGGTTTCCGACTGCCCTTAAGAATTATTTACTGATCTGCAGTAGAGCACACAGGAATTGCGATTTTGTCGATTTTCGGGAACAAAACACAGTAAAAAACTAATTTTTGAATAAATAATTAGCATTAATTAATAAAATTAATCATTAATAACAAGTAATTAATTAAATTTTACGTACTATATACTTAGAATTATAATCAATCGGAAAAAATATCAAGGGCTTTGGGTGGTTCCGGACCCCCCTCCCCCTTGTGTGCGCCACTGCTGATCGGTGCTGTGTCACTCGAAGCACACATCAATTTTCTCCTTTCCTAAAGTATGTTTCCTCCTGTAAAGCTACTGCTCGAAAATTAATACGAAAATAAGACATAAAATTATACGTTTTCGAGCAAAAATAAAAATTAGCCATTAAATTATAATTTCCAAAAACTTATTTAGATTTTGCATACGGCAGATACCTGTGGAGGCCTTTTACACGTTTTGAGTGTAAATTATTGGGAGAGGGGATTGATCTTAAATTGATTTTCAAATGTAATGGTTTTTATTGCTATGTTAATAAAGAATATTCGATTATTGTGTGTGTGAATTTTTCGATTTATTTTTGGACTGGGGCTAATTTTTTTTCTGAGCTGCACATTTGGAAACTATTGTATTACCATACGTCCTAAAAGGGAAGATTGTGCTTAGAATTAGAATGACGCGTGCATTATATTTCTTAAAATATTATTGAAGTTTATTTATTTTTATCACGCAGAGATCAGAGCATTTATCTTAGAATTTCAGCAACGTTATACTAACTGATACATCAAAAGAATTATAATTAATTGTAACTTAAAAATAAGAAGCTAACAAGTTTAAATTCTATCCATAAAACTAATAAAATAACCTTTTTATATGAAAGATGAAAAGTAAGGAATAACTGTATTGTAATTAGTCATAAAAGAACAATTAAATACGAATAAGAATAGTTTTTTTCTTATATAAATAAGTTAACCAAGATATACATGAATGATTTGCTCCTTGCTGACTTAAAGATATGTGTAGTCATAATTTTGTCTTATGTCAACTAATTGTTTGCGTTTTACTAATCAAGAATTTTTCTAAAAATTCAAAGGATTTGATATTTTATGCTAACGAAAGCAGTATATTACAGTTGGAAAAAACAGAAATTTTACATTTATTCATTTGTATATTAAAAGGATTTATTTTTAAGAACATGCAAGTAATTCGATAGTTTATTACTGTCTCATTCAGAGGAAACATGAGGGATATCTCAATGAGACGGTCCTCATTATTTGAATAACAATCAAGTAACGAGGATGATATCCGACCTGGAACACAGCCGATTATGTTATGACGGCAATGAAAGTACTTTAAGCTTTTAGAAAGTTAACGTGTATTAAAGAGTAACGTGTAGCCCTGCTAGATGATGGAATCCTCAATTGTGATCACTCGGCTACCACAGCTGTAAAAACATGTGGAATCTACAATGTGATACTGTTTAACAAGTGACATTTATTTATGATTTTGAGATATAGTATTAAGTTAACGCCACATTCGTGCCATTTATCATATTTACCTGTCATTGTTAATCGATTATCATAATTTTCAGCATGCATAGGAACAATTAGATCAAAGATGAACATTATCATATAATTTTAATCCTTGAACAATGCTTGGTGTAAAAATCTAAACTTAATCTTAAGATTCAATAATTATTATGAAATCTAATGCATCAAAACACAATGAATTATCGAGGCAATAAAAAAATGACATTTATCAATGTTTTATTCTTTTAAGAAAGAAAGCATACAAAAATTCTTAATAGAGTGTTATATAAATAACTAATTAATTCTCAGAGAAGCAATACCGAAAGTGTCGGATAGCCGAATAGATAGCAAGGAGTTCACGGTCGTGTAGGCACTGTAAGACTTTTCAGATGAAGTAAGTTTTCTGGAAAAGAAAGCCAATGGCTGTAGCTCAGAGTCCACAACTTGGTGAAGTGCACCTCCTATGGCATAATTAGAGGCGTCCACATGAAGAGCAAGCGGAGCAGAAGGTGAAGGATGAGCGAGAAGTGCAGCATCAGCAAGAGCTTGTTTACACCTCTGAAATGCTGTAATTGCCTCAGAAGACCAGTTTAAAGGCTTTGAGTCCTTCTTACCTTTAGAACCTTTTAAAAATTCACTTAAAAGATACTGTTTTTCAGCTGCTTTGGGCAAGAAACGTCTATAAAAATTTAACAGTCCTAAAAATTTTCTCAGAGAGCCAACAGTCTCTGGTTGTTTGTAATCAAGAACTGCTTGATCTTTGTCAGGCAATGGCTTAATGCCATCAGGAGTGATAAGGTGGCCAAGGAAAATGAGTTCAGTCACACCAAATACACATTTAGAGATATTTAGTTTTAAACCATATGAGCTCAGTCTTTGGAATATAGTTCTTAAGTGAGAACGATGCTCCTCAGCATTTTCTGAGTAACACAAAATATCATCCAAGTAGACAAAACAAAAAGGAAGTCCTCTTAGTACTTCATGCATGAATCGCATAAAGGTTTGTGGTGCATTCACAAGGCCAAAACACAAATGGGTATATTCGTAAGGACCCCATGGAGTTGTTACAGCTGTCTTAGGAATATCACACTCAGCTATAGGGATTTGGTGGAATGCCTTAAAAATGTCTATTTTGGAAAATATCCTCTTGCCATGTAGTGCATGAGCAAAGTCATTGAAATAAGGCATGGGGTAGCTGTCGAACTCAGTAACAGAATTCAGCTGCCTGTAATCCCCAACAGGTCTAATTGTAGAGTCAGATTTGGGCACAACATAAAGAGGAGAGCTCCAGGGACTTTTGGAAGGTCTAATAATGCCTTGAGCAAGAAGAAATTCAAATTCTACTTTCACTGCATCATACAGTTTAGGGTGTAGCCTTCTAGGCCTGGCAGTGACTGGTGGGCCAGTAGTAATAATATGGTGGACTGTGCCATGTGATGCTGATTTGGAAATTAAAGAAGGGTTGCTGAGGTCTGGATATTCCGATAAGATGTTTTTAAAACTAATGTTTGCATCTACAGTGAGGATTGTGTGTGAGGGCTGTACAATATTTGAAAAAACAAAAGGAGTGAAAAGAGAAGTTTCCACATCCACCAACCTTTTTTTCTTAAGGTCGATTAAACGATTAAAAGGTTGAAGTGCTTTAGAAAATCAGCACCAATTATAGGAGATGATACATCAGCAATTATGAAAGTCCAGATAAAAGGTCGCCTCAGACCCAGGTTCAGTTCTTTACGGACCATACCATAGGCTGGAATTTTGGTATTATTAGCAGCAAAAATAAGAAGTTAGACTGAGGTGATTTATTCATAGTTGGAGAAGGTGGGATGACACAGATTTCACTTCCAGAGTCTTTGAGGAATTTCTGGCCAGACTTGCGGTCTAATAAAAATAACCGGCTGGTATGTTGCGAGGGCTCTGCCATTCCAGCTATGACAGAGCTTACTCGTTTTTTTGCGCAAATGCACAAGGTGAAACACACTTGCGGGCCTGCTCTTTATAACGGCGATGATAGTAGCAGATGCCACTTCCTCTATTGACACTCCTACAGCGTGAATGTGATCTCCGGCGGTCAGAACTATATCGTTGGTGGCGAGAGGAATTGCGCTCTCTTGTCAGTTCAGCAACTTGTAGAGACAGCTCTTGGATCTGCCTGGCGAGAGAGTCCATGGTTGGCTGAGCACTGCATGAAGATGACTGGGATGGTGGAGGAACAGTTGTGGCAGCACAGATAGTCGAGGACGCACCAACAACCTCAGAAACCTTATCAGCGATGATAGCCAGTTTATCCAAAGGCTCTGAGGATGCAGACAAAACAGTCTGGATATGTGGTGGCATTCTTTGAAGCCACAAACTTTGCAGAAAGTCATCCTGGAGTTGGCCATTAGACAGCTCTTTCATTTTTCGCAACAGGTGGCTGGGCTTCTCATCTCCTAGCTGAAGGTCAGTAAGCAGTTTTTCTTAATTTTTTGAGTATCCGAGTCGCTGAATTGGGTGATGAGCCGCTGCGAGAGAGTGTGATATTTGTCACTGTTCGGAGGGCTTAACACAATGTCCGACACGTAGGAGAGAGTTTCAGCATCCAGGTTCGCAACCAAAGCAGAATACTTAGTATCATCACTGGAGATACCACTGAATGTGAATGCATGGTCGCATTGCGCAATCCATAGATGAACGTTTGATTTCCAAAATGGCGGCAGCCGCAACGCAATACGAGCGACTTCAACGGTTTCACTAGTCATATTGTTGAATATGCAGGAAGCGAAACGAATCTCCGAGCAGATGCTTCAAATGGCCTTGAGGAGAAGGAGAAAAAAAATCTTTCGCTACGTACTGATCATCCGTAGTAGAAGAATTTGTATCGCATTCGGCCAGTTGAACAGAATAGCTTACGTGTTTTTAAGTCCAAAAGGGGTCACTACTGCCGCGTTGCGTGGTTAGACATTCTTCACTACAACACGGTTGAATGAAATAACAATAAACATTTATTAACTTTAAAGATAAAAGATTAAATGAGGAATTAAGAGGTAAGCTTCCAAAAACTACAACACATGGTGAACCAGGCACGCTACAAGAATAACAGATCAATTCAGTTCAGTTTTGGAGTCGTTATGTTGAGCTGTAAGGTCGCTGCATGCCTTTTATAAAATTTCCTATGTAAATTATACAAGGAATTGTCCTCAGGATTTAAAGTTAACAGATAATCTTTCCAGGTCCTGTTTTTATAAAAATTTTAACTTTTCCTAAACCCCCTAATTTTGTTCAATTGCGAACAGTACTGCACAGCCAATAGAGAGGTTCTCTCACTTACAGCTTCGACCAACCTGAGTGCTCCATCTGGTGCAACTGCGTTGCGCAGAGAACTCCACCTTCGTCGACAGGAATACATCAATCTTCAACTCGCCTTCCTCTCCAGTGATAACGTCACCTCCTCGACCTGCACCATAAATCTTCAAAGACGGGAACAAGCAGCTAAGAGAAGCACGGCTCCTCGTGAACCGCTGCGCACAAATGGACTCACTCCTACAAACTCCATGATTTACGACAAGACAAATGTGCAACAAAGACTCCCGACTTTCGATTTCCTAAATACAATAGACTCCAATAGACTAATTACATTTCGACTATAACTGCTCATCAACTATTTGTGAAAAAAGAACTATGTAAAAACACAACTTGATTTCATGCTATTTTTATTTTATTATTATGATTTTGTAACTTCCATATACAAATTTAAGGACTCTGATACTTTAAGACATGGGACGGAGGGTTATCTAATAACCCAGTTTCCCAATGACCCCCCAGCTTTCGTTTTGAAAAAAGTAAAGAAAAATTGTTGTCACAGTTATCTGCAACTCGATTGAGGAGTCAGTGCGTTGAGAAGGAAATGTTTTTGTAATTGTTTTGAATGTTGATCGAAGGAGTTGTCTTCGTAGGAATGTTTTGGCTCTACCTTACGCACAAAATCAGTTCATCATCGCACAAAAATCAGAGCAGTTATCTTAGAATTTAGGCATTATGCAATTCTTTTGAAATTTTAAATAAAAAGTGAGAATTATCCAAAGGCTAAGAATATAACTCTTTTTGTACAAAAGTCGAAAAAAATTAAGAATCCCAGTATTTTGTCATTACTCGCAAAAGAAACAATTCAGTACAAAGAATAATAATATAATCCTTTTATGTAAACAAGTTTACCGAGATACATGAAGCTCCTTGGCAAATTAAAAATGTTTGTAGTCATAATATTTTGTCTTTGATACCAGCTTATTGTTTGTACTTTACTATCAAGTATTCTAACATTCAAAAGCATTTCCTCTTTTTTACAAATGAAAACAATTTATTACTGTTGAAAAAATATAATCTTAAATTTCTTATGTGTATTTAAAGAATTTATTTTTAGGAACACGTAGGTAAATTGATAAATCTAATATATATTATAAATGTGAAAGTTTGTGAGGATGTTTGTGGGTTTTTCACGCAAAAACAACTGAATGGATTTTAATGAAACTTTACAGTAATATAGCTTATACATCAGAATAACAGATAGGCTATAATTTATAGCATAGGCTATAATTTATAAAAATTTGTAAAAAGTGTCCAAAATATAACGATATTTGTCAAGTAAGTAGGAAAAAATTCTGCCATCTGCAAGCAGTTCTGGCGTGCGCTGCAAAAAGGCCCATGACAGCATATATCTATCTTTTGTTCGTGAAGAAACCGTTTTTGTTTTGGCTACGCAAGTCGCTCGCTTCTAATTAATTCCTGTGATCAGCATAATTCCTAATTTTTTTTTATTTCAGAATAAAACTATGTTTTGAAGGGAAAGGTTGTTATAAATCTCTCTTTATTTGAATGTTGTTTTTTAATGATTTTATTATGCGTATTTCGTAGTAAGAAATTGATCTTTTTTTAAAAATAAATGCTTTTATCGGTTCTGGTACTTAAAGTAAGTAAACTTTCTCTTTCACACTGCATCATTTGGACAAATTCTCAAAATTTGTTTGTGGTTAGTAGTTAATTATAACGCTATAATTTTAATTGAATAGGCAGATATTGCGTTTTTAAGTATAAAAATAATTATAGCTACTGTACTGTATTTTTTGGAGTGTGTGAGTGAGTGAATATTAAAATCGCACTGTTCAGCTACACGAGGGCTTTTGGCAACGTATCACGTGATTTTGAACCATGGTCAAGTGACGTGGACGACACTGAGCTGGCATCCCCTTCTCCTAACAACCACACCACAACTTAGAAGAAATATTCTACCAATACTTAGCAGGGATATTTTTTGAAATCCACTCTTCCAAGATATATGGCAGCATGGGTTATATTATGAGTATTTTAGCGGGGAAGGCGAATAGTTTTCAAGCAGATATTGTGTTTTCAGCGGATTGCAAAGATTATTATTTTCGTTCCGAAAAAATATTTTATGTCAAAAGTGTCTTATGTTTTTGTATGTTAGTGAAGACCTTGGAAAATGATTTGACTACTTATTTTAAGTGAACGTGGACATAATTAATTTTACAGTGGAATATCTTTAATTAATTTATTAGCTCTAACGGATTAAATTTTCCAAAATGGAGTATTTTGTTTATGTATATCCCTTAATTTGTAAATGTAGTGATCCAAAAAAATATTGTATGAAAAAACTGCAGTAAATCATAATGCGGTTGGATAAAGTATTAAAGTGCCTTTCTTCCCTACACGGCGGGTCTTACAGAGCTCTAATAAAGCTCGAGCTATGAAAGTAGCTAGGCATTTGCCAACTTGACTCTATCGTTAACATTTCGCTATGTTTTTCATTAAATCGCCATTATAATTTAAGAAACGGCGTTGCTTGCAAATATTACAATTTTAAAATAAAATAAATACAACAGAAAGTAATATTAATGTATTACACTTTCAGATATAAATTATTTACACTACATTAAGCATTCATTACGCAAAACTTTTAACAATGTGTTACTTTTGGTGAGCAAAGATCAGCTTACGGATGTATTTTGAAAAATCGACCCTCAAGAGTGTTACGAGGAATTATAAATTAAAAAAAATCCTTTTTATCAGCTATTAGATCTACATACTTAAAATTTAACCAAGGTGTTTTTTTTTTCTTTCTTTCTTTTGTTTAGCTGAGATATGCAAAAAACTTTTTTTGTTTAATTTGCAATTCACATAAAATTAACTCATTAAAAACTTCTTTTTCCTTCAATCTGTGTTGTTTAATTTTTCAGTTCACCCGTGAGAAGAACGGGTATTACAGCTAGTTATTAATATTTCATTTACGAGTTCCATTAGGAACAAAGTAATAAATCGGACCTTGTAATTTAAATGACGATCCAGTAACGAGAACGATAGCCGAGCTAGAGCCCCCACTTCTAATTTCCACACCATGACAACGTAAGGATTTTGACTTAATGCGTATCAGCCCTGTTACATGATGGAGCCCCTAATCGTGATTATTTTTCAATAAAAAAACATGAAGGGACTACAATGGGGCACTATTTAACATGTGCCAACATTTATAGCCTTAGAATATTCACATTTTATAGCATAATGCGAAACACCTACCTACTATTCATCTCATTTATTTGCCACAGTAAATGTTTTATCATAATTTTCAATATTTATAGGACGAATTAGGTCAAAGGAAAATATAATTTTAGTTTTTGAAAAATACTTGTAAATAAAATTTAGACTTATTCTAAGGATTCGTTAAGTATTATGAATTCTAATATATCAAAACAGAATGGATTAAGAGTACCATGTATTCTCTGCAAATATATTCTAAAAGAAAAAAACAATTATAAAATCATTAACAGTGCAGTTTCCTAAGAATCATAGTTGATTTTTGACGATGTCCATTGGAATACATATGTTGCAAATACGCGCGTACAACAACTTTTAAGCAAAACACATATTTCACGTAATTTTCTTCTTGATTGAAAAGCCGTATGCAAGTGTCTCAAAGTAGATATTTTCATTTAAAAAAAAGATAGAGCTTCAAAGTTTTAAACTATTTTAGAATAATTCTTTAACGATCTAAGAAAATCTAAATTTTACATTATGACATAAAGCAAGCACATATTCTCCATTTTCTTTTCTTTTATATTATTGATTATACATTATTATAATTAATTAAAAATTACGTTATTTTTTACACCTACGTAAATCAAGTTTGTGTTACAAATTCCTGCATTTAATAGAATGAAAAATGAATTTGTAATAATTTACATATTTTAATGCATTTACTGAAAATCAAAATATAAATAAGTTTTACTTAACAAAATTTAATTAATTTTATCTAAGTTTATTGTACCTTTAATTAAAATGAAATAAGTACTTCTTTTTTTTTTTTACCCAATTACACCAATTTTTTTAGAATTTAAATGGATAGGCTGGTTAAAGAAATGTATAGAACAAAATACTCAAAAACTATTACATTTTTGAAAACCTTTTGATGCCGTTGGTTGAGTTCGAATAATAGCCAGAGATGGAGATAGTACTTAAATTTATATTACAAGAAAATAAATATTTACAGTTAAAGTTTACACTAAAAGGTAATAATGCGGTTAAATGAAAATTACACCTTTGAAGGTGCTGCGGATAGATGCGGACAAGACCTTGCGTCTTTCCGTTGCGTTTCAGTTTTCAGAATGTCCCGGTACGGGGTTGCAAAAAGTTTCCGTTTGGGTAGGAAAGCGGGAAAATCTCGCGCACTCAGTTACAGTTAAGTGAGGAGTGGAAAGTCTGGCGCACTCAGTTGCAGTTAAGTGAGGAGTGTGGGAAACATACTCCCACCCTATATCCGAACTAGTTCGGATATATGGGAAGTTTGATAAGTTTATGGACAGGTCGTTTAAACACTGAGTCTTGGGTTTTCACAGTTGCAACACGAACCAGTCCGTCGTTGCCTGGATGCACTTGAAGAACTCGAGCCATTGGCCATGTACCAGGAGGACCCTCCTCTTTGATCAATACGATGTCATCTTCCTTCAAGTTTGGTTGTGCGTCCTGCCATTTCTTGCGAGGTTGTAAGGAGGAGATAAATTCGGAACTCCACTTCTTCCAAAAGCCCCGTTTGATGTTCTGTAGCAACTCCCAACGATCTCTGTGGTTGGAGGTTGAAGGAAGCTCCTCTGGAACTGAAAGAAGAACATCACCTGTAAGAAAATGTGAAGGTGTGAGCGTAGATATGCATTCTATGTCAGAGTCATTAACGTAGGAGAGAGGCCTGGAATTTAGTAATCCTTCGATTTGTGTGAGCAAGGTTGTTAACTCTTCAAAAGTTAATATGGTTTCTCCCAATACTCTCTTCAGATGAAATTTGACGGATCGAATTCCTGATTCCCAAATACCTCCAAAATGTGGTGATGAGGGTGGAATAAAGTGCCAATCTATTGAAGATTTGGATAAGTAGTAAGAGATGGCTTCATTAGTTGGTAAGGAAAGCCATAACTTCCGTATTTCGTCAAGTTTTCGACGAGCTCCAACAAAATTGGTTCCATTGTCACTATAAATGTGGCGGGGAGCCCCACGACGAGCACTAAAACGACGAAGTGCAGCTATGAAGGAATCAGTTGTTAAGTCTCCGACTGCTTCAATATGAACAGCTTTAGTTGCTAAGCATACAAATAAAGCAATGTAACCCTTTGTAGATTTAGTCCCTCGACCTTTGTTGCATTTAATCAGTACAGGACCAGCATAATCAATACCGCAACTGAAGAAAGGTCTCTCCAGCGTGGCACGGTGTTTTGGAAAATTGCCCATCAGTTGTGGTGTTGTGGTGGATGTTTTGAATTTGTTACACTTTAAGCATTTTCTAATACATTTGTTAATTAATTTTCTACTTCCTACGATCCAATGGGACTGTCGAAGAACGTGAGCTAACAAAGTCGGCCCAGCATGTAAATGAGCAATGTGTTGTTCCTTGATAAGGAGTTCACTAATACTGTGCTGAGAAGGAAGTATGATAGGATGCTTGGAATTGAATGGAAGCTGGGAATTTTGCAATCTCCCTCCCACCCGTACTAAACCATGTTCATCTATGAATGGATGGAGGGAACGTAATGGACTTTTGGGTGGCAGAGAAATCTGTTTTTAATGCTTCGTATTTCTTCCTGAAAGTAAAAACCTTGAACCCAACGAATGATGGTTTCTTCAGCGGTTTTGGTTTCCGAAAAGGTAAGTGAAGTAGTATTAATATGGGATGAACTGATCGATGATCCTTGAGATGCTATCTTTTTACAGTTTTTAATAAATCTTTGGCAATAAGCAAAAATGCGAATTACTTTGGTGAGTGAAGAGTAATGTTCGAATAAACCATGAATTACATCATTTGATGTGTGAGTAAACAGATTGAAGATGGAGACTGATTTTTGTTCCGCTTTTACCTCATCCGAAGCCTCATCGCAACTGGATTCAGCCTTGGGCCAACTAGAAGTTTCTAGCCTTAGCCAGGGTGGTCCTTGCCACCATAACTTGCAATCAGGTAAGCATTTAGGATCAATACCTCGGGATGCAATATCTGCGGGATTTTCCTTAGAAGGCACATGTCTCCAATGCTTTGTAGGTAGAACTTCTATAATTTCAGATGTTCTATTTGCTACGAAAGTTTTCCATTGGCGAGGATGACCAGACAGCCAGGAGAGAACTATTTTAGAATCCGTCCAAGCGAATACATCAAAGGTATAATATTTTAATGTCCGTAAGACCGATTTAAATAGCTTGGATAGTAAATGTGCACCGCACAACTCCAATCGAGGAATGGAAACTTGTTTGACAGGGGCAACTTTAGTTTTCGATACAAGTAGTTGAACCTTTATTTTGCCGTTGTGTTTCTGCCGACAGTAGATTGCAGCAGCATAAGCTAATGAAGAAGCATCTGCAAAACCATGCAATTCTACTATGTTGTCTGCTGTAAGGATGACCCATCTGGGAACAGTGAGGTAGTTGATGGCATTAAAGGCCTTTTGAAACCTAAGCCAATCCTCTGTTAATTGTTGTGGAATGGGAGAATCCCAATCTGTTTTTGTAAGCCAAAGTTTTTGATAAAAAATCTTCATGAATACTGTACAAGGTGAAAGAAGTCCTAAAGGATCGAAAATTTTGGAAGATTCAGATAAAATACGTCTCTTTGTGAGTGGTGGTGTAAGTTCAAGCGATGGTTGGAAACCAAAAGTGTCATTGGATGAATTCAAAATAAGCCTAATACTTTAGAACTTTCATTAGAATCTTTGGAAAATTCAACTCGTGCATCATGAGAACTATGTTCTGAAAATTGAGCGAGAAATTCGGTGGAATTAGAATTCCATTTTCTTAAATGAAATCCGCGAATACTCAAAACATGAGCAATGTCCTTGCAAATGGAGATTGCGTTATTTGGCGTATCTGCTCCTGATAGTAAATCATCCATATAAATATCTTCCTGTAAAACTCGGGAGAGGTTGGGATTATCTTTATCATCGAGAGCGATTTGCTTAATACACCTAGTGGCCAAAAAGGAAGCTGAGGCTAAACCGTAGGTGACAGTTTTTAGCTTGTATGTGCGAATGTTTTCACTAGAGTTATTTCTCCACAGAATTTGTTGATATTTCTGATCTTCATCAGCTACTAAAATTTGACGGTACATTTTTTCAATGTCCGCTGTAAATACAATTCTAGAATTCTAAAATTAAGCAATATTTCAAAAATATCCCTTTGTAATTTGGGACCTACTCTAGCAGAGAATTTAATGACGTACCATTTGTAGTTTTGCAAGATGCGTCAAAAACTACTCTTAACTTTGTTGTAAGGCTGGATGGCTTGATAACGGCGTGATGCGGTAAAAAATTCTGATCTTTGGAAGTATGGGATCTGGAATTTACTAAGCTCATGTGACCTAGCGATTCGTATTCGTTCATGAATTCTTTGTATTGTTTTTCAAAATCTGGGTTATTTTTAAATTTCCGCTCCATTGCTAATAAGCGAGAAATTGCTGCGGGTTTTGAGTCTCCCAATTCTGAATTTGATTTATAAAATGGAAGTTTTACAACAAAGCGTCCATCGGAATTACATGCATAAGTATTTTGAAAATGTGTTTCCACAAATTGCTCTTCAGAAGTTAATAATTTATCTTTTAAGTTAGAATTTCTTCTAATTCCCAAAATTGCTTTAATTGATTGTCAATATTTGTACCATTAATGTGAAGATTTAGCATTGAATTTGAGTTTAAAGACTCAGTTAATTTGCCTGAAATTAGGAAACCAAAAATGGAATTTTGAGCGATTAAATTACTTTGAGAGCAAGTAATTTGCCCAGGAAGCAAAATAGAAAAAAAGTAGTCAGATCCGAGAATCATATCGATATTGTTTGAGATAAAAAATTTCGGATCCGCTAAGCAGGCATTTTTAAATGAGAGAAATGTGTTTCGTTTATTTTTTCCGTTGGTAACGGAGCAGTTAGTTTTTCCAAAACATATGCTTTAACTGGTAGTTTGACCTTGGGGTCATGTAACGATACTAAATCTATTTCAACACACCCTCTAGTCATCGCGATTTTAGAATCTTGCAATCCTTTAATTTGAAATCTAGCGTTTTTTTCTTTTCAGGCCTAGCAGTTTTAAACATTTTTCCGAAATGAATGTTGATTCACTTCCGCTATCCGCCATAACTCGAACTTGACAGTTCTTCCCAAAATATTTTTAATGTTAACGCTTAAAGTTGGTAATAAAGAAAAACATGTTTGTATAGAGTTCACGGAAGCTGCAACTTCTTTGTTTTGATTAGTATCATTTCCTGTCTGGTTTTGACCTTCAGCACGATGAGATTTATTTGCTGACATTGCGAAATTTTTAAAATTATTATCATGTAATAGCGAATGATGCTTTTTCTTACAATAGTGGCAAGTAAAAGTTGAATTACAATGTGACTCAGTGTGCCTATCAGATAAACAGTTCATACATAATTTTTGTTTATTAACAAGTTGTATACGCTCTTTAACAGACATTTCTTTAAATTTAGAACATTTGAAAACAAGATGATTCATTTTACAACAAGAACATTTTAAACTATTGTTAAATTTCGATTTATTAATATAAGGTTGTTTTTCATGAGTAACGCTAACATTATAAAGTTCTAAGCATGTACATCTGTTATTTAAAAATTCTATAAATGCTTCAAATGTGGGAAAATCAATATTATTTGAGAATTGCGCCCATTCTTGGCGCGTTTTAGGATCAACCTTTTGTAACAAAATGTAAATCAACCATACATCTCTAGACTCTGCTTTAGTATCAATAGATTTAAGACCTCTAATTACTTCGTCGGAAGTGTCTGCTATGTTGCGTAAGTTGTGAGAGTTAGTATCGTTAAAAGAAGGTTGTTCCATGAAGGTTTTAATGAGTGAAAAAATGATTTGCTTCTTTTTTATCATAACGAGCTAATAATTTTTCCCAAGCCTCGTTATAAGCCGTTTCAGTAATGGGAATGTGCTTAATTATATTTGCTGGTTCTGACAGCAATAAACCTCTGAGATATTGAAACTTTTGTATATTCGATAAACACATATTATCATGCACTAATGATACATATAAATCCTTAAATGAAGGCCAATTTTTATAATCACCAGAAAAACGCTCAATATTAATTTTTGGCAACTTAAAATTGCTAGATTTCATATTTGAGACATTTTCAAAGACATCAGAATTATCATTATATACATATGTTCTCACAGATAAATTTTCTAAGATATTTTGTAGCTTGGCTTTGGTTTCGTAATATTTTGTTTCGAATTCTTCCATTTCAGAGGATTCGATAGGTAAAGCAGCATCCGCTTTATCAAATTCCGTATAAGTTAATTCAAGTTTCTCTAACTTGTTGCGTATATCATTTTTGTCAAAAGTTTGATCATTTTTATCGATGAAATTTATAGTTCTTGTAAGTGCAGCTTTCGCTCTGCCGCGAAGCACTGTAGCCGTTTCGGCATCCATTGTTGATAAAACGAAATATGGATGGAATGAATCAGTAAGAGAAACCAGGTTGAATCCTAGGAGGACCCACTTTTGGTCGCCAAATTTTTTTTGTCGCCAAATTTTGAGCGATAAAGGTTACAATATGGTAACCCTTCCATTTCATCGAAAAATTTGGATTTTCAAATCACCTAAAAATGGCAACCCTAAAAAAGTACAACGTTTTTCGCCTTTTCCGAAATAACGTCATTTTGACATTTGACTTCGTTTGCTCTCCACCGGTTGTTGTTAAGAATGGCGTGTGAAAGGAAATTAATTGAAAGTGAGGCTACGACAGGTTTCTTTGTGCTCCTGGGCACAAAGGGGAAGAAAGAGACATTAGAATGGTATATGAAAGCTAATTTAATTGCTTCTCGTTATGAATGTCCGAGGTTTAAAAAAAATATGCGTTTGTAAGAACGAAAGGGAACGGTTGACGGCTACGAATGGCGTTGCCGCAACCAGTCGAAAGATAATCGCCACGACGTTGTTCGGAGTGTGAGAAAGGGCACTTGGTTTAGCGAAAGCAAACTTGCTATAATAATTATCTTGCGTTTGACCAGATATTGGTTTGGCAAGAGCATGAATGCGTTCATGGTGAATGACTTGAAAGTTAATAAGAATAGGTCACAAGTTGGTGGATGACAATTTTCATGAATTCCTTGCATCCATCGCAAGGGTGTATTCCACCAACGGAACATGACGAAATGCAAGCGTAAGGTAAGTGCCTTTTAAAATTTTTTAAAATGATTGATTTCATGTATTTCTTCAATTTTATATTTGTGAAACGCCCCTTTCGTCCTTTTTTAAAAATGTAAATCATGTTGTACACACTGGTTTTAGAATGCTTTTTTAAAATGAATTTCATTGCTTTCTCCGTTTTTTTCTTTATATAATGATTAATTTAATGTATTTATTCGTTTTCATCTTTGCGAAACGCCCATTTCATCCCCCGCTGACGCATGCGCTTCCCAAGAGTTTTTCGTCATTGACGCCTTTTTGAAAACCTTCAATTTGGCGCTTTTTGGCGAAAAATTTTTGGCGCCAAAAACAGCAGTGGGTCCTCCTAGGATTTTACCGAGAAACCAAAGTCAAACGTTGAATGAAAATATAAAATAATACTTATCTCTTGTTTCTCTGAATCGTTGACGAATCTCGTCGGTGCCTCCAAATGATGCCGTTGGTTGAGTTCGAATAATAGCCAGAGATGGAGATAGTACTTAAATTTATATTACAAGAAAATAAATATTTACAGTTAAAGTTTACACTAAAAGGTAATAATGCGGTTAAATGAAAATTACACCTTTGAAGGTGCTGCGGATAGATGCGGACAAGACCTTGCGTCTTTCCGTTGCGTTTCAGTTTTCAGAATGTCCCGGTACGGGGTTGCAAAAAGTTTCCGTTTGGGTAGGAAAGCGGGAAAATCTCGCGCACTCAGTTACAGTTAAGTGAGGAGTGGAAAGTCTGGCGCACTCAGTTGCAGTTAAGTGAGGAGTGTGGGAAACACCTTTTTTTCTTAAATAATGAATAATTTTGTATTTGTGTCAGAAAATATTTAAAAAAAAAAAAGATTTATCGTGTAATTATGAAAAATTTTAAAAATTAATTACTGAATCTAATTGTAAAGATAGAACTATATTTATTGAAAATTCGGTACAGAGTTTTCTCAACCGGTATAGAAACTAAATGTGATTATAGTTGGAAATAGATTCCAAAAGTAAAAGAATATTCGATATTTATCATCTAGCTATTAGCCGTCATTTAGAAGTGTTGATCACGTTAAATCTATTGAGGCTCAAACGTCTTCTCATTGGTGTGGTGTGGATGTTAAGAAAAGGGTGCCAGCTCAGGTGTCGTCTTCGTCACTTGATCATGGTTCAAAATTACGAGGTCCGTCGCCAAAAGTCCTCGTATAGCTGAACAGAGCGACATTTTACTTGTCACTTTCTCTCTCCGGTTATTGAGATTTTCATCGATTTGCAATTCTATAAACGATTTTAGAATATCTCTATGTAAAGCTAATAATTTATTATATAATAATGGTATCTATTTGCATTATAATCATTTGCTCATATTAAAGGGGGGGAATGATTATTCCTTAATATGTGTTCTTCGTACATTAAATTCTGTACTTTTAACTGCTTTTTCTAATTTGATCATTTATATTTTGTAATCAAATATTATTCCTTAAGAGGTCACAGGGGTGTTAATCTTGAATTTTTTCGAATTTTCGAAAAAAAATATATGTTGTTCCTCATTTTCTTTTGAACATTTTGATACCAACCACGTGATAGTACTACAAAAACTTCGAAAGTTATTCGAAAAATTCCAAACAGCAATTTAGTAATAACAATGTTTAAATGGCTACATGCCACACCCACTTTTTCTTGATTTCCGCATACGTTTTATTTTTCTGTTTTTAAAAAGCCTCATGAAATATTTTAAACACTTGCTTAATTGAGAAGGAAGCTTGCAACTCAACACACGCTTTTTTAATGTGTTTTGATTCTGTTTTGGTAATGCTAGCACGTTGTTTGCTTATCGAAATTCAAAACAGCGTTGTTTAAAACCGTTTATCAACATTGAAAACAATTGAAAATTCTCGATTGAAATGGAAAATACTCATCGTAGACCTTCAGGTAAACGTCCTAAGAAAAGAAGGTTTAGAGGGAATCAATTCATGAAGGTATGTTCTCATACATATGTTGCAGAAAGGAAAGACACAAGTAAGTGTGCTTCCAGTAATAAAATCTCAGGAATTCAGACTTCATTAAAGTCAAATCTTGTTAAGGTAAGTGAAAAAAACTCTCTCTCTCTCTCTCTCTCTCTCTCTCTCTTCAAAGGATATCGTATTTTTGATTTTATTTCAACTTTTAGCTCTATTTTATCAGTATCATGTTGTTTAAAATGTCATAAACCATTAACAATTAATGAAAAGTCCACTCGTGGTTTATGTTCGAATTTTGAAATACGTTGTAAAAACTGTGGGAGTGTTTGTACTTTTTCAAGCTGTGAAAACACTGGGAATAAAAATAATGCTCCAGAAATTAACAGAAGATCTATTTTAGCAATGAGATGCATAGGCCAAGGTTTAGAGTCATTAAAAACCTTTTGTGCTGTAATGAGTCTTCCTAATCCTGTTGAACAAAAATCATATGATGTTATTAATAATAAACTTTCACGTGTTATGAAGGAAGTCGCCGAAGAAAGCATGAAAAGGGCAGCTGTCGAAGAAAATTCTTCGTCACCTGATAACCTTTTAACGGTAAGTGGTGATGGTACCTGGAAAACAAGAGGACATTCATCGTTGATTAGAGTATGTACTGTAATAGGGGCCGAAACAGGTAAGGTTTTGGATAGGGAAGTGTTGTCCTCATTTTGCAAAGGATGCGACAGTTATAAAGGGGTAAAATTTGGTATCAAGTACAATAAAAATGGCAAAGAGCGCATAAGATTTCATGTAGAAAAAATTATTCTGGCTCTGCTGGTAAGATGGAGGTTGACGGGATGTTGAGGATTTTTAATCGATCAGAAAAGCTTCACAACCTGAAATATTCGAACTACATAGGAGATGGCGACACAAAAACATTCAATGCCCTTTCTGAAAACAAGCCATACGGCGATGACCATCTTATTCAGAAAATAGAATGTGTAGGCCATGTGCAAAAGAGAATGGGTACAAGACTTAGGAAGCTTAAATTAGTATATAGTAAAAAGAAATTATCTGATGGTAAAACTATTGGCGGTAAAGGTAGGTTAACTGATAGTTTAATTGATAAACTTGCGCATTACTATGGTAATGCTATTCGATGCAATTCTACTAGTGTAAAGAAAATGCGGAAAGCCATTTGGGCTGTTTGGGGTCATTCTTGCAGCACTGATGATGAACCGATGCACTGGTTTTGTCCTACAAATCCAAATACATGGTGTAAGTATAATGCCGCAATTAATAATACTTTACAAAATTATAAACACAAACCCTCAGTTGCTAAAGCTGTTCGAGATGTAATTAAGCCTGTATTTGCAGACTTATCTCATCCGGCACTCCTGAAGAAATGTTTAGGAGGTATGACACAGAATCCTAATGAAAGTTTAAATTCATTAATTTGGAAATTTTGTCCTAAGACGATTGGTTCTAGTCTTCAGATTGCAGAGATTGCTGCAAATATAGCAACCAGTGTTTTTAATGATGGAAATCAAATACTTATTACTATTTTAGAGAAATTTGGCTTAAAAATTAACAGAAAAGTTTGTGTGTCCCTGGCTGAACGTGACAATCGTCGAATCTTTACGTCAAGACAGAGGCGCTTAGAATCATCTTTTGAAGCTCGCAGAGCCAAGAAAATTAAAAAGAGTAAAGAAATTGAGCTGTTTCAGAAACAGGAAGGTATATCTTATGATCCTGGAGCATTTTAGCATGTAAGTTTTAAGATTTATTTTCTCAAATTTAATTTTAAAACTTTAAAGCTCTTTTTCTCAGTTTGTGTTTTTTTCAATTACGCGCATTGCGTTTCAAAAACTATCATACTTTGATGCATAAAATTTTACAGAATTATAAATTCTATCATAATCTTCAAATCCTAGCTATTTATAGTATTATAAATTTTTAATTTTTTGAAATATTTCAACAAAAATTGAATTTTTTAAAAAAATTTTTTAAAAAATGTACTTTTTTATTTTTAAAAATATTATTTTTTATTTTATTTATATAAGATAAGCTAGCATGTAATAAGGATATATTTGACTTTATAAATCAACTTGTTGCTAGTAATTAGAATGATTATTGCAGAAAATATGCGCGTCGTAAAACTTACTATTTGTTTCTTACAAAAAATTTTCTTATTTTTATGTGCTTATTATTTTTAAAATTATGATTATATTTTAGATATTTTATACTCTTTTGAAACTTTATTCCTTTATAAGAAATGTGTGAAAGAATCAAATTATTTCATTTTAATCTCAAAGAATTATTTGTAGTCGAAAATTGTTTGTATTTTGTGCTCTCGAAACATTTTTAACACCCCTGTGACCCCTTAACTCAGTAGCGCAACAGCCCATGAGAGCCAAGACCTGCTGTGCCCATCTCAGTATAAGTGACCTTGGGCGCTGAGTTACGTGAGCAGATGCTTCGGTCATGTGGTCAATATGACGCGAAACTCCCAGTGTTTAGTTCCCAAGCAAGCATGGCACTTATTTATCGACCCACAGAAAGGATGAAAGGCTGAGTCAACCATGCCCAGCCCGGGTTTGAAACTCGCACCTGTGGTGTGGAAGCGTGGTGCACTACTACTCAGCTTCAATATTGTTCCTAAAATAATATATTTTCTGTGTGTATGTGTGATCAGCTTATTCTTTTTATCACAACATTTAGCATCTTTAAAATGTTTTACTTAGAGTGAGATTCAACGAGTTTGAAAACTAACATTTTATTCAAAATCTGTATGTCATCTATAAAATTTATAAGTTTTGACTACATTTTATAGCATCAAAATCAATCTTAATACTTATATAAAAAATTTCTCTTAATATTAACTTTTTCTATTACAAAGTGGTAAATATTTACACAGTCTTTAAAATCTTAAGAATAAGTAAAGTGTTTATTATCAGTTATAATTTCTTTTTTTTGTCATATAAAGAAATTTTCACATCTTTAAACAAATTTTAATTTTTAAAAGCCTGAAACTCAATGTCAGCATCTCTTTTGTTTTCCAATTATGTTGTATTAAGATGACTTAATGCCAAGAAATAACTTTCGCATTTGAAATAATCCAAGCAAAAAAGCAGGCGTTATTGCATATTAGAAATCATTAATTCCGTACAAACTCATCCGCCCCTCCAAAAAAAATTTATTACTACAGTTAATAATAAAACTTAATGTACATTCCTTGATCATACTATAATTTCAAGTATTTTTCCTCAGTTCCTTATGTATATAAAAATTAGCTAATTTTAAAAAAATAGTGCTTAAAATCCCATTCACGTTTGAGCAAGGAAATGATCTGAAAAGAGAAAAATACAAGTGCAGCTCTGTAAAAGAGCCGTGGTTCATTGCCCCCACAGGCGGGGGAAGGGAGAGCCACCCTCTGAAGAGGGGAGATGCTTGAACTCGTTTTCGATTTTCGACCACGTTTCAAACAAGTGACCTTGAATTGAGTGGGGAAGAAGCAAAGCGAAACAGATGTCTCTTCTTTTATGGCCCCTAAATTTCTATGAAAAATCAGAGGGAGGGAGGTCTTAGGTTATTCGTAGTGTTATTGAAAATACGTCACACAGGCTATAAAGATTTGTTTTTACATTTTTTTTCTTATAAAGTTTGAACTGATCAAGTTTTTCCGATGAGAATTTATTTTATTATGAGTCAACACCTTGATATACCCCTAAAAATTATAACTAATTAAATGGGGATCCAGGTTTATCGTCGTCATGCTATATCAAATACATTCTCTATACATTTGAAACAAATTTTGTTACATAATGCTGTATATTTTCTTTTAACTAAATTATCACAAAAATAAATCTCAGCCAATAATACAGTTGCTTGCAGATATGATCCAATATTAAAATACAGAGAATAGAATAATATGAAAGTTGAAATAAAAGCAAAATAAACTTCGGTTTTTTTAAATGGTGTTTTACCAGATTTAATGCAGACGCATACTATTGAAGTGTTTCCGTGTTATTTAGCAACCAATACCACAATTAGTCAACAATGTATTATATTCTAATTTTAAACTATGTTTTAGATTGTCTCATTTCAAAACTATTTATCAAAATAACAAATGTACTCGTGTATGTGATCAATTGTATTAAAAGCGTTTTGGTTATTTACACGCTTCTTTAAAAAGTTTATATATATATATATACTAGCTGGTATACCCGTTCTTCGCACGGGTGAACTGAAAAGTTAAACAACACAGATTGAAGGATAAAGAAGTTTTTAATGAGTTAATTTTAAGTGAATTGCAAATTAAACAAAAAAAGCTTTTCACATATCTCAGCTGAAGAAAAAAAAGAAAGAAAAAATACCTTTGTTAAATTTTAAGTCTGTAGATCTAATAGCTGATAAAAAGGATTTTTTTTTTTATGTTTATAACTCCCCGTAAAACTCTTGAGGGTTGATTTTTGAAAATACCTCCCTAAGCTGATCTCTGCTCAGCAAAAGTAACACATTGTTAAAAGTTTTCTGACGCTTAAAATATTGTAAATAATTTATAACTGAAAGTGTCATACATTAATATAAGTTTCTGTTGAATTTATTTTATGTGAAAATTGTAATACTCGCAAGCAACACCGTTTCCTAAATAACAATGGCGATTTAATGGAAAAAATAGCGAAATGTTGACAATAGTCAAGTTGGCAAATGTCTAGCTACTTTCATAGCTCAAACTTTATTAGAGCTTTGTAAGACCCGCCGTGTAGGGGTGCGATGCACGTTAATGCTTTATCTACCACATTATGATCTACAGAAATTTTTTTCATGCAATATTTTTTTAGGTCACTACATTGAAAATTAAGGGACATACATAAACAAAATACTCCACTTAGGGAAATTTAATCGGTTAGAGCTAATAAATTAATTAAATATATTCCACTGTAAAATTAATTATATACACCATTTACTTAAAATAAATAGTCAAATCGTTATCTAAGGTCTCCATAAACATAAGACACTTAAATTTTGACATTAACTATTTTTGGGGCACAAAAATGATAATCTTTGCAATCTGCTGAAAACGCTCGCAGCTGAAAATGTAATATTTGCTACAAAACTATTTGCCTTCCCCGCTAAAATACTCATCATAGAACCCGTGCCATCATATATCTTGGAAGAGTGGATTTCAAAGAATATTCCAGCTAAGTATTGGTAGAATATTCCTGCTAAATTGGTGTGGCATGGTAGTTAGGAGAAGGGGGTGCCAGCTCAGGTGTTGTCCACGTCACTTGACCATGGTTCAAAATTATGTGGTCCGTCGCCAAAAGCCCTGATGTAGCTGAACAGTGCGACGTTAATATTCACTCACTGAAAAAAATACAGTACAGTAGTTATAACTATTTTTATACATAAAAATGCAATATCTGCTTATTCAATTAAAATTATAGCATTATAATTAATTACTAACCACACAAACAAATTTTGAAAATTTATCCAAATGATGTAGTGTGAAAGAGAAAGTTTATTCAGACAGACAACAAATGCGTCTTATATGCATATAGATTTGTTTGAATTCTTGTGTATTATTACTTTTGTAAGCTTCATGACATACTTTATGGTGTACCAGTATTTTAAAGCTGACTGAGCAACAGCAACATTTAGCTGGGTATAGCTAGTTATAACATAAAATTAAATCTTAAAAAAGATATCAAAAATAAAAGACGACTCAATATTTTGAATAAATCAGTATAAACATTTTCATACAAACACAATATATATATATTGTAAAATATTTATTTTGCTATTTGCATTTCAGACAGACATCAAACAAAATTTTAAAAATTGTCAAAAACAGATAAAAAAACATATTTAAGAAAAATACCACTGACTAATTTTGCCAAAGACATCGCAATGTGCAAAAAAATATTTGCAGTACATAATAACCAAAAAAAAAAATGTAAGTACTAAAATATAAAAAAATAAAAATTATATATTGAATTAATTAAGGATTACTCTGGAGGGAAATATAAAACAGGCTAAGATAATACTCATAATATTAATTTCATATTGGTTGGCTACTCATTTTTGGCATGATTTTGAAATCACGCCAAATTGGTATGTTGCGGCCAGTCTAATGTTATAGTAATGCACAGAATTAAAGGTACTTACGTATTATTGCAACCTATTGGTGACATTATACAAAATGAAGCACATGATTGCCAATTCAACGCATACAAAGTTGGGATTGCCAAAGTGGCGAGTTTTTTGAATGTTGGCGACTGTGCAAAAATACCCAAGTACTAAAAAAATTATCCAAAGTATATATATATATATCCCGAGCATAAAAATAAATTGAAAAATGAAGTACAATACTAACATTAACTGACATAAAAAGAACTGAATTAACTTTATCAATGCAAAAGCATAATTTGAAAATATAAGGTATTTACTTATAACCCGAACCTTTTGGCGACATTATATGAAACAAAGCACATGACTCGCAATTCAGCATATATATGACGTGCGAAATCAGGGTTGCCAACTTGGTAAGTTATTTTGAATGTTGGCGATTGTTAGGATAGCACATAGGTGCCAAAATAATTTATCTTACCACTACCTGCTTCCTCAACATACTCATTTTTGGCATGATTCTGAAATCACGCCAAATTGGTATGTTGCGGCCAGTCTAATGTTATAGTAATGTACAGAATTAGAGGTACTTATGTATTATTGCAAACTATTGGTGACATTATACAAAATGAAGCACATGATTGCTTATTCAACTCACACAAAGTTGGAATTGCCAAAGTGGCGAGTTGTCTTGAACGTTGGCGATTGTGCAATAATACGCAAGTACTACAAAAATTATCCAAAGTATATATATATCCCGAGCATAAAAATAAATTGAAAAAATGAAGTACAATACTAACATTAACCGACATAAAAAGAACTGAACTAACTTTATCAATGCAAAAGCATAATTTGAAAAATAAGGTACTTACATATAACCGCAACTTATTGGCGATATATGAAACGAAGTACGACTCAAAATTCAACATATATATATGACATGTAAAATCGGGGTTGCCAACTTGGCAAGTTATTTTGAATGTTGGCGATAGCCAGGATAGTACATAAGTTCCAAAAATAATTTATCTTATGACCACCTGCTTCCTCAACAGGTATTTAAGCCATTTGTCTGTTTTGCTCATTCTCTGATGCCTATTCCAGTTTGATATGTAATTACTACCAGCACTGCTTTTGCTTGGGCAGTATGATTTTCTGCATGGCAATTTTATGCACTGAAGCCAATAGTTTACCCTTAAAGGTTAAAATAAAGACACATGAAATTGCAAAGAACCATATTATTGGATCAAGTGTAGTATAGGGGGCTACTTGGCGCAGTCCTTTATTTTGGTTACTAAAATTGGTCTCCAAGGTACTTTTTTCGTAATTATTTATTTTAGAATGAATTCGATATCTCACCATGACATTTAGATAAAAATCCGAAGAAAAATCGCCAAATCCAAAGTGCCCCCTATACTACATTTAAACCGAACTGAAATATAATCCTTATCAATGAGAAGTTTTAGTTTGTCAAAATTATAATCTTCGCATTCTAAAGAAATAAATAAATAAGTTGCAATTTGCAAGCAAAATCACGCACATAAACATCCCGCGATAATATCTAAATGTTGCCAAAACAACAAAACAAAGTTTTAGTTGTTGAAAGAATTATCCTTAAAAAAATTATTTATTCGAAAAATAATTCTAATTAAATATCAAAGAATAGAAAAATTGAATAAATACTCCAACCGATAAACAAAGCTACAGTAAAAATATGTAATAATCTTGAAAAACTGCATGTAAAGTATAAATTGTCCACTTAGTGAGAAACGTGACTACATATGACGTCATAACACTGGAAAATCACTTAAAAATTGAAATTTAAAAAATTTGGAAGGAATTATGAACGCCAAACCTATTTAAGAACCTTTCTGGTGTAATTTTGTGTACGTGTACCAAGTTTCACGTTATTTGGGTGTCTCGATCTCGAGTTATGAGGGAACAGACAAACAGACAACAAATGCGTCTTATATATATATAGATGTATGTAATGCAATTATTTATGAAATCAAATGGCCTTTTATTTCAGCAAAAAATGCTACAGTTGCAATTTGATAAAAATTATCTGTGTCATCACCCATTTTGCGCGATATTCAATGCTTCACCATAATCTCACTCACTTTGCGTGATTAAATATTCATGCGTCATGAGCTAGGATTGGCACAATTTACGGTATTTAACATTAAATGAAAAGTAATTGATTTACACTAGAGGGCTGTGAATATTATCTTTGACTCAAAAGTAATATTTTTTTCCAACTTCAGAATTTATTAAAAAGAACACGGAAGATAGAATAACAAATAGAAGTAATACTAATATATGGTTGAATAAATAAACTATTTTCAGAGTATATGCATGCAGAGTATATGCAGAGAGTATGCATGTTTTGAAGATTTAAGAAGCAGAAAAAATAAGATTATCATCCTTATTCCCCCACACACTAATCATTAAGAATCACGCTTTTATAACTATCTAAAAAGTTTGAGAGGAGGTTGGAACTCAATTAAATTAAACAGGAATTTAAGTATGATGTCCATTATATATGTAAACGTGTCTTAAAATTTTAGGAATATTCTTAGAAATAAAATTTTACTTTTATAATTAGATACATTTTTATAGATAAACTCTATTTAAATTATTTAAAATTAGCAAGGATATAAAATTACGGCCAGAAAATCTCGTAAAAAATTCTAATCACTTTTTCTTTAAAAAAATTAAATCATGCTTTGTATACTTAAATTAATATAAATTTAGAAGTTCTCTTAGTAATTTGAAAATAATTGACCGTATGATTTTTAACATAGTAGAGAAATGCATCCCTTGTTTAAAATAATTTACTGTAAAGAAACAATTATGTGAAATTGTGGTTTCTATTGTTGCTAAGGTAAAAATATTTCAATAAACCCTTTCGTTCACATTTTGTAGGCATTTAAATAAGGGAATTTATTTTTAATTCAGCGTTTAATATAGTTATTTTAGAAGAGGAAACCATAAGAGAGTATCCTATGTTTTCTTATGGAACGAGAATTCTTGCATTTCAAATCTATGAATTTTTAACTTTCTCTTTATAAGACAACTTATTGCGTGTAAATTACGCATACCATGTATAAATTCGACTTTTCATTCCATTTAATTAAAAAGGAAGTATGTAATTCAATTTTTGTCTTGTTCGAACTCGAATTTCATTAGGTACAAAAAAAAAAAAAGAGAAAAGAATTGCTTGCACAAATATGTATTTATATATGAATAATTACATTTAGCAGTAACATGTAATTGAAATTCACTTTTTCATTATTTTATTTGGCATAAATTTAGTAACAAAAAAAAATTGAGTCGAGTTCATACATATGTGTAGATATATGATTATACTATGGAAGGATATATACTAATTTCCGTTTGAAAATGAGTTTAATTTATAATCTGATCTAGCTTTCAAGTATGAGAAAAAAATTGTTTCTAGTTAATTTTGGAAGTCTGCTTTTTTATTTTTACAGAGGGAGAGTTTGTTATAAAGTGATAAAATATTAAGCTTTTAAAAATTTTTCGTTTATATTAAACAAAAATATCAGAGAAACTCGATTCATTGTCAGAGTGAAAACCATAGCTTCCGGTCAATCCATCATTCCACTTGTATCATTAGGAATATATATACATATTGAATTGTTATTAGTAAAACAAGTATTTACGATTACATAACGATTAAAATGTAATTTGATGACCCACAGAATGAGCGAAACAAATAACCGATTTAATAAAAATCCATCAATGAATATTCAGTGCACAAGCTATCTAAAATTATAAATAAACATAATATTTTGTAGAATAGAAAAATAATACGAAAATAAGCTTTTCAAATCACTTTAGTAAACGCTTTTTATTCTGTATCAAAAAACTTACCCTTTCGATTTATAGTAATAACATTTGTAAAAAATCCGACTAAATCACTTATTGGTTATATTTAAAATACTTATTCGTAACATCTACAAAATGTACAACAGAGGAGCTGCTTCTTTTTTGAATTTCTGTGCCATGAGTAATCGTATTATCTAAATTAATCCAGTATCGTTTCGTTAAAAACCCGGAGCTTCAAAAAACAATCAGACAACTCTTTCTGCTTGTATTACTTACCACCGCAATTACATAATTCAACTTTTTATTCAAAAAAGAATGAAGAAATAAATTATTTAATTTCATTTAAAATAAATTTGTTCCATGTATTTAAACTTGCTATTTCGAAAGATGGTTATATATTTTTTTTATGCTTCCGATAAGAATACAGCTTTCACCGTGTGAACAGGTGTAGCTGGGGTATGTTGAATGGAGCCACTTCCTCTATTGACACTCCTAGAGCGTGAATGTGATCTCCGGCGGTCAGAACTATATCGTTGGTGGCGAGAGGAATTGCGCTCTCTTGTCAGTTCAGCAACTTGTAGAGACAGCTCTTGGATCTGCCTGGCGAGAGAGTCCATGGTTGGCTGAGCACTGCATGAAGATGACTGGGATGGTGGAGGAACAGTTGTGGCAGCACAGATAGTCGAGGACGCACCAACAACCTCAGAAACCTTATCAGCGATGATAGCCAGTTTATCCAAAGGCTCTGAGGATGCAGACAAAACAGTCTGGATATGTGGTGGCATTCTTTGAAGCCACAAACTTTGCAGAAAGTCATCCTGGAGTTGGCCATTAGACAGCTCTTTCATTTTTCGCAACAGGTGGCTGGGCTTCTCATCTCCTAGCTGAAGGTCAGTAAGCAGTTTTTCTTAATTTTTTGAGTATCCGAGTCGTTGAATTGGGTGATGAGCCGCTGCGAGAGAGTGTGATATTTGTCACTGTTCGGAGGGCTTAACACAATGTCCGACACGTAGGAGAGAGTTTCAGCATCCAGGTTCGCAACCAAACCAGAATACTTAGTATCATCACTGGAGATACCACTGAATGTGAATGCATGGTCGCATTGCGCAATCCATAGATGAACGTTTGATTTCCAAAATGGCGGCAGCCGCAACGCAATACGAGCGACTTCAACGGTTTCACTAGTCATATTGTTGAATAAGCAGGAAGTGAAACGAATCTCCGAGCAGATGCTTCAAATGGCCTTGAGGAGAAGGAGAAAAAAATCTTTCGCTACGTACTGATCATCCGTAGTAGAAGAATTTGTATCGCATTCGGCCAGTTGAACAGAATAGCTTACGTGTTTTTAAGTCCAAAAGGGGTCACTACTGCCGCGTTGCGTGGTTAGACATTCTTCACTACAACACGGTTGAATGAAATAACAATAAACATTTATTAACTTTAAAGATAAAAGATTAAATGAGGAATTAAGAGGTAAGCTTCCAAAAACTACAACACATGGTGAACCAGGCACGCTACAAGAAAAACAGATCAATTCAGTTCAGTTTTGGAGTCGTTTTGTTGAGCTGTAAGGTCGCTGCAAATATAATTTTTATTGGAAATGGGCACTTGTGTAAACTTCCGAATCCCGGACAGTTGTATCCAATTCGTTTTGGTCTTCCCAGATGTTTATGAGGGATATTATTTCTTCTGTTGTCCAACGCGAGCAATCCAAAACAGCAGCCATCTTGAATAAATGTATCTCTGGCACAATGCTTCATGGGAGAATTAGAAAACACTCCGCTTTTTACCCCCGAAGTTCGTAGTCAAAAGAGAGTACGAAAAATAGACCTGCATTTCGACCCGGCAAAATGCCGGCTCGCAGTGTAAACGGGTACAAAGCGGATTCGAGCCGGCATACTGCCCATGTAAACGGGGCCAGAAAAAACATTAAATCCACGACTCTCGGCGCGGAGCTAGTATTTACTTGCTATGGTGAGAGTTTTAGTTTTAAGAAGAAAGTTAAGATTAAAATTAAGTTAAAATTAAAATTAATTTTAAATTCCCAATGAAAAATAAGCTTAATTAAGCCCTAAGCCTTTTGGCTTAGGGAAAATTTATAAATTCATGATCAAGAAGCGCTCTAGGGCGCTTTTGAGATGATGGTACAGCGGGATCGTATGCAGGCTGGTTACTAATTAATTCATTGGGGGAGCATTAACTATTTGTCTCAAAAATGAGTTCGTCAGCGTGTGTAATTTCTTCAAATGACACATGCCAGCAGATCCAAAAATTTGGTATCCGTAGCACATGACCGGTCGTATGATAGATTTTTAGAGCAAAACCTTGTGCCGGATCGCAAGATTACTCCTTCTGGAGATAAGCCTTTTAAGTATGGCATGAACAGCGCTCGCTCAGAAAAGGAGGGAAGTTAACATCGAAGTAAATGATTTGGTATTGGTACAAACTCATTTAATAAGGGCGGCGGGTAGGAGAGAGTCGGAAAGTTTATGCCTAAGTTTAAAGGGTCATATAGAGTATTGGAGGTTCGGAATAATAATTTGATCATTTTGATGAAGGGAAAAAGGGTCACAGTTAATGTCGACCAGGTGCGAGTGTACCGTCCAAGACAATCCGACACGATTAGTTCGGATAGTCATGTTGAGACACTATATGAAGGACAGAGGTCTAGTAATGGGTCAAGTAGATCGCACCCAGGAAAATTCAAAGGATCTAGGAAAACCTAGAGTGAGGAGAGTAAGGGTCGTAAATCAAATAAGGGTAATGCCAGATGGGAGGATCCGAGATTGAAACTTTAAGTAGGGTCAAATGGATTAGTGGACAGGAAGGATATAAAGAGGTCTAAAATATGCAGAAAAAGATCTCTGCAGGGGTCCGAACATAGGGACCAGAAAAGACCAACCCCTGAACTAATACAGGGTATAAAGAGAGCAATTCTGTGTCCTCGGTTTCATCTCGAAATTATAAATATAGAAGACCTAATAACCCCTCCCAGGGATCACAGTCCATTGCAGGTTCCTCACATCAAAATGGATACCAGGCAGGGCAAGCCACCTACAGAAGGGAGCAGGCAAGAAGAAAGTGGACAATATGACAAAGCCCGGGAGACAAGGACAACTACAAGCGGAACCAACAGGGCAGCTGAGAAGAGACCAGTCCAGTCTAAACAGGCGATAGCAGTGAGACCTTGTCATTACTACCTACGTAGCCGAGTAAAACAGCCCGAAGGAATTCCAGAGGAGCATCGGAATCGACAATATCCCGTAGAACAACATCAAGAGAAGACCTAATAACCCCTCCTCCCCTCAGTATGGAAGCCTTAGACGGCGATCCGGTGGATAGGAGAGAATAGAGGACAAAGAAAAAAATCAGGTTGTATCGTTTCTTTTTTTCTACTTTCGAACAAGTGGTCGGAAGAATTATTGCAATGAAGCAAGTCACGGGCGGATTTTTAATTTAAGAAGCCAAGCAAAAGTGGACACTACAATGAGTGTGTTTTTTCTTGATGAGAAAAATCAGCTTTTGTATTAATTTTTTTGTATAAATATGGAGAAAACATTTGTCAGAATGCATTTGATTACTTCTATGTATGACTTCGCTAAGATGCGACAATTCCTTTGGTTGTTTATTTTATTGGTTTTTTGAAAAATGTTTGAAATTGTATGTATATGTACGTGTATATTTTGTCTCACATCTGGTGACTTGGGACGCGGCGTAGTTAGGTAGGGCTAACATTTAATACTAACAAGCGTAGCATGCATGGAATGGGAATGTTAAGGAGCCAGATGCTTCAAATGATGTATATGAAAATGTTATGTAAAAAATGAATGAATTTGTATATACTATAGATGTTTGTTTCTTCACAAAATTTAAAGAGGTTCTCATTTCAGGGTAGCTGACCCTGAGCATTGTATAGCGAGCAAAGAATCAAGGTGTAAGTCAGAATATAGTTGTATAGTAGTATCATAGTAATTAAGGAAACCACATAGGCAGGTTTTTTTACCATTTCGATGGTTTATCCCTCGCCTCTTAGCAAAATGGATGTGGTGTAGGGAAATTTAGTTCTGTAAATGTTGCGTCTTTTAAAGGGAAGTTTTAGGTCGTAATTTTTTTTCTTTCCCTTAAGGAAGGAGAATTTGTAAAGTATCCGATTGGTAGATATATATATTAAAGTCGTCGGGACTATAAATCAAGTTGAGGAATTGGTTACGTAATTTATTTTCAGGCCATTTGTGATCTTCGAATAAATCCCGTTTTCTTTTTAGAGGGCTTGTGACGAATCTGTACGGAACCTTTCCACTAATCTTCTTAGGCGTCTTTTTGGGGAATATAAATTCGCGTTTATTTCCAATTAACTCCAAAAAGATGAATGGGATATGCAAAATAGATAAGGTATTTAAGTCGAGCGTTGGAAGCTAGCAATGTAGATGATGGAAAGCTATTGAGCCAGCAACTTTAACCTCAATCTTAGAGGATTCCAGGATATTAAGATATTGAAGAAGTATTGCTGCGATTCTACTGAAGTACCAGAAAGCTGATATAGCCAGCGGTAAATATAATTTACGTACGCTTAAAATAAGCGTTAGTTTAGTCGAATTAGTTAAAGTTAATGAAAGTTAAGAATTCGATTACGCGCGTGTATTTCTCGGATCTTCTATTTCGGTAGACCGTACTTGATCTTGAATGTAATTATTAATTAGTTGCATAATTCGTAATTTAATTTAGTATAAAGGTAAATCACTTTATTTGACGTAACATAAAAAAATTATGTTATTAGAGTTTTTTTTTTTTTTTGAGAAATTGAAATAATAAATAAATATCATTATTACTCAAAATGGCTCTTAGTGGTTCTTTGCCTCAAATTAATCTTGGTGTCCAAGGTGAGGCCCAGGGGGGTTTCCACACATTTTATATAATATCACAAATAGGTTGCGATAATACACAAGCACCAAAATAATTTCAAAGTACATAAATAAGTTTATAAAATAATCAAAAACATTATATTGAGGGGCAGTCCTATACTGAAAAAAATTTACTACATTAATTTGAATCAAAAAGCTGTCTGAAACAAATAAAATATAAAATTCAAATTGGATGAAATGGTCTACCCTGAAGTCCATGAGGGCAAAGGTTTAATTTTACAATTATTTTTTGTGATGTATTGCATTGCTATTGAACTGAGTCTTTTACGATAGTGTCAATTTTGTGTGAGTATAGTTTATTTTTTCATTGTTCTTCATTTTGTTTTTTAATGGTTTTTCTTATTTCTTAGTGCAATTGGTGAGAATTCTGTTCTGTCAATTAATTTTCATTTGAAATCATGGTGAAATTTACCTCTTTGGAGTGATTTGTTCAAGTGGAACGAAATATTATGTTTCCTGTTGCATCAGAATTGAGCTATGTTGATTGATTTGCATTCGAAGTTAAATATTTTGTTAGTATTTTTATTTATTTTTTTTCGTTTTTTAATGTTTTGCAATTTTATATTTTTAAATTTAATCTTCATATTTTTAATTCAATCAGGTTCCAGTGTCTGTTGTGTGAGCTGTTCTTTTAACGATGGTGGGTGTCGATTTTGTGCAAGTATATAAAAAAAGTACAAATGTCCCAATTTTTCAGCGGATCATGCAAAATTTCTTATGTAATATCAATTTGGCAAGTGGCATGTAATTTACGGAGTACCTGTCCCTAAATGAGGGACGTACCTCCTCATCAGAATTTTAAAATTAAGAGCCGAATTAATGTGGTTACATAAATTAAATTTAAAAGATTTAAATAAATGGGCAGATCAATTCTGCTGGAACGGCGACAGACGAAGTCTGTCGGCCGGTGGGACAGCCGCTCTACTTTTCTGCGATCTGTAATATCAATTTGTGACTACTGTGTTCTAGATCACACAAACTTATTTATATATTAGCACCACCGTAACAAAATTGGTGCCATGCAAGTCACATCTTGATATCAAAACAACAAAGATTCTAACATTTTCTTATATAAAAAAGAACCAATCAGTCAGATTTGGGTAGAAAATAGTGTGATTCGCATGGTTGCAATTTGATTCCAATGATGCTAATATGTAAGTGCCCACGCAACAAATAATAATCGTCCATGTGAAAAGCAGTCTGTGTCTAGATATAAGACACTCTGTTATAAAGATAGACCCTTAAAATTGTTGTATGCTGGCCAATCCATACGAGTGATATCCTCCGACTGAAGGCATTCGTCTACAATGTTTGCACGGTGAGGACGGGCGTTGTCATCCATAAACAGAAATTCAGCACCCATGGTGCCCCGAAACAATCGTACATGTTGTTCCAGAATGACATCCCGATAGATGTAGCCTGTAATTGTTACACTGTGAACATGCAGGTCAGTTCTGGAACCAAGAATAATTCCTCCCCAAACAAGCCATCCTGCACCACCGTAACTGTGTCGTTCAATGGTGTTCTCTTGGTGGTAACGGGTACCTGGCGCTCTCCATATTAAAGTCCGGCGAGAATCAGACTGCAAACTAAACCTGGACTCGTCGGAAAACATCCCACAAGACCACTATTGTGGTGTCCACAATACATGCTCTCTACTCCAGGTTAATCGCAGGCGACAGTAAGTTGCGGTAAGTGGAACACATCTGACAGACCTACGAGCATATAGACCAATGTGCCCTAAGCGTCTGTACACGGTCTGCCTTGAAACTGTCGTACCGGTAGCTGACGAGACAGGTCTAATGCTGTGCTCCGTCTGTTTTTTTTTTGCAGTAACTGCCAAATACCGGTCCTCATTCGGCGTTGTAACTCGGGGCGACCTGTGCTGTAATATCTACTCACATTACCATCATCTTGGAATCGTTGCCAAAGTCTGGAGATAACACTCTGGGCGATTCCAAGTTCCTCAGATACTTCCAGCTGGGTGCGTCCACATTCCAGACGAAAATTGCCGGCAATATGCCGGAACGAATCCGCTTTGTACCCGTTTACAGGACGAACCGGCATTTTGCCGGGTCGAAATGCAGGTCTATTTTTCGTATCCTCTTTCGACTAGGAACTGTCCGGAGTCCCATGATGCATTGCACCAGAGATTCAAGATGGCTGCTGTTGTCGAGTGCTCGCTTTGGTCAACAGAGGATAATAAAAATTTACTAGTACAACATAGCACTAATAATTTGATGGAACTGTCCGAGATTCAGAAGTTTACAAGTGCCCATTTCCGATGTGTGAAAATTAATATTCTATTCAGGTACAGGGAGAAGGATGTAAATAAATTTATTATTAGTATGCTCTGCATGTATATTTCCAATATTTTAATAAGATGATACATATATTTTAAGACAAGTTTTTGAGATTGATTTGAAATTATAATATAATTTCTGTGGAAAAACACAATAAAATTGCATTTTTTTTTTTTTATTTTTCCTGATTTATCTTATTGAGTGTTTCCATATAATAAGTAAAAATTAGTAATATCTTGTAATTAAATAACTCCATAAAGGTCTATTGATTTTTTTTTACTGTCAAAGTTGATATAATCAATAGAATGAACTGTTTTATATTAACATTCCCTTAAATACATGAGGATAAGAGCTTAAAAAGAACATTTCATTTTCTAAAATCTTCAATTTTGATTCACTTTTACTTAACCATTTAATTTTTGTTATTAAACCAAACCATGATTTACTGTACCAAAAGATATCCCTTTATACACACATACCTACAAAATTATTTTATAAAAGTAGGCTAAATACTACTTTTTTCTCCTCGAAGGATTAAATAATCCCACGATTATAAAACATACTATGAACAAGTTCTTATGAAAACATTGCACATCAAAGAAAATACTTTTTTAACAAACAAAAATTAATTTAGCTTTTTATTTGAAGTTGGTTAATATGAAGGCTTTTGTTTAATAATTAGGAATTATGAGATAGAAATAAAATTGCTTTTAACATCATTCAAAGGTTTTAGGTATCTGAAATAATCTTATAAAAAAACATATTTCGTATGTTTTATACACTGACTTCCTTTTTAATGATTACCCTTCAAAAAGTTTGTATTTCCTTAAAAATCACTGTCTCCAACATTCAGAAATAAATTACCTGGACATTTTTGAATAAATTAAGAAACATGTTTAAAGAAATGGGCTTTTTTTAATAAAATTATTTTATTGTAGAACAAATTAAATTGTTTCGTGAAAATTTCTTGTATACAGTTTTATTGAATAATCATACTCATTTTAATATACATCATTTATTGACACTTAATTTTAACATTACATAAATGCACTATAAGTAAATAAAGCATTTCATGATCTGCTATATAAATCACACTCTCTGAAAGTAACATTATACTATAAGGACAAATCGAGGATCTATCTGCCAATATTCAACATGCATAATATCATGTACAATTATTATATCTCAATTTTTATCTTATTGATAATATCTAATAAAATTCTCTGAAAATCTTATGAATGGCTTTTTGCAATTTATTTACAACAAAAAGTATTAATTTTTAAAAATATTTACAAAAGAGTATTAAATGTCATTAACTCAACAAATCAAATGAAACAATAAAGAAAATTATCTCCTAAATCAAAGATTTCATAGATAAAAAAGGTCAAATTATGTAGAATTTCTAAACTGTTCATTTTAGGTTTATGACATAAAAACTTAAATTTTTAAACACCTAGTGATTAGGCAATTAATAGTAAACAAAAAATTATAAAAACATTTTTTTCTTCAAAGTTTCTGCAAATTTTATTTACTCTAATTTCAAAACTATTTTAATCAAATTAATGCTTTTTCTTTCTTTTTTGGATACAATACATTTACAAAAGTAAGATTTGAAATGGTCTTCCCTTGTTTTCAAAGAAATTAATGGCAAAAACTAGTCTTTTAGTCAGCCAGCTGTGTGAAATATACCAGAAACTAGAAAGCAAAAACCTATAACATTTGTATATAGGTAAGCTACAAAACTTTTCATAGTATTTTTGAGAAATTGTATATGGTATGGGTCTAGATTAAATGAAATATCACAAGAATTTTGAAATTTCAGATCTTACAAACTGGCACAATTATAAAATCCACTTCTATACAGTCAACTTTCAGAATTTACATAGATCAAATTAGAATACAGAATTCGTGCAACTTATAGAAAGAAGTTGAATAAAAGAAACAAATACATGACATGTTATTTCGTTATCACTGCTATGCAACTGAAGTATCATTTTATATATTACATTAATACTTTAAAAAAAAACGGAAGATGAAACGACATCAGAAAAAAAGATTCAGAATTCTTACTCTGAAATTTAATGTTTGAAAATTAATAACAATCATTATTAATTCGATAAGTTACCAAAGTTTATCATTAATAAATTAATCAAAATGTGTACTAATTGTAAGCAAGATTTTTTTAGGACATTCCTAAATTTTATAAAACTTCAGTTTCCCAAATTACACATGAGCGAAATATTAAATTACTTCAAAGTTTCTCTAAGAAATGCTAAACCAGTACTCGTACCATTCCACAAATTTTGGAACATGCATTAAACTGCCGACAGGCAAAAAGACATAACAAATTTTTTAAAAAAAACAATTACTTCACTATTATTGTTACTGTGTGCAAACGTGATCAGGGACAGTTTCTACTATTGGCAGTATATCGCAACATTTGGCGGGGGGTTTTTTATTTTAAGAAATTGGTCAATATTATCCAATACAAGCACCCCAAATTTGTCCCATAAGCATATGTTACACAAAAATATCAGTGATTTTGGATGATGAAACACTTATTTTTGAAAAAATCTCTTTGAAATTAACTTTTTTTACTGAATTCTTCATGAATATAGATTATTGTAAACAACAATGTCAAGTTATTCATTTAAGGGTAAATAGAGAGTTGAAAAAGGTTATATTAAAATTCTGAATATTTCCATTGCTTTTAGAAAGTAAACATCCTACAGAAAATGTCTATATGTAAAGTCGTATTTGGTTTCATGATCCTAATTTCCCATAAATATTGTTGCGTTTTCGGGGGTTCGAAATGATTGAGGCCGAAGAGCGGAATCCAAAACAATTTTATTCTTGGCCAAAACAGTCCTCCACAAATTGTAGAACAGTTCGAGAAAGTCACGTACAATCGAAGAAAATACTGATAACACAGATGTAATACACTAACAAAAGCAATAGTAAACACTCAGCACAAAAATAATAACTCAATAAAAGCAATAACACACGCACTATGCAATCGTCTTTCTCTCTCTCTAGCAGAGAGGTATCACTTGCATGAAAGCTGAGATCTGACTGACTGACTAGCCGGCCCGGGCCTTTTTATACCTTTCGGTCAGAAACCTCTTGCACTTGCCAGAATAATCGAGAAAGGTCTAGCAAAATCCGGAACGTACGAGAAAAGCTCAATACAGTAATACATTCAATACAATAGTGTTACAATACCGCGATAGGGTTGCCAGACAGGGTTATTAGGCGCAGGGTTGCCATGGTCGCCAAGCTTATCGCCCACATTTGGCGATATATCGCCAAATTTGGCGCCAAAAATTAAGTCGCCAAATCCGTCGCCAACTTGGCGCTAGCTGCAATATTTGGCGAGTTTACCATTTAAACCAATGTTAAAGCATGGGGGCCGTGCAATGCAGTGGAAATGATATTACAGGTAAACAGGGTTGAAATCACATTAGATACGACAAATTAAACTGTAGAAATGAACACAAATGAGTAGAAACAATTAGAATAAGACTAAATTCGTAACATTGCCCCCCTCTCAAGAACTGCACGTCCCGGGCAGTACAACCCTTCATCAGACGTTAACATAATAATAAAGCAATTGATTAAAAACAATTAAATGAATATGCAATAATAAACATGTAATACATAGTACAAAATAAACACCTAATGCATAGTACAAAATAAACACTTACAAAACAATAAACACAATTATTTACAAGATTATTTACACACTAACTTATTTATACAAGACCATGGTCAAAATAAATTACACGATAATTGACACACTAAGAATTATGGCCATAATATGGAGCAAGCCTGTCGTAATGAACGACTCTAGGCTTCGAATTCGTTGACTTACGGATCCGGATTACGACGTCGTTTATTATCTTTAAAATTGTATAAGGACCGTCCCAATGCGATTGTAGCTTAGGAGAAAGTCCTTTGCGTCGAGTCGGGTTGTAGAACCACACCTTGTCACCTTCCTTGAATTGATGTCCTGTGGCTTTTGTGTCGTACCGAGTCTTCATCTTCTCCGTCCTCAGGTTGATCCGTTCTCGAGCCAAATGGTGTACATCTTCAAAACGTGCCTGGAGATTCTGCACGTACTCCTCAGGCGATGAAGGTGTATCCGGAGGGCGACCAAACAGCAGGTCACAAGGGAGACGAAGATCTCGGCCAAAAAGCATCTGGGATGGTGAATATCCGGTAGTCTCGTGAACGGCGCTGCGGTACGCTAGCAGAAAAGAGAGGAACTTTCTGGTCCCAGTCTTGTTGGTTCTTGGAGACCATCAGTGAGAGGTTATTCAGGATGGTACGATTAAACCTCTCCACCATGCCATCTGACTGTGGGTGCAAAGGTGTGGTCTTGGTCTTGTCAATTCCGAGTAGTTCACAGACCCCCTTCAATACCGCAGAGACGAAATTTCTTCCCTGATCGGAATGAAGTTGAAGAGGTACCCCATATCTCGATATCCAGTGCTGCACTACAGCCTCCGCTACGGTGGGGGCTTCCTGATCCGGAATGGGGTACACTTCGGGCCATTTCGTGAAGTAGTCCATGACAACAAGTAGGTACTTATTACCAGACGCAGTCCTTGGCAGAGGTCCCTGGATATCGAAAGCGATACGTTCGAAGGGTGCTCCAACATTGTAGCGATGCAGCTTCCCTCGGCTACGTATCTTTGGCCCCTTCCGAGCTGAACAGGCATCACAGGACTTGCACCACTGTTCCACGTCAGCTCTCACTTTACCCCAGAAGAATCGCTCTCGAACTCGGTGCAAAGTTTTCATGACACCGAAATGACCTCCCTGTTGGGCTGCCATGCAATTCTTTGAGTACCTCTGGGATACGAGATCGAGGAAGTACTAATTGCCACCTGAATGTCTTTCCATCCTCTGATTCGAATTTTCGGTATAGAACACCATTCCTGAGATGTAGAGAATTCCAGAGGGCCCAATACTGCTTAGTTGTAGGACTATAAGCCGAGATGTCCTGCCAACTTGGTTTATTGCTGGAAGACTCCATAAACTCTATAAGGGGTTTAATATCAGGATCCGCCATCTGGTCTTCTCGAACTTTCTCGTCACTCCAGGGATCGGGTGGCGTCGCTGTTGAAGTTGTTATCTGGCGTATAGCATAGTCATATTTGGTCTCTACTCTGGAACAATGACGACAATTTTCTGGGCATGGTCTTCTTGAAAGGGCATCAGCATTTCCATGCGAGGAGCCTTTACGATGTCTGATGTCAAAGTAATACTCGTTGAGCCGTTGTATCCATCTGGCTACCTGGCCTTCAGTATTTCTAAAATTCATTAGCCAGGTTAAAGAGGCATGATCGGTACGTAGAAGAAATTTTTGGCCATAGAGATAGTGATGGAAATGCTCGATGGCTTTCACAATAGCCAGTAGCTCTTTTCGAGTGACACAATAATTTCTTTCCGGTTTCGATAAACACTTACTCCAATAAGCTACGACTCGTTCCTGGCCATCTATTTCCTGAGATAATACTGCTCCGACACTCTCATTACTGGCATCAGTGTCCAAGATAAATGGCTTGTCCGGTTGTGGATATATTAAGATCGGTGAAGACGTCAAAGCTTCTTTAAGCTGGAGGAAGGAATCTTCACATTCTTTTGTCCACTGAAACTTTTGTTTACTTTCTGTTAGCTTGTGCAAGGGTCTTGCGATGTTAGAGAACCCTTTCACAAACTTTCGGTAATAAGTACATAGTCCCAGGAAGCTTCGCAGCTCACGGAGGTTTTCAGGGCGTTTCCAATTCTTTACGGCGGACACTTTTTCGGGGTCCGTACGAACACCTTCTGCAGAGATGATGTGTCCCAGATAATTGACTTCTTTCTGGAAGAACTTGCATTTCGAAGGGTTTAGCTTCAAGTTAGCGTCGCTTAATTTTGATAACACCTTCCGGATATTTTGAAGATGTTCTTCAAACGTACGCCCTCCTATTATGACGTCATCCAGGTAAATAAGGCAAGCTTCAAAAGTCAGACCCTTTAGCACGGTCTCCATCAGGCGCTCGAAAGTAGCTGGCGCATTGCAGAGCCCGAATGGCATGACTTTGAACTGCCATAGTCCTTGGCCGGAAGTGAATGCTGTTTTTCTCTATCTTCGGGATGGATCTCCACTTGCCAGTATCCGCTCTTTAAATCTAAAGTCGAGAACCATTTATGACCGGAAAGGGTATCCAGGGTGTCATCTATCCTTGGAAGAGGGTAGCTGTCCTTCTTGGTGACGTCGTTAAGTTTTCGATAGTCCACGCAAAATCTTGTGGAGCCATCTTTCTTACGAACCAAGACGATTGGAGATGCCCACGGACTCGAAGACGGTTCTATGATGTCATTTTCCTGCATCTCTCGTAGTAGTGTTCCGACCTCTTCCTGTTTAGCAAACGGCAAGCGTCTTGGGTGCTGTTTAATCGGCGGATGGTCTGCTGTATCAATTCTGTGTTGTGTCACTGTAGTATGGCCAATATCGCTACTGTTTCTAGAAAACACGTCTTCAAATTCTTGGAACAGTCTTTCTGCGGAGCTTTTCTGTTCGGGGGACAATTCAGCATTTTCTAGAAGGTCGGGAGTCAACTGTTGAGGCGAGTTGGATAGGAGCAAGCTCGAACTTTTGCAGACACAGGTTACTGGACTGCAGGTTGCCAACACTTCACCTTTCTGGAACACTCTAGGTTTTCAGTTACGTTGCAAATTCTTACCGGGATAGTTTTTCTGGAAAGGTCCACTAGCGTCGAAGCTATTAGCAATCCATTCGCTTTATTTTCCGCAGTTCCAATTAGTCAGAGTTGAAACTCACATCGTTACCGATGTATCCAGGTACTATGATTTCAGTCCTTGGGGGAATGGTAATATTCTCGTTAGCGGTTACCTGTCGAATAGATTCTGTCCTGTGTTCAATTTTGAATATAGTGACTTCTTCGTGTATGGAACGTAATTCGTTCTTGTTGAAGTCTAGAGTGAAACCATGCTCCTTTAGAAAGTCCAGTCCAAGAATGAAAGGGTCTGCAATACCTGCGACACATACACAGCATGTTGGTAGGTAGTGTCTCCAAACTGGATCTTGACTTTTAATTTTCCGTGAATATCAATCTTTTCCCCCGTCACGGTCTGTAGCACCACGCGGGGTGGGGTCCAGATAAGTTTCTCTTTTAATTTTTGAGCCAGATCGTTCCGAATGATAGACACATTGGCTCCTGTATCGATGATCATGTTGCAGGAAGCTCGTTAACATGTCCCATTATAAAAATTCCATTCTCACCGGTACTCTTTGTCGAAATTTGACACACTTGAAAATGGGGCTTTCCAAAATCTGGCAACCTCCGCCCCACGAGATGCCCATTAATTAGTTTTCCGACACCTCCTTTCTGGGAGGCGCTATTAGTTTCAGCGCCTTGGCGTGCCCGGCAGCTTCTCTGCAGATGCCCTTCTCGACCGCAGGTCCAGCATTTAAGGGTCTTCTTCCCGTCTGCTTTCTGGGACATCAAAGACTCAACTCTATTCATGAAGCTTCTCATCTGTCGCTCTAACCGCTCCACACTTGAGTTCGACGTGTCCGATTCGTTGACGGCTCGTATGGGGTGTCTGTCCTTTCGTGTTGCTTGCTGGGCTGCCTCGAATTTCATAGCAAACACTAGGGCCCCCTTTAAGTCCTTGAGATCCGCCATTCGGAGAGCTTTCTGGATTTCCGGATCACGCACCCCGTCGATGAAGTGTTGCAGCGCCAGGACTTCTCTTACTTCAGTCGGACAGTCAGAAAACGCCAAGTGAGAAAGCCTCTCGACGTCCGTCGCCAGTTCTTGGAGAGTTTCGGACACTTTCTGCTGCCGTGACTTCAGCTGGAGTCTGCTGTAATCCTTCACACATTTCTCTCCGAAGCGTAACTCCAGAGCATTAACGAGAGCGTCGAAATCCAGCCGCTGTGTTTCCGGCAAAGTTTGCAAAATGTCAGCAGCGTCGGCTCGAAGAGAAGCAGCTAACTGGCAGGCCTTGGTCTGGGAGTCCCACTGGTTTGCATCCGCCACTATGGAGAATTGGGTCTTATACACCTGCCAAGAGGACTTTCCGTCATATGTAGAAAGCTTGATGGAAGGCTTGGAAAAAGGAGCTTGAAACTTAAATTCATCCCCTTGACCAGTCATGACTTTCTGCTTCAATTTCTCTAGGTCACTCCTGAACGAGATGGAAACATCTTCTACCTTTTCGAAAATTTTCGCCTCTAGTTTGCTCTCCATATCTTCGAATTTATTTTCAAATTTGTTCTCTATATCCACAAATTTGTTTTCGAATTTATTTTCCACCGACTCGATTCTTCCTTCCATTTCTTCAAATTTCTTGTCCATAGTCAATTTGTCGCCAATGCCCTTCAGATCACTTTTCAACTCTTCCTTGTTGGTGCTGATCTGCTCGTTTACGTTAGTAAGCTTGGTATTCACTTCTGCGATATTGGTGGTCAACTCCGATTTCATTCCACCCATATTGGCATTCATTTCAGTCAATTTTTCTAGAAGAGTCTTGAACTGGGCCTCCATCGCTCTTGTTGTTGGCATTCAATCCCACTTCTGACACCAATTGTTGCGTTTTCGGGGGTTCGAAATGATTGAAGTCGAAGAGCGGAATCCAAAACAATTTTATTCTTGGCCAAAACAGTCCTCCACAAATTGTAGAACAGTTCGAGAAAGTCACGTACAATCGAAGAAAATACTGATAACACAGATGTAATACACTAACAAAAGCAATAGTAAACACTCAGCACAAAAATAATAACTCAATAAAAGCAATAACACACGCACTATGCAATCGTCTTTCTCTCTCTCTAGCAGAGAGGTATCACTTGCATGAAAGCTGAGATCTGACTGACTGACTAGCCGGCCCGGGCCTTTTTATACCTTTCGGTCAGAAGCCTCTTGCACTTGCCAGAATAATCGAGAAAGGTCTAGCAAAATCCGGAACGTACGAGAAAAGCTCAATACAGTAATACATTCAATACAATAGTGTTACAATACCGCGATAGGGTTGCCAGACAGGGTTATTAGGAGCAGGGTTGCCATGGTCGCCAAGCTTATCGCCCACATTTGGCGATATATCGCCAAATTTGGCGCCAAAAATTAAGTCGCCAAATCCGTCGCCAACTTGGCGCTAGCTGCAATATTTGGCGAGTTTACCATTTAAACCAATGTTAAAGCATGGGGGCCGTGCAATGCAGTGGAAATGATATTACAGGTAAACAGGGTTGAAATCACATTAGATACGACAAATTAAACTGTAGAAATGAACACAAATGAGTAGAAACAATTAGAATAAGACTAAATTCGTAACATTACACAAAGCATTACACATTAAGTACTCTTCTTGGGTCAATAATTGTAACTAACTGAATGCGACAAATTTATTTAGGTCTTAAATTTATTAGCAGGATAATATCAATATATATTAGCATTTAGACTTTAATACTTATGTAAAAAAATCCAGAGTATTCTTATGCTTAGTACATTTCAGTTTGGGTTGCACAGATTTCTTTAACACACAATGTTATTTCAGTAACAAGTGTAGTCTTTATATGAAATTTATCAAAATTATTGAATTTTACATTTTAATTGTGCAAATACCAATTAATGCATATTTGTTATCCATAGTAAAAAAAAAGTACATCTGTGTGAGAAAAATTTATATCAGTCAAATTCTGGGAAACAAAAATGTGTTAAGAAATCCTCACATAATAAATAGATAATGTATAATGTTAATCAAAAAAGCACCATATTAAAAAATTAGAGCTTTACAGGCATTATTAATTTTTGCTTTATGCCCTTACAAATTTTAAAAGCGTTTTTCTCAGGCATTAAATTTTGAAGTGCTTTCTATTCCTTCAAAACTGAAGGTAGCTTTTCTAAGCTAAGAAATAAAATTATCTTAGAATTGCCAAAAGATCAGGCCGATGAAGACCTGCCATATAAAAGGAGTCGTTGCACGTTAAATCTGTCGAGGCTCGGATGTCCTCACATTGGTGTGGGTAGAAGTAAGGATAAGGAGGTGCCAGCTCAAGTGTCATTATCGTCACTTGACCATGGTTCAAAATTAAAAGGTCCTTCACCAATAATAATCGTGCAGCTTTGTAGTGTGATGTTGACATAATACTCACTCCAAAGAACAAGATCAGTTTGTAGACTTAACAACACTGTCAACAGCAAAAAAATAAACTTGGAAAAACTCAAATCTTTTGCTAAAAATATTATAAATGAATTTGCTGAAAAAAACAATAGAGAAAAATACCTATTAAACAGCTAGGCCAATTCTTAAGTAATAAAAGTTTAAATACATATGTATAATTACTTTGACACTTTCATATAAGTGTTTTATTTATACGCAGTCATTTATTTTCGAAAAATGGGCCAACAAGAAATTTTGATACAGGGCCCACACAGGACAAATTACTCCAGTGTTAACAGCCAATTATTTTAATTCGGAAAAGTGTTTGTTGGTACATATTAACAAAATTCAATACCATTACATATTGAAGTAAAAAATAACAAAAATCATTATGCACCAACACATTTAAAATATACACGCTTTTAGATTAAAGTTTCAAAACGATTTTCAGAAATATAGATGAATCACAATATACTCATATTTAAAGCATTTATTTTATCAAATATCCAAGTGATTCATGAATTATTTTTAGATTAAATTTCAAATTACATTCATTTTTCATTTAATGTTGCTAAAGAATATTGTGCATATTACTATAAAACACTTTATTACAAAATAGCACTCTTAAAAATGTATCACTATTTTATCTTTTTTATGTTCCCTCATTTAAAAATAATTAAGTCACAATCACATAAAATATTTATTTTCATAATGATCTTGCTAAAACGAAGATGTTTTAAAAAAATTATTAATACGTCTTACATGCTTCTTAAAATACTGTGAGTAAAATATCAAACTATATTACAAAAGATTTTGGAAAAACACATACATAAAATTTTCTATCTGTTACAAAAATATACAAAAGAAATACCACACTTATTTTTCTTTGGTTTGAAAAATAAAAGAGAGATGTCTTTTTAAATTATCACTTTAGAAAAAGCAAAGTTGCATGTATCACAAACATGAGGCTTTTCCTTCCTTTCAATACACAAATGTGTTTTAAATTACCAATTTCAGAAAACTCGTAACAGCACATTTCACAAACATAAATATTTTTCCTAGGTATGAATACGTTAATGTGTCTTTAAAGTACCAGTCTGAGAAAAACCCTTGTTACATATTTTACAATCATAAGGCTTTTCCAAGGTATGAATGCATAAATGTGCTTTTAAATGACCATTTTCAGAAAAACCCTTGTTGTATATTTCACAAACGTAAGGTTTTTCTTTAGTATAAACACGTAAATGAGATTTTAAATGACAAACTTGATAAAAAGCCTTGTTGCATGTTTCACAAACATAAGACTTTTCCATGGTATGAATATGCAAGTATTCTTTTAAATGACCACTTTGTGAGAATGCCTTCATGCATATTTCACAAACATAAGGCTTTTCATTATCAGGAACCTGCAAATGTCTTGAATTATTACAAAGATAGGCCATTTTGCTAATTTCTCTAGTACAAAATTTTTTTCCACAGATGTGTAACATAAATCTATTAAAACCTACAATGAAGAAAATGGGTCTTGCACTTTTCTTCAAAATATGAGTTAACATTTATATCCTTCTGCAATTGAAAAAAATGAATTCTTCAACATAATGTGAACACATAAATAAAATTTTTATTTTACATTAAATTTTATGAAGGAAAAAAAATATTCAGCTTTATATCACAGCTCAGCATAAAATGAATCATCCAAAAAATTTTATTGTGACTTCAGAAAAATTTGGTTGGTTTTGAACTAGCATTTTGATAAATCACCAAAAATTTTAATATATATATATTAAATATTAACTAATAAAAATATACTGAGGTAATACTTTAATATTGCAATAAGGTTAACTTAAACAATGTAATGAAAAACTTAAGGAATATCATGATGGAAAATGAAAACCCTCTAGAAGGAGAATTCAAAGAGGGTGTACAATGTGATGAAACAGTTAAACACAATAAGCATACAAAAAATTGAGAAAAAAAGCATTGTAAAAAGCATTAACCTGTTTGATGATTAGTTTGAATTATTATCAATTAACAGTAACACAAAAACTATTGGTGATAAGACAACATAATTTTAATGCTTCCTTTTAGTACACCTTGGGAAAAAATATTTTCGAATTAAAAAAAAATAATCTTATAAGGCTTTTAATTTAAAAAAAATTCCACAATTCATAGCCGAGTAAAATTTATAACTTTATCCAAGGAAGGAAGACATTGCTGCAATTTTGTAAAATAAATGTTTCCCTATCCCTTACGGGCTGCAGTTGCTCGGTTCCTAAAATCTTGCCATGTAAGAGCCAGTGTGTGCATGGTAATTCTATCAAAACTATAAGATCTCAAGTTGAGAGTTAAATGCATGGTTTAGGTATCATCGTTATTATTTGATTGTAGTTCAAAATTACAAGGTACATTGCGAACAGCTTGCCTTTTCCTCTCTAATACAAAAGTATTCATTTGATCTAAAGAGTAAAGTGTTATTTGATCATATTAATCTCTCATTTGAGATACATTGGTAATTTCAAAGAGGAAAACTGAAATTTTCATTAAAGCTTTTTCAAAATCCACTTAATAGGATTGTTAAAAAGCCTACTTCATTGTAGATAAGTACTGCAATAAATGGTTATGAACCTCCTAATTATAACTACGCTCAAATAATAAGAGCAAATCCTCACCAGAATCTAGATTTCAATCAAACTTGAGTGAAACTGTAGAAAATAGGTTTTGTAATGAAGAAATAAAATATTTTGCAGTATAGGATTATTAGCACATAATTCAAATATAAGATTAGTAAAGATGTACAGCAGCAGTTCTTAAATTTTTGATCACTGCAACCTTCATTTATGTATCAGGCTAACATCGCAGACTCCCAAGATTTTGAGCATCCCTCCCCAACAATATTCTTGATCAAAATACAAGTTCTAGTAGAGTTTCTTCATTGAGGACTATTTAGTAATCTAGTCAAGTATGACACATCTTTCAATTTTCCCAGGAAGCCTTTCAAAGTTTGTAAAGGAGGGAAATCTCAATGTTTCATGAGAGCCCTGAGGGGTCTGCAGACCACAATTTAACTTTCTCACTGCGTAGTAGTCATGTACTTTGCCCATGGAAATCGTGGGAAGAGCAGCGAGAGGGTTAAGAGCCGCTGATGTATAGGAATGAATTGTGATTTGCACAAATATTATCTAAATTCTGTGTAATCACTTGATGGAACTTATTAATAAATGAAAGGAGGACATAATGGTGTACTACTTGAAATATTAATGGTATACTAGAAGCAATATGCATAGACCTTCTAACAAAGCATTTTGTTTCTTTAATAACATGGTTAAAGAAAAAGACTGACACCCTAGTAATTTGAATTCAATTAATCAAATCCACAAAGAATGAGACAAAAGAATTCCCTCAGTATGTTTAATGACTGTAAATAAGCCTTTACACCTCCTGTTTATGTCAGCTAATTGCTAATAGCACACTATTACATTTACTAATACTCTGTTTTTTGTTAAGGTATTCTGAAAAGCATAGTTCTTGAAAGAGAATAATCTCTCATTCTGTATCAGAAAATTTATTTCAGCTGTCATATTAATGGCTCCTGAAAACCGCAGGTGTGTTTAAGCAAACTGAATTGTTTTTTTATTCTCTACCACCACCTTTTTTAAAAGAAATATACATTCACATTGAAAAAGAAAGAAAGGTTATAAATCCCATTATATCCTTGAGGGAATTAAATAATTTAAAAATTCTTTTTATGCTACAAAATAATCACTTCATGTGCCTAAATTTTATGTTGTCTTTATTTGTTCAACTGTCAGGCAATATACTACTAGCATCTAAACTGACTGCTTATGGCTGAAGTATTATTACAATTGTTTGTTCTCAGCTAATGTGGGGATTGATCATCAGTCATTTTTCCAATTCTTTTTGTTGTCTAGGTGTGAGAATGATGATTAAATTTCTCTTTGAATTACATTCACATTATGAATATAAAATTTAATTTTTACTTTCTGAAAATTCAATATATTTTTTTTCACTTATTTTATCTAGATAACCCAGTATATCAATTTTTAGTTACTTTTTAAATACCATTGAATAACTTTCTCTTTATTACAATGAAATCTTTGTTCTTTACATAATATCACATGTTAAAACTTCTTAATGTTAATATTTTTCTCTGGTGCAAGAAGACAATATTGGGATGGTCACAAATAGATCCTCCTTTCAATCAATGCAATTCATTGTACTGGGGAAAATTTTCCTGATTATAGTCAGGGCTGTGGAATTGGTAGGGAAAATGACTGACTCTGACCCCTTTCATATATATGTAAACATACACACATGTTAGTTGATTTTTTTTTTTAATATAGAAGGAGTATAAAACAAGCTACATAAAAAATATTCTTATATTAATTAGAATTTATTTTGAAATAGAAAAACTGGCATTAATAATTTTTTAGAAACAGTACAGCTTCGGCAAGATCTTCTTTAATAGAGGACTGTAGATCCAATTTGATTATCTTCACAGCTGATACTCTAGTTTTTTCACACTGACCTGAGAAAGAGGAAGTGATGTTACTGTTAGGGTTACTTCTTTTAACTTTTTGAGATAGTATAAGTACTAAAAGATGTGTCTTGATTTTTCTATTTCTTCATGGGCTGTGTAGAAATCATGTTTGTATTTCTGTACTTAAAGGTTCTTTATTTTCATTTGCTTTGCTTAAACCTTTTCAATATTATCTACTGTTTCTCGATCTAATTCATCAAGGAAAAGGGGGGGTAGACTTAGTAGCAATGTTTGCATTTTGACTGTCCAGATTTGAATCTTCCAATTGGTCTGAGAATAATTTCATTATTTGTGAATGTTCATAGATGGCTTTCTTCGTCTTTTTAATTTGTTTGTCATCCACCCAACAAAATTTGGTGCTTTGGAGCTACATTTATTGAACCCAGCAAGATTTCATAGTCTTTTCTTCACTGAGGAAATTATTCCTTCTGCAATAAGCCCTCTCATTTTAGAAAGAACAAATAGAAGAAAGCACCCTGTTAATTCTCCAGATTGTCGCTTTTTGTGGCTATATATGACATTGAAAGGAGAGCTTTCAATTCTGCTACATGATTCAAAAGTCTTTGTTAGTGAAACTTTAGGGTTATTAACATTTTCAAAAAAAAAGTTCTAATAACCTCATTATCAAATATGTACTTATCCATCACATTGCTTAATCAATAATTACTCCTTTTGAAAGAATAGTATCAATTTTGGGTGTTCTTGTTACTATTGCTGCTTGATAAAATTTATCAATAAATTGCAGCATGATGTTCCTTCAAACTATAATTAATAGCAAGTTGCAAGGAGATGCTTTTTGGCAGAATTAATAATTTAAATTATGAAGTAAAACCTGGCGAGAGGGTGAGGTGCTGCCATTAACAAGATTTGGACAGCTTAACAAGGCTTGTTTACAAATTTTTGCCCCTTCAATGGAACTGGTGAATCCTGCTAGAGCAAGCATAACCTGATTGTGCCTTCATTAACAAGAGCTGTTCTTTTGCTTGATTTGAGATTTGATGTTTCTTCAATAACATTATATGAATATTCTTGAGAAGTTTCAATATTTAAAAAACTGTTCTTTTTTCATCTATTGAAACAAGTTTTTCATCTTCATTCATCTTCTATTATGTTTTAACCAAATTAAATGCATATTAGTAACTATGCAAAGGACTATACCAGTAGCACACACAGAAATTTTTCAGGACGGAGGGTCCGGGATTGAAAGTTTACCATTCTTGTATCATGCTCCTTTTGATTTTGTCGATTTTTGGAAAAAAAAACACAGTAAAAAACTAATTATTGAATAAATAATTAGCGTTAATTAATAAAATTAATCATTAATAACAAATACTTAATTAAATTTTACGTACAATATGCTTAGAATTATAATCAATCGGAAAAAAGTCAAGGGCTTTGGGAGGGTCCGGACCCCCCTTGTGTGCACCACTGGATTATATTAGTGTATGTAGTCCACACATATATATAAAAAATAACTAAGTTTGTCATTAATTTTTTTTTAAATTCACTTTACTTTAATTTCAAATAAAACCTGGAGTAGGAGTGGATGTGTTTTTAGCAACAACTTTTTTCACCTAAAATTCTGCTTAACTTCAATTCCAACTCTATGATTCTGACTCTACAGCTTAGATTATAATAATCCACAGCTGATGCATATAGCAAAAATTTTCATAAGGATGAAGTTCAATTTAAGTAGCTAAAATATTTGTTGGATTATCTAGAACTGTTACTTAAATACTGATTTTTCTGTTAATCAACCAAAATTAAAAATTTATTAAGTGCTGTTTCTAAGATAAATGTTTCTAACCAGGGACATCTTGAGGAATGAGCCAACTGGGCCAGGGCTTCATCACACACTGGGGGGGTGCATGTCTCATTCTCGACTAGCCTTAATAAGATGATTCGAATAATGGTCAATGTTATTTTTGGTTATGTTATGTGAAAAACTGGGAATTTCAGATGATACGTCAACTGTCTGCATGTGACGACGTAGCCCATGTATAGGCCTAGGCTTACCTCCATACACCATTATTACTCATTCAGTCAAAAGGTGGTAGTCAGCCAAGACGGTCTGTGCAGTTGTAAGTCATACTCATTTATTTGCTTCGGGTTATTGTTTGTATGGATATTGACAACGTATGCTGTACTGTCTACATTTATGAACCATAGGTGGGGCTTACGTTTGTGTAGGGGCCCAGGGCATCAAAAAGTTTTAAGACATTCCTGTTTCTAGCCTAACTAAATTTGAATCTCATGTTTCCTGTTTAATAGTACTAATTTCTTTTCCATTTAATTAAAATATGTTTTAAAAGATTTCAAATTTATTTATTTCCATTACCTACAGTTTTATTTATAATTTTAGTTACTTTAAACTCTTATGCTATAAATTAAGTAACTCAACTTTAGTATTTTCTGCTTCTTGGTGGAAAAGTAAAGACTAAAATGATTAGCACAAAAAACTCAGAGATTAAAATAAAATCACAAGGGCCAACATTGTATTCCCATTTAGTTTACAGAAACCAAACACACCCCATACAACAGAATTTAAACATACTAAAATGTAAATTTATGAAATCAAGGTCTAAGCAGCTTTTAAGAATCTAATAACATAAAAAAGTAAAGAAAGTAGTCATGAAGCTTTAGGGCACTTTTCCATTTCGCTGACCCAAGCGATAAAATTGTAAAAAATTAAACAACCGAAGCCAAATGTAATATTCCTGCTGGTAACCATTTGAAAATATTTTAACAATTTTAAAATGTTTATACCTTTAAAGTAAAAAAATCATAGAACTAACATTTATTAACGTTTTTTTTTCCGTGTACATTGCATATTGTCACCAATAAAGTTGCCAAATAAATCTTCTAGGCAAGATTTCTGCCAATGAAATAGGGAAGTACCAATTTTTTTAATATACTAAATATTATCAACACTTTAATAGTATGGTAGTGCATAAATTGATTTTAAAGTTTAGAAAAGTCAAATCAATATTTTTATTTAATCTTGATTGAATATAAATTTACAGGCAAAAAATTTCATATCTTATTTCTGTGAATCAAATTTGTTATAGTTAAAACCATATGAATGAAAAACCATAGAAAAATTTTAAAAACATTGATATTTTTTTTATTGAACCTGAAATTAAAAAAAAATAGGTTGTTTAATCAAATGAAGGTAATTATAATATAACCAGCATTTCAATTTTTATTTAAACTGTTTTACACAATAGCAAATTGCATACTTTCTAAAATGAAATCTTAATTTATTGAACAAGAAAAATTCTCCTGAGAACAAAACATTTATTTCCTTGACCAATGGTGTATAAGGTCTATTTCCATTGAAGAGGTTATATTTTTTAAAAACTGTTTATAAAAATACCAAGACAACTTCTAAGCTAAAAATTAAAAATCTCTTGGTGTATGGATGGAGTTTGATTTCCCAAACCCCATCCTTATATTGCCACTGTCCTCAACAGAAGGGGATGTTATTAGGGTACTTGACTATGTGCAAATAATTTGAGATATAAGGATGTTTGGAGCCTTACAGATTAATTTAAAAAATTTTTATGAAAAAAAAAGAGCTAAAATATCCTAAAAAAAGTTTACACCAAAATGTAAAAAAGGTGCACTTAAACAAGTTGTACTTGGTACAAAAAGGGTAAAAATAGATTCTAATTTTTCATACGTTGCTATTTTATTTGAAAAAAATGGAGAAACTATATGAACCATATGTAATGATCTAAAAAATGAGATATTTACATTTTTACAAAAGATAAATATTTTATTTTAGTCAGTACATGCTATTGTTTAAAAACCATAATAAAAATTCATAAGTAAATGAAAACTCTTTATAATAACATATTGATTCTTAAATCATTAAGTAAAAAAATATATATATTACCTACTATACAGCACATACGCAGAAATGCCCAATTAATTATTTTCATAACTAATTTAACAGCCTCTTTTCCCATTTGAAAATTTACTAAGAAAGTATACTTTGTATAAACTCATTTTAACATTTGAAAAAATTGTTTTTATGTGTTATTATTTAGACAGAAAGGAACAGTGGTAGCATTTCCCACTTCCACACCACAGGTCCGGGTTCTATTCCCTGGCTGGGCAAGGTTGACTCAGCCTTACATCCGTACTGCAGTGGGTCGATAAATGAGTACCAAGCTCGCTTGGGGACTTAAACACTGGGGATCTCACTTCAGACTGACCACCTGATCAGGATATCTGCTCATGCACCACAGCACCTGATGGTCACATATACTGGGATGAGCACAGTAGGCCCTGGCCTTCACGGGTTGTTGCGCCACTGAGTTTGAGTTTTATTTAGACAGATGTTCAAAATTCTCCACACTTATACAAAATACTTTAATTTTTCTCAAATAATGCAAAATATCTTTAAATCCTCCAATATTTAATATTCTAAGCATTTTACAACAAACAATAAATGTCTCTCTAAGTAAATACTTCTTTTCATAAACATTTAAAAATTTTCTTGCAATAAAACTACCTTTAGTGATTTGTAAATGTTCAGGGCTCTTTCATTGCTCCTGGATTTGTCCAAAAAATCACGAAATTTTTTGTTGACTTGTCATCAAGGAAAACATTGGGTTGCAAAAAATCTCTCTACTCCAAAATGCTAGGAAAGGTTGGAGTCTGCCCACTCATCCTCTGCATGTTGAAAATAAAACACACGAGCAGGAATTTCTACCTTAACCTTGATGAAGCTGGGAAACAGAAATAGACTTAATATCTATGTATTATCAAGATTCGTAATATAAAAAAATTTTATAAAGACAAATATGTTATATCATAAGACTTTTTTAAATATTAATAATTAAAAACAAAAGTGCATTAAAATTAAGTGTGAAATGATTTTGAAGTTGTTCGAACAACAAATTAAAAATAAATAATGAAAATATAACCTCAACCAATTAAGCCAGATGAAGACATCCTCAAACAAAAAAATGTGCACTAAATATTGTAATTATTATTATAACCCTGTTGGAATGCGCATGAAAATGGTTTCCACTATTGGCAATATATTGTAGCATTTGGCAATGTAATTTGATTTGATGAAATTAATAGACGGACGGCATAATACATAAGTACCAAAAAATAAACATTTAGTGGTACATATGTAGAAAAACTAAACTGTAATTATGTATGACATTGTCAATCAACTCATCAAATAAAAAAAAAAAGTCTTCAAATGCCACAGTATGCAGACAAAAGTGGAAAATTGTTAACAAAACATGCACATATACAACAATACCATTCAGTACATTCATACAACAATACAATCAGTATGTCTTTTGATGCAGCGAAATTCGTTGACAGTGTAGTACATAAGCATACCAAATGAAAAAATTGGTTACTGGTATAATATGTTAGAGTACTGAAAAATTATATTTTTTAAGTAACCTTGTCCAAACAAATTGATAGATTTTAAATAATGTTTTAACAATAGAAAATCAAAAGAATGAAAATGTAAGAAGAATGTAGGATTTAAAGACAATATTTTAGAAAGTTATATACAAGTTTTTATTGAATGGAGTAATCTGACTAGAAAGCCAGTCAAGAAGGGTAAAAAAGTAAGGCAGAAGGGTAGTAAGAATTTGACAAGTTCTCCAAAGTTTGCCAAATCAAAAAGTCTTTATACTAAAGGACATGCATAATTTTAACACACAAAATATTCCAGTAGCTTTATAACGAAGTTTGCACTTAACCACAATGTCAGAAATTCAATGAAAGTTTCATTTAGAACTATGCTCCATTTCAGTAGATTTATCACATTTTAGAACATTCACAGCTTGTGACATACCATGCAACAACTCTATTTTATATTGTCAATGAGTTGATAGATGAGACATATTCAACACGCCAACAACAGTTTCTTCCAAGCACAGATCTTCTGCCAATTATTTTCTTTCTAGAGAAGAGAAGGATGTTTACAGTATTAGTTATTTACCTTTCAAATAGAATTGAATACTTTCAAAAAAGAATAATACAAGATACTGAAACTTGACTGAAAGCCAAATTTTGATCATGAACTTAATTTTTCAAAAACAAACAGGACAAGACAGGAATGTAAATATCGACAGAAACACTTTTGCTGAATATCATATTTGTGCCAGCATTAAATAAACATCAGTTAATCCTTTCCCCCACTTGGCTGTAAATTTTCTTTTGTAACTCAATAGATAAATGGTTACATTTCCAGTAAACACACTTTTCTGAGGAATCCTTCGTCCACGTAAGTCACAATTATACATAATATCCTAAATTAATTGTAATAAAAAAGAAAGAAAAATCTACATCAACAACAAATACAATTAAAAAAATAATAATTTGTGCGAACGATTAAATGAAGCATAAAAATAAACATATAACATGAAATCGTCAATTTTAGACTTACTTTATAAAGAATATAAAGTAAGGTGCCTTTACAGTAATTAAATAAATATGATATTAAAAAAATTCAACAGAGGGAATACATATATATTATCATTCTATAATTTGTTTGGAACTGCCATTTCAGGTAGATGGCGCAAGTGTGCTTTTTATTTATTTTTTTTTTTTTTTTTATAAAATATGTATTTATTCTTAGAAATTTTTTAAATATTTTTTTATAATTAAGGAATTATTAATACATTTGAATAATTAGTTCAAATAACTTCTTATATTAAATAAAGATCTGTTTCTACATTTATTATCATTATCACCACATTTATTATCATTTTTTTATCATCAGCTTATTGAGAATTTTCTTAAATCTTTCTTTCTCGAGATTGAATTTTTCTGATGTTATGTGCTATGCATAATAGACAGAATTATTTGAAAAATATGACATTCGTTTAAGATAAGAAATGGCCATTCATCGGAAAACCTGTCAGTTATGCCGCCTCAAGCATTGTTGAAGGCCACCCCAACGAACTATCTCTATGACTCAGTGAGTGAGTGAATATTAACGTCACACTGTCCAGCTACACGAGGGCTTTTGGCGAAGGACCTCGTAATGTTGAACCATGATCAAGTGACGAGGACGACACCTGAGCTGGCACCACCTTCTCTTAACTACCACACCAACGGGAAGACTTTTGAGCTCTCGACAGATTTAACATGCGTCAACCCCCCATACACTGGGGGTCTTTAGTGGTATTCGAACTCGTGACATGCCAGCCAAGATCCGATACTTTGACGAACTTGATTCTCCTTCCAGGCTACCGTAGCCCATAGGCCCCGAGAGGTAACTTCTAAGGGGAAAAAATGTGTTGGTCTTCAGGAAGAGTGGTTAAACTCTCCCTTCTGTACGCCGGTGCTTTTCTTTTATGATCACTGACATCTCCAATAGAGGTAGTTACGAAACTTTCATAATCTTTTTACTGCTTCCTGATAATGTCAGGTTACCTTTTATCAATAACAGATATCACTATTTAACATCAATTCTGATCCAATTGTTTTTCCCCAAAAAACTGCCGAGCCTGACTATCTAATAGCAAATATTGGAACAATTGAAAGGGACAACCAGTTTGCCCATCTTGAACAAGACGTGGAGCCGCCACTCCCAAATAATTCCGAGAAAACTTCTCCTAAGCCCATGCCTCTAGTAATGTTGAAAGTTAATAACTATCGAGAGCAACTTAAGATATTTAATAAAATTCTCCGACATAAAATTAAAAAAAAAACTTCCGGTAAATTTATTAAATTATATGTTAATATACTGATGACGAATATCGGAATTTTAGTCACGCCTAGGTGAATGGTAGTGACTTTCAAAATTACGTCTTAAAATCGAAAGAAGAGAAACCTATTAATATTGTCATTCCCATCATTGGTTGTAGAGCAAGCTTACTCTACAACCAATAGCAATGCTCAATCCCAATAGCCGAACCCAGCCACCCCATTGATCCTAGCCTTAATGAAGCCACTCTTCCTCCAACAAGCTAAGCTAACAACACCAGCAATGTCGTAGTTTCAAGATGGCGAGCGGTGGATCGAGTCATCGATGCAGTCTCCTGTGAAGTTCAACTTCTTACTTCACGAATGTAGAAGATATTCAAAAGGATTTAAAGTAAATTGGGTACACTATTGGCAGATGTATCCAACTAATATCTAAGAAAACTCGATCCCCACTTCCCTCTTTACTAGTTACTTTTCCCAGAAATGAGAATAACTAAAAATTCTTCGAACTAACTAGCCTCGGTTATATGTAAAATAAAAGTTGAAGGATTCCTCGTTACAGAAGGTACTCAATGTTTCAATTGTAGTAATTTTTATCACACCTCGGAAAACAGAAATTTAACCCCTTCGGGACGAACGTTCCTTATCTGCGCCAGCATGAAACACCGACAGTTCCCGAGCGTTCCAAAACCCTTTAAGATCCGAATTATTTTAATCTTTAAATATTAAATTCTTTTGGTTATTAATACTATATGGACCCCAATGACACTGAGAAAAATAAAAAAATTCTCGTCCCCCCCTCCTGGAACTTAGACGGTACCTGCACGATCGCGCGGGTTGGGCTTTATCTGTGAAATAGGTCACCTATGAAATCTTACGAGTTATACATTTTTATAGCTCTAAGTTGATAGAAGAAACAATCTTAAATCAACCTTAGTTGTTACAAATAAGGAAATTATTGATGTATATAATTAACTATTTTATTAACTCATAATTTATTTACTGGGAAAATCTTTAGTTTTGTTTTTGACAAGTATAAATAATCATTGCATTTTTCACAATATGTTTTCGAACTGCTTTCGTAGTTTTCAAATCTGCACTTGTGAAACCTTGAAATGTCATCAACACATCGAACATGGCTATACATGCCAAGCCTTTTATCCTGGAATGACCAAGATGAAAGGCATGATATGTATATCATGTGGATCATTCCATCTTTTTGGGACTGGAATCACATCACTGTTATTTTCATCAAAATGCTTTTGTTAGTAGGTTTAGAGACTGCTAACGCTTCAACTACATCTAACCTTAATTTTAAACGATCCATTTTGATTTTTGAAGGGATTTTATTTAATATTGCATCTTGTTTGCACTGAAACCAAGAATTTGCAACAGCTAAATCAATGTAATGAATGTGTTCAATAGACTTTTATGGTAAAGAATGATCGAAAATTGTCTTTCTATTTAAAATATTTCTATATTTTTCTTCATCGCTCTCATCTGAACTTGATTCTCCTTCTATTATACGCGATTCATATGTTTTGTTCGCAGCATTGTCAGCATTCGAGAGATCACTAAGCTCTGATCTAAGTTCAATCTGATTTGTTCATCAATTGCAAAATTTCTTCTTGTGTGAGAATTTTTCTCCTTTTAGACACCTGAAAAAGTTTTTGATTAAAAGTGAGAACAGTATTCCATGAAAAATAGTGAAATGTATCAGAAATTTTCCTTATTTAAGAAAAATAAATTATTTAAACCACACCATACTAACTCCCACAAGAAAACCCAAATTTTTTTTTTGAAAGGGAGGGGGAAGAGACATGGATGTAGATATTTGTGGAAAGGATAAAACGTGCTATACTCCTCAACAAGTTTATGAAAAAGAAAATTAATTGCAAAAATGAGCGAGAGAAAGAAAAAAAGGGGATGCATGGTGACTCTCTAAAAAAAATCGGTATTAATTATTTAACTATATATTTCATTTTTATGTAGGCTTCCATCAAAATTATCGAAACAGAAAAGAAAATTCGCATAGCAAGTACTTACCTTTACAGCTGCAATGACTCAAGTAACACCCAACCCCCGCACGATCGTGCGGGTAACGAAATCCCGAGTCCTACAAGCCACATTAATAGAGTATAGTTATTATTTTTTCTATTTTACAATTACTTAAGCATTAATACAAAAATTTGTATCCAACCAATTAGAAATATATTGATAATCACCTTTTTACGACAGATAAAAAGAAGACGTGTTTTCGTTGTGTATTTGAAAACATAGCTAGATTTGTAGTTGAAAGTAAAACATGGACCACAACCTTTGTCTGTTGATAAAAAGTAACTCTTTATACTTTCTGCAAACCGGCTCAATCATCAGATTCGTGATTTTCTTACATACAACTGATCAGTGGCGTAACGGAAAATAATTGCCCCCCCCCGCAAGGTCAGATCTTGGGCCCCAAGCCGGATATATATATCTATACAAAGAATTGCAAAACCATAACATAATGTACCTTTACACATCACGTAAAAATATTTAAATATTAAACTTATAACTAAATATAAAATCAACCTGAGTCTGAGTAAACAAAGTAAATAACGTTTAACATTAGAGAGTATTTATAGTATTTAAAAAAAATTGAAAATCTAACAACAGTCGACTTGTAACCTGGTAATATAAATAAAAACGATGCACTAAGAAAAACACAAACACTGTAAAATAATATTTTTCGATTTCAGATCCTTATGACAGAAAAAAGGTATCACTTACCAGATTCTTCGTTTATGAATCCCGGGATGAGCTTGACTTTGTTCATCAAGTTCCCTGGCATTACTATTACTAGCACTTGCGCAAGATGAACTTTCGGATATTAAAAAGTTATCTAATTTTGCATATTTACTATTAATATTATACTCCTTTTCCTTTCGAATTTTTCGTTTTTAAGAACCACTCATTTTTTCTAACTCCACTCATTTTAGGGCCGCGTTTCTTGTCTTATTAACAAAAAAAAAAAAAACAATATAAGAACCAGAATATAATTAATTCCGTTTACAAAAAACAGTTCTAATATTACAAGAAAGAGAAAAGTGAGATCAAAATGTTTTAACAGCGAAGGAACATTCCCTATATTGAAGTGCATTGAATATAAAAATATATATATGTTCTAAAAACAATTTTGTGAAACATTTCTCATTATGCTTTATTTGATTGAATACTCATATAAATCTACGGAAATTTCTGTGAGCATATGGGTTTCTAAATCATAAATCTAGACCATATAATCATTTAAAATGCTCTCTATGCGTTTTCAAGTATCGCAATACTATTTTTCATGAAAAAAGCATAACAGATGGTTGATGGATTAATCGGAGAACCTGCTTCCCGCAGGGAAGCTCAATCTCCAGTCTTGATAATTTTGGATGAGTTAACATTAGTTCAGCTTTCACTTAGCCCTTTGCTGCTTAATTGAAAAATATTGTGTTGATAATTAGCATAACAGATGTACGTTGTTTACGAGTTCGCTAAATGAAAATGAAATACATGTGGGGGGGAGGGAGCTAAAGACGCCAATAAGTTAATTTGGTATTTCAGTAAGAAGTAACATGTCTTTTTTTCTCCCTACCGCTAACATGAAGTATACTAAAAAAACAGTGATGAATTTTTTTATCTTTCTTGCATGTTATCCAATTTTCCGTTTGACTTTCTTTTTATCTGTTAGTAATTTAGATTTGGAAAGAAAACCCACACTAAAGAGAAAAGTACCTCTTTCGTCGCGGGGATTACAAAAAATTAAAATGTTTTTTGATTTGGTTATTGGATCTAAGATATCTAATAAGCGATCAAAGTTTTGATTTTGAATGATGTTAGATCGCCAATTTGAAAATCGCTTAAAAATTGGATTAAAAAAAATGTAAAGTTAATTTTGTGAAATTCTACGTTAAGGGCGTCAGTCTAGCTTTGGCCCCCTAGAAGCCTTGGACCCCCCGCAGTGCGGGGGTGTACGTTACGCCACTGCAACTGATCCAGAAGCAAAAATATACAACAATATCTAATCCGCACGATCATGCGGGTTGGTTCTTAAAGGGATATCTGATCCACGAAAATAGAACCTTTTTAAAGCTCAGTTTTTCGGCAATAGATGGGCATTATATGTCTGTAAAGTTTGAGATACATGTAGATCTGACCTTCTACTTGAAATGAGAGAAATATTACTCACATTGTAACGTCACTTCTCCGAACATCGAGAGCGGTCGGCATCTTTGTTGGACCCGACACCCACACGTGCATCTTGCAGCTGCAGCGCAACCCTTTTGACCCCCGAGGAATCTAACCCCCCTTCGACCGGAAGATGAGAGGAGAGATGCTTTGAACTCACACGGGAGCGGTGGCCAACGAATCCTCCTCTCACAAAACAGTGGACTCTAACAATCTATAATTAATCTTTATATCATTCTGTAAATAATATTCAATAGTTGTGACGTAAATAAATTCCATATTTAGATTAACCAAGAATACGCTACCGTTATTCTTTCAAACGTTACAGCTTAGAGTTTTGGTGGCAGGGCTTTGGGATAAAAAGTTAGCATTCAGGACCCGTGAGAGGAGGAAATTTTGGGTTTTTACGGACGGACCGCAAAGCAGGGAGAAAAGACATCTTCGGAAACCGTGCTGCAATTGAATTCAGCTTCGGAGAAGGAGAGCGTCCTGCTCAAAGAAGATCAAACTGATCTATAGTGTTTAAAGCCACAGTGTCCGAAGGAAAAGCGATTTTCGGAAGCTGTGCTGCAATTGAATTCAGCTTCGGAGAAGGAGAGCGTCCTGCTCAAAAAAGATCAAACTGATCTATAGTGTATACGGCCACAGTGTCCGAAGGAAAAGCGATTTTCGGAAGCCGTGCTGCAATTGAATTCAGCTTCGGAGGAGAGCGTTCTGCTCAAAGAAGATCAAACTGATCTATAGTGTTTACGGCCACACAGTGTCCGAAGGAAAAGCGATCTTCGGAAGCCGTGCTACGATTGAATTCAGCTTCGGAGAAAAAGAGCGTCCTACTCAAAGAAGATCAAACTGATCTATAGTGTTTACGGCCACAGTGTCCGGAGGGAAAGCGATCTTCGGAAGCCGTGCTGCGATTGAATTCATCTTTGAAGCCGTGCCACGAGTGAATTCAAGGCTGGTCAAACTGACCACACTTATTGTTAAGGGTGAAAGATTCAAGATTGGTCAAAAGGACTATTGTTCACACGGAAGAGTTCAAAACCACTAGTGCCATATTACGGCACATAATTTGCTTCTGACAGTAAGCTGAGTACTTCAAATGGGTGAGTACTGTTATATTTTTGAGTTGCAAACTGCATATTGTATTAGGAATTTTGGTTAAAATGCTCTTTAGAAATTTTGAAATACTTAGAGTTTTTTCTTGCATGGGAACAGTGTTATTTTGTTTCTAGAGAATTGTAATTGTATTTCAAGCATTGTGTGCAATTTTAGCTTAAGATTTATTGTGTTTTAAGTCTCTTGAATGATTTTGATTATTTTTAGTGTTAAGTTTTTCTTTGTGTATTTCTGTGTATGCATGGGACCAGTGTTATTGTATTAATAGAGAATAGTAACAATAGTGCAAAATTTAGCGTGACATTTATTTGATATTGTTTAAAAAATGGCTTTCCTTGGTAAAGGGAAAAAGCAAGATATGTTGCAACTTGCTGAGGAATTAGGAATAAATGCCACCTTAAATATGACTGTCTCTAGCATAAAAATTGCAATCACTAACAGTGAAGGTTATGAAGAGGAATTTGTTAAAAATCTGTATGAGACTATCATTGCAAATGGAAAAAGATTGGAGGAGTTAGAAAGGGCTTAAAAAATAAGATTGGAGGAGTTAGTAAAGGAGCAGGCATTAAAAGAGAAAGAATTACAGCTGAAATTTGATTTAGAAAGGTTTAAAATAGAATCCGGATTTAGGGTAAACGATGAATCAAACGATTCTACAAATACATGTTCTGTAACCTCTAATTTAAACTTTAAAAAATTGATCCCAGATTTCGATCCTAAGCAGTCAGATATTAGTTTATATCTAGTGATCTTTGAACGCCAGGCTAAAAGGGCGGCAATAGAAAAGAAAGAGTGGGTGGGGCAATTATTGGGTTTGTTACCCCTAGAGATCGTGCAATTTATTGCTCGCGAACCGGAGGAACAAGCCGAAAATTACGATTATGTAAAGAAATTATTACTTAAAAGATTCAAGTTAAGTCCGGAGGTCTTTCGGCAAAAATTTGTCCAACACCAGAAAAAATCCGATAGCACCTGGAAGGATTTCACTTTTGAAATTACGAATTATCTAGATGAGTGGCTGATTGTCTTAGAAATAAATACGCTTAAAGATCTTAAAGATCTAATTGTGGTAGATCAATTAAAAAAACGCGCCAATGCTAGTATGAAAGATCGTTTTTTAGATAATTGGACAAACCTTAAATCAGCTACTCAAATAGCAGAACTCTGTGATAATTATGAGGACGTCCGAAAGGTAAATTCGTAACCCATGGATAGGTTGGACAGGAATGATAAAATTTTGACATACTCAGGGGTCAAGGAAAAAGAAAATAGATTTGGGAAAACTTCCCCCAGATTAGGAGTTTCTGTTCCGGAGAGTACAAGAGAGAGAACTTTTGAAAAACGCGTGATACAACGATGTTATCATTGCAATATGCCCGGACATATAAAAGCCGTTTGCCCTAAATTAATAAAAAACAAAACGACGGAAACTCTCAATAATATTGAAGGAAATGAAAACCCGTATTTTCTTAATTCATATACAACAAAGGGCTCTGTGAATGGTCACGAGATAGACATTCTTAGAGATACGGGAGCGACAATAGATTTTGTATGTGCAAAATACATAAATCCTTCTTCTTTCTCTGGTGAAAATGTTTGGGTAAAACAACCGTTAAGCCCAGAATTAGTTTGTTTACCTTTGGCGGTCGTGGAAATTTCCTTAAAATTTGGAACGGTGCAAACTAAGGCAGCGGTTTGTGGAAATCACTTAAATCAACACGGTCGATATTTGCTTGGAAATAAAACGGCCGAACTAATAAAAGGAAATTTAGGCTATAATTTCCTGCCAGTCGAAATACTGAATGCTGTCCAAACAAGGTCTCAAGTCAAAGTGGCTAGAGAAGAAAGGGGAATAGATAGTGGTGAAGCTAAGAAAGGGGAAGATGAGGCTATAATTGTTTCTTCGGATGCAGAGGACGAAATTTTAATACCTGCACTCCAGGAATATGTTCCGGAATTAGCGCTGCTAAGGGTTACGCGAGAAAATTTAATCAATACTCAAAAAAATAGCGAATCCTTATACGAACAGGCAGCCAGTCAAGTGCAGGTTACCAATCAGGTTTATTCGCTAGAGAAGGAATTATTGGTCAAAAATCGCGAAGATAAGTTAGGTAACGTGGTGAAGTTAATAGTAGTGCCGGAAGGGTTGCGCGACCCCATTAAATCCTTGTGTCATGAGGGAACATCTGCACAGCTGGGAATTACGAAATCCAAAGACAAATTAAACCGATATTTTTACTGGCCGAATTGCTATAGAGATATGGAACAGTTTGTAAAAACTTGCGATCAGTGTCAGATGGCTGGGAAGCCCAATGATAAACAGAAAGCTCCACTAAAATTGGTCTCTGTTATTCAGGAGGTTTTTACTAAGCTAAATATTGATGCATGTCGGCCTCTCCAGATCACATCTAAAGGGAATCGGTATCTTATCACGGCCATTTGCATGTCATCAAAATTCCCTGAAGCTATTCCGGTGTCTGATATTAGTTCTGTTAGTGTCACAGATGCGCTGTTAAACATCTTTAGTCGGATGGGGTTTCCCCGTGAAATACAATGTGACCAGGGTACTTCTCTTACTAGTGCTCTGACTACCGAGTTTTTTGAAAGATTCGGAATACTTGTCAGGCATATTTCTGTGTACCATCCACAGAGTAATCCTGTGGAGCGATTTCATCGAGCGTTGAAACAACTCTTACGAGTCTTATGTTTAGATGCCGGCTCCGAATGGGACAAACATCTTCCGTCAATTCTTTTAGCGTTACGAACTGTATCTCACGAAAGTACAGGGTATACACCGTCAGAGTTGGTGTATGGGAAAATTTGCGAACCCCAGAGACGTTAGTAATGGAACATTGGATGGAACCGGAAGAAGAAGGTGATCTCGTCACTGAATATATGTTTAAGTTAATAAATAGATTAAAAAGATGTCAAGAAGTAGCTATAAATAAAATGGAGGAAATACAAGTTAAGCGGAAAACTTGGTATGATAAAAACGCAGTAAAACGTGAATTTAAGGAGGGGGATTTAGTCCTAGTGTTAGCTACATTCAGAACAAATAAATTAGCAGTGCAGTGGATAGGTCCTGGGACAATTTTAAATAAAATTTCGGAAACGAACTATTTAGTTGAAATCCACGGCAGACGTGAAACATCTCAAATCTATCATATAAATATGGTAAAACCATATTACAAAAAGCCAGAACACGTTAACGTAATTATTAATGATGAAACGCAAAACTCTCTCGCAGACCAGGAATTAGAAATTCCGTACTTAGAAAACAATTCTCTCGTTTATCATTTCAAGGACGTAATCCAGGCTAGTGAGTTGAACAAACATCTTCAAGACAAACAAATGGATCTACTGCGCGAATTATTAATTTAATACTCTAAATGTTTTTCAAACAATCCCGGTTTAACTAATCTGGTTGAACACGAAATCCGGTTAGTTAGCGATCAACCAGTTAGAACGAAGCCCTATCGAATGTCGCACCGACAAAATGAAATCTTAAAAAACGAAATTAAACGAATGTTAAAATTAGGAATCATTGAGGTAGGAGAATCGGATTACATGTCCCCTATGATTTTAGTTGAGGTAGCTGGGAAAGAACCTCGTCCATGTATTGATTACAGGAAATTAAACGGGATCATTAGAACGGAATATATATATAAGAACACGTAGAAACAGTATCGGTGGCTAAATTTATTACCGTCTTAATTGTATCTAAGGTATATTGGCTAATCCAGTTGAGTAAACTGCACAGCGAGATTCAGCCTTCTGTACTAGCTTTGGTACATACAGACCCCTAAGGATGAGTTTCGGATTAAAGAATGCTCCATATTTCTTTAGTAAACTCATGGCTGAATTACTTAACGGACTACAGGAACGGATTACATATCTAGACGATATCGCAATTTTCTCAGATACTTGGGAGTCACACCTTAAACATATAGAAACGGTTCTGCAGAGAATAAAGAGATCTAAGTTAACTATAAAATCTTCAAAGTGTAAGTTTGCGCAACAAAATGTCAAATTTTTGGGTCACATAGTGGGTCAGGGTTTTCGCACCCCTTCCGAGATCAAAGTTCACGATGTTCTAGAGTTCCCTACCCCTCGACCGAAAACTCAAATACGTGCCTTCTTAGATCTAGCGGGTTATTACCAAAAACATATAAATCTGTTCTCGGTAATCGCTGCTCCGTTGACGGACGCGTTGAAGGGAAGAGCAAAGAAGGGAGAAATTAAGTGAACGACCGAGGGTGAAGACGCATTTCGAGAACAAAAGGGGAAACAAACAGATAAGCCCGTCTTGTACGCGCCAAATTTTGAACGAGAATTCCTTGTTCAAACGGACGCTTCAAACGCAGGTATGGGAGCAGTTTTAACCCAATTAACTGAACAAGGTGAGGAGCATCCAATCCTTTACCTGAGTAACAAATTTTCAGAGGTAGAGAAGCTTTATTGTACGCGACGGAGAAGGAATGCTAGCATTGTTTTCGCAAATAAAAGGTTACATTATTACTTAGATGGAAATTCATTTTTAGTTTTGACCGATCACAACCCGTTGGTGTGGTTGAATGGAAACGTTAGTTCTAACCCTAGATTGATGCGATGGGCTTTGGCTTTGCAACCATATAATTTTAGAATTGTACATCGGTCGGGTAAAAGTCACAAAAATGCAGATAGCCTCAGCAGATCGGTGATAGATAATTAGGAATGGTTAACAATGTTCTCTTGCTCATGAATAATACTTGTTGCTTATAATGTTTTTTAGTTAAGGGTTAATAATTGTGTTAATTTTATTTATTTACTAGTACTGTATATCATATCGAATGGAGGTGAGTGTCAAAAGATAAAGTCATGAAAAGCAAATATATTAATATGCTTAATTTTGTGTATCGGGTTTTAAAATATACATGATTATTTAGTTTACGCAAGAGGCATATTGTGAAAAATATTTTGTGTGTAAGGTTGTATACTTCACATATATCAACATGTCGTTAGTATAATTTTTATTAAGTATTGTGGCGAAGAATATTTTATGTGTAAGGTCTTACACTAGCATTTGATATAACATGTTGTTAGTATAATTGATAATAGGCATTGTGATAGGAGTGTTTGTATTTTTATTTAATGTTAGAGTATGTTTTCTTACATTGCTATTGTTCATTTTCGTATTATGGATTTGTGTAAGTTCCCTAGCAAGAACACTCACTCACTAGAAATAAGTAATTCCAAATTTAGTTCAGCATTTTCTTTTGTAGTTAAAATTGCAGCTCAGAAATGTAGTGGTGCTTGATGAAGGGATAAGTCGGTAATCTGTCAGTTGTCATCGTCATTCCATTAAACGTTTCTCAATGGAAAAGTTCTATAAGAGAGGGCGAGAGCTGTAACGTCACTTCTCCGAACATCAACATTGGTCGGCATCTTTGTTGGACCCGACACCCACACGTGCATCTTGCAGCTGCAGCGCAACCCCTTTTTGACCCCCGAGGAATCTAACCCCGTCGACCGGAAGATGAGAGGAGAGATGCTTTGAACTTACACGGGAGCGGTGGCCAACGAATCCTCCTCTCACAAAACAGTGGACTCTAACAATCTATACTTAAGTTTCGTAACTTTAATGTATCATTCTGTAAATAATATTCAATAGTTTTTCCTAATTGAATGCTTTTATGACTGTTCTTGAAATGAACATGAGATTTTTGTTTATAGTGGAGATGAAAGATCTATTTTCACTAAGAGCATTGCTTTAGGTGTGCAGTGTAGTTTTCAATGGATAATTAGATGGTTGACAAAATTATTATTTGGTTTTTTACTTTTAAAAAGTTCGAAGCATTGAAAATGTTTAATTGAACTTGAAATATCAGAATGATGCAAAATTGATTCTAAATTAGTGCCTGAGAGTAGTGATAGGGACAAAAATAATATAGTATCATTGTTCCGTTAATTGTGACTTTTTATGATGTGGCCGCGGTAGCCGAGTGGTATAGGTATCGGATCGTGGCTTGCCTTATCACGAGTTCGAGAGCCCAGTACCACTAAAGACCAACCGTGTAAGGCAGTGATGAGAGCTGAAACGTCCTCCCGTTGGTGTGGTGTGGTAGTTGGGAAGGGGAGGTGCCAGCTCAGGTGTCATCCCACGTCACTTGACTATGTGAAGTTCAAGAGTTACGTGATCCGTTTCCAAAAGCCCCCGTGAAGCTGAACAGTGCGACGTTAATATTAAAGTCAGTCAGTGACTTTTATGATAATGATATTTCAGATAATTGAATGCCGATCGCATCGAATTAGGCTTAACTACATATAACCCTCCGGCCGTAGCGGCACGCACACATTTTGCGACCTTCGTCCCGAAAGGGTTAAAACAGATGTTTAAAGTGTGGAAAGAACATACAACTGAAACGTGCGAAATAATAAAAGGAAAGCAGGAAAATTCTTATTTTATTAACAGTAAGGAATACGGACATATAGGTTGCCTCACCGAGTGCCCAAAATTCCGAAGGCCAAAAAGGGTTTCGTTGAAAAGAAATTTAAAAATAATACTTTCAGTAATAACAAAATACGAGAAGGGAGTATCTTACGCTAACGTTGTTAGTGGAGTTACCCTCTAACCTTCTTCCCTTCAAAATCATAACTAAAACAATTTTCAAAGCATCCGAGGATTCGCCCTAAACCAAGACAGTATCCCTTATTTTCTTCAACTTTCGTACTCTTCATTATAATTTCTGGCTTAGTAAAAAGAATGCCAAAAATTTTAGAGTTGCTATCTGTACTTAAATCAGATGAAACAGATATGCTAAAAGCCTATCAATTAGTTGAATCCTGTTAAATGATTAGTAAATTTTCTTTTGCTTAACTTCAAAAATTACCCTTTCATTAATTTAATTCCATTTCCTCCTTTAATTTTAAACTCCACTGATTTTTTTTTTTACTTTGTATCGGGCAGTCAATACCAATAGCTAACTCCCAACATCTACTCAAAGGCTCCATTCACCGAGATTTTCTCGGCAAACATTGGTTTTTTTTTTTTCTGAAGCCACGTCTCTACTTAACCATCAAAATCGACAACACAATGCCACATCTCTGTTCCAGATAGGGGATTGAGGGCTGTTAACGTAGCCCAGTTGACTCGTTAATACGTCAAAGTCAAGTCCAGACAATTTTTACTCAAAATAAATAAATAAATAAAATTAGGCTACATTGAAAATTCTGCATATAAGTACACACAAGATGCAAAAAATTGAAATTAGGAATAAAACTGCTATTAACACATTTATTCATTACTATTTGATAACAAAGTGTGTGGCTAAAGGTATCGGATCGTGGATGGTTTTGTCACTAGTTCGAGCCCAGTACAGAGTTTGTTGTAGTATTTTGTTAGACATGCACGTCTCCTATGGCTAAGGGGTTGTGGAGTCCACCTCGAAAAGTACCATATCTCTGAGACAAGTATTTTTTTAGGCAAGTAATGACCCAAGCAGCGCTGAGCTGGACCTTTTCGAGTTTCTGAAGATTTGTAACGGAGGCGCTACAGTAAAACCGGGACACCATACCTCCAAGATGGGCCTAATAAGTGAGATGCACGTGTTTCTCAGAGTGCCCAGCATCTGCTCCCCAATCACGTCCAGAGATATATCTCAAGATGCAAAGACGTTTTCTTGCCTTAAAATACAATATTGTCGGCATATGTTTGTTTTCCAAAAAATTTCAGGGTCAATATGAAAGCAAATAATTTGGATGTTTATCGATGGTCAGTGGTTGATTATACAAAAAGATATTATGTTGGAAATTATAAAATTTTCTATTGGTTGTATAAAAGCTAACACATTTGGTATGGTTAAAAGTCAGTTTGTGGTCTAGAGCGAAATTCCGAATGTCCCCAAGGACAAGATTAATGTCTCTCATCAGTTTCGTCAAGTCAGAATCGGACTTCCAAAGAACAATATCATTCGCGAATGCGTTGACCTCACATTTCCTCTTGATAACACTCTCAATGCTTGATAAGTAGAGCGACAACAAAGTTGGGCTTAGAACTGAACCCTGAGGCACTCTTGAAAGAACGAAAAACTCCTAGAGAGGGAATTATTCAACTTCCTCTGATAAGTCTGTTTCTCAAGAAATCGTAAGTCCAGGGTAGGGCTTTTCCTCCAATACCAAAATTTTTAAACAGTTTGATAACAAAAGATTATTCCAGACTCTGTCAAAAGCTTTGGATAGGTCCAGAAAAAAACCGCCACAGTGTGATTAGTACGTTTCTATAGTGAACATCTCTAATCCTATGACAGAAGTAGAGAAGCTGATCTGTAGTAAAATGTCCCTCTGAAACCGTACTGTTCATCCTGGAGAAGATTGTGAAAATGCAGGTGAAAAGTGAGTCTTCTCAAAACCCTTTTCTTCATTATTGTGCAAGCAATATTGGTTAAGGCGATGGGTCGAAAACTCTCAGGGGTACCATCAGTTTTGCCACATTTCATAATAGGAATGACAGTCACTCTTCTCCAGTTCCGAGGAGGCTGCCCCTTGTTCAGGAACAATGATGATGTCCAAAATCTCAGCCTTCGCTCAGGCCAAGATGGTCAATCATTTGACCGTGAATACCATTGGGACCAGGAGATTTATTTAGAGAAGAATCACCGATCGCAGCCTCGAATTCATTCAATCTAAAATCCCTACTGAAAATGGAGGTTCCTCTATGGGTATTACTGCGGCAGTCATGGACAATACGAGCCCTAATTTTTGATGTTTTCTGTCTTCGACTGAGAAGTTCAGTCTACTGATTTCTGTTAGTGCAAACGTAATAGATCGGCAGCTTGCTCGTCATTTACAGATAGATTTCCGTCTTCACTCAGAATTGTATTACATTTGTTCTGCTTGCGGTTGCTCATTGCTAATGTTTCTGAGAAGTTTCCACAGTTTTCCATTAGATGTTCTTGAGTCAAGACCTGAGCATACATAATTCCATTTATCCCGTTTAATTTGTGCATAAAGTCTTTTTATTTTTGCATTAATTTTGTTTAATTCAATCCTTACATGATTGCTTCTGCCAGTGTCCCTATTTTCAAAGATTCTTGTTCTTTCTTTTAGCAGAGACTGCAGAAGGGGTGATTTACTAGATAAGTAGGGTTTACTATTCTTTAATTTACCTCTTGGAATGTATTTCTTTGCTGCTTTTAAGATCATTTCTTTAAGAGAGCACCAGTTCAAATCAACACTATCCGTGAGATGTATGCTCTTAATTCCGTTATTAACAGCCTCTGCAAAGGATTGCCAATCCGCTTTCTTAAAATCTTAAAAATCTATTGTTTATTACTACTGGTGGGCACTAGTTGCCTCTTTTTTAGTTCAATTAAAATAGGAAGGTGGTCACTCCCCAAGTTTTCCAGAAGAGTTAATTTACAACTGGGCCCAAGATCAGAACTGGCGATTGAAATATCTAGAGATTCTTTCGTATTATAACTATATGAAAAATGTGTAGCCGTGCCATCATTGAGAATAGAAAAGCACTTGTCATCAATAATGTCAAGTAATTCATTTCCTCTCAGGCTTGCTGTTGAACAGCCCCAAATACTGTGTTTGGCATTTAAATCACCTAGGCAGATACTACACACAGTGAATAAATCTTGAAGATCAGTTGGTAGACTTTTGAGATCAGGGGGATGGGTACATGTTAAAAATATTGAGAGGTTTTCTCTCCATATGATCCTAATGCCCTGGATCTCGAGATTAGATCAATCAGTTATTTTTCTGTTGATATTTATACACTAATAATTGATGTTCTTAATAAGGAATGCAAGACCTCCTCCACATCTATTCTGTCTATCTAACCTAAAGATATTGTATCCCCCCCCCTTGATCTTGAGGGAAGTGAATGTCTTCAGCTTAGTCTCCTGCAAAGCAAAAATTTGAGCAGCTTCGGTTAGTGCTAGCTCCAGTACTTGTTCAAGCTTAATCCTTGTTGCACTTGTTGCAATTCCATTAATGTTGAATTGTATGATTTTTAGAGAATTTGGAGACCGTAGATTATTTATCGAACCTGGCCCTGTTCCTAAACCAGGAACGTGGTCCTTTTTTGACTGCGCGACGACCGATGCAGCATTAGTGATAGAAGGTGTACTGTTCATGAATGGGGAAAAGTTGCAGCTTCTGTTAGTCATAGGACTAGAGAACCTAAAAGTAAGTAGAGGACCGACTTAGCTCTAGGTAGTATCCCATTTAGTCCGACTCCTACCCTACGAGGACCTGTTCGGCATGAGAGACCGTACCGGTAGTTATACTACCGCCGACATACTCCCAGGGGGTTGTCCAGAGTACTCAAGACCCTCCAGCACGTCAAGCTAAGGCTACCAATGGAGGAGTTTTTCAGTGATTAGTTAGGTGAATAAAAAACAAGGGGATATTATATTAGTATTGTCATCTAAAATTATTTTATCATATGTCTGTACCCATAAAGTAATATTTTTTGCGAAATATACAATCATATTTGTGAATTAATTGTATTCCAAGAAGGAAACAATAGGTTTATGCTGCTACTGAAATAGGTTATAAATACTTTAGATTCAAAATTGTTTAAATATCTAAACAAATTCCGTCAAGCGTTGTGCTGTACTTTGTCGTGCTTTCATATGGATCATTTGACATAATTAAATTGAATTTTGATTTTTAAAAATCTACTAAAGTCTTTGATTTATCTTTTAAAAAATCTACATTAAAATCCCCACTTAAAATAATAGGCAATTTGTTCAGAAGAGTTGATCCGGCTTCACACACAGTGTAGGCAGCTAAATTTTGTGAATGAATTCGATATAATTTTTTCTTTACATTTTGATTGGGTGAAATATAAAAGTAAGCCACATTAAAATTATTCGTTTTCTGCTCTACATTTTGCTGCACACATTTCTCCGCTACATGACTCATTAAACCCAAATGATTCAGTAGAAAGAATCACGCAATTCATTTTCCTTAAAAAGGCGTGGAGGGGGAGCCCCATTTAGTGGAAGCAAGGAACTTCACTTTCATTGAATATTGAGGAGGGGGGGAACAAGCTACCACGTTTCATGTTTTTTGGGAGTGGCCGGGGAGGGGGATGATATTTTGCAACTATACTTCCCTTGACAACAAGAGTGCGCACCCCCCCCAAAAAAAAAATTGCCAAATTTTTTTTCAAAAAAGTATTTATATCGAACTTTTCCCTTCATTTTTCGATTATCCATCGCCATTAAAATTTCTTCATTGCTCTATTTTGAATATTTATTTAAGCATATATAGCCAAATGTAATGAATATTTTTTTAAAAAATGAAAATGTGTGTGTGTGTGTGTAGGTGTGTTATATTTTACAGAAGATGAATTAAACGAATGCAAGACATTCCACGTTTCATGTAATTCCAGATATGCTTCTAAGCAAGATAATTGGCAATCAACTTTAAGATATTTTAACTCGAATTTTTTCTATATACAAATTAAAAATAAAATATTGCGTTTAAATTATTTTCATGACAATATATTTGAACATTTTTAAACCTCTTCTATCCAGAAGTCACAAATATTTTGCCCCTTCGACATTTTCTAAATCGAAATTGATTGTTTTATCTACAACAAATCTACATTTGTAATCGTAGCATTCGATTTTTATATTATGTACGCAATAACCCACTATGTATTTTAAATTTGATACTCTTCTATTGAAATATCATCTGATTTATTTTTAAATTTCCTAGAAATTGTCCCTTTTGAAGTTTGCATCAACTGTTCATCTTTTGGGAAACAAAAAGCCGAAATATATGGTTGCCAAGTCTATTAGATGACCAGTTGGGCACACAACAATTACTATGCATTAGTATAAAATGTGTGCAGCTTTAGGTAAAGTAATTAATAACATTTTAAAGTTAATTAAGATTTGACAGAATAAACAAAACACTTATTTCCTATTTAAATCTAATTTCTCTTATAAAACGAAATATCTTAAATTTATACATAATTAGGGATGTTGGCATAAATACATCAATTTTATCGTGCCCTCAAAACTAAAAAGAAAGAAATTCAATAATGACACAAGAATAAAGTGATACAAAAAATATAAATATCGTACCTTTCTTTATAGTTATTCCTATTAAAATATCTTGAATACAAGAAGGAAGACTTGATCACTTCAAAAATATTTCGTTATAATATCATCAAAACACCCGCAATTCAAAATAACCACATAATTTATCAATGAAATTTCAGCAAAACCCGATTAACTCTAAACAGAAAATGCTGCTTAACAAAAAAAACCACATTAACTCTTGCAACTCAAAATCAGCCAGTATTTAACCCTCTAACTGGACACCTTCCTCCTGAAAAGTTATTCCGAAAGCGTTTAACTCTTATTTTGCGATTCCCTTCAAAAATGCAACAGACTTTTTTCCTTTCCCCTTTTAGAACTTGAGTGGTCGAACAGGGAAAATTTTACGACCCAGTTCGGTTGCTTTGAAAAGTAAGAACCAAGAGATCAATCGTTTACAGCTAGCTGTTAAGTTGCCTTGGGCAATCTTCTTTGAAAGCGTAGATATCCTCTCTTGATCAATCCTCTTTGAAAAAGATACGGTGTTTCTTTCTCCTATATGTTCAGTCACAGTAAAATTAAAAACGAAATGAAAGGTAAAAAAAAAGAGGAAAAAATGAAATAAATAGTATGTTAGAAGTTGAAAAATAATTATATTTTCTTCAAAGAAAATTTATTTTTCTGTCATTTTTTAAAAATTAAAAATATATATATATTTTTTTTGGTATTGCGATTTGAACCAGAAAAAGCATCCTGTATTCATTTTTGAATATGAGAGTAACAAGAGCGCTCACTTTCCTGTTTTTAAAAAAGTAATGAGGTAAAAAAGAGCAAAGGCCCTGTCTCATTTTTAAACAATAACAGAATAAATATTACATACAATGATTATATTTATGAAATAAAACCAATCTTTCTCTATTCAGTTATATTTTTAATTTAAAATAGCATAAAAAAGGATTTCAATACTTTTAATTTATTTTAATTAAAATCATATAAAAGATATTTTTATGTTAACTGAATATTTTTCGGAAAAAATTTAAATTTTCCTTCCTAATGTTCTCTTTTTCGAACTTCTTGTATTAAATAAAAATTCCTTTTCTACATCGGCATTTGTGATGGACATAACACACATTCAGTCAATAATTTTTAATTTTAATGGGGGATATACTTCTTCAAATGCGCATGACAGTACTTCTAACCATTTTCTACTCAAGTTAAATTTCTTATCTTTCTGTTTCTTTTATTACAAGGAAAAATGTCACACATCGATAACTACATTTTTCACACAATTCAGTCATTACAAATTCTATTGTGAGAAAAGTTCTCCTTAATTAATCTTGTCTTTCAAAACAATACACTTAAAACAATTTTGTTCAGGGAAGTTAACCGACAGTTTCACAATGTATTCATACCAAATTTTAAAAACAAATTTAACACTTGAAAATGTATCCTGTATTAAATTTTTCAGTATACACAAATATTTCCTGCTGTAGGGGAAGATATAGTATGAGAGAGAGATGTGGTGTGCGGTTGTGAAAGAATGTTTTCGTACGTGTAGACTATTTTGAAAATTTAAATATCACTGAAGCTGATCATATAACTGCAAATGAGCCTTATTTTAATGTGTGCTGGTATCAAAGTAAAACACTTTACAATATTAAACAGCCTATGGGTTTATACTCAATATCAAACTATTCGCAAAATGGCTTACAACTTCTATTCAAAATTGTAAAGAAACTGAAATATAAATATATCTTACTGCAGTCAAAAATATTCATAACATGTAAGTATCCTATTTCTCTACTTATTTCTGTACATTTTAAAAACTGTAGCTGAATGCAATTTTTTATATTTATAAATGAGGCATAACAGCTCACACGGTCGTAAAAATGTCTTTATCATTTTTAAATACACTACTATAAAACGTATATGGATTGTAAGTCAGTCGTAAAATCCTAAAAGCTTTTAGAGGAGCTAAAAACATGTAATTTTGGATTGATAAAATGTTTAATATAATACACAAATATACATGTTATTAAGCAAATACATTTGAAACATCAAACTTCCTTCTGAAATAAACGTAATTGAAAGAAAAATCTTTAATTGCAAATGAGTGGAAATACATGTTTATCTAAGGGGTATCCCCAAAGTGAGGTAATCCTCACACTTAAGACTCAAACTCAGAAGCACAACAATCCTGGGGGCCAGGAACTACTGTTCCCATCATAATACACGTGACCATTGGACACTGAGTTGCATGAACAGATGTCCCGATTTGGTGGTCTTTCTGAAGAGAGACCTTCAGTGTTTAAGACCCGAAGCAAACTTGGTACTCATTTATCGACCCAATGTAGCGGGGATGAAAGGCAGAGTCGACCTTGGCCAGCCCGTTAATAGAACCCCAGACCTGTGGTGTGGAAGCACTATACACTACCACTCGATCCTATTCGTTGAAAAATAAAACGTAATGTTAGAATCTTATATAAATCCCTAATGAATGAGGGAGTCCAAATTTTTTTTTTCATGTAAACTGTTTAGACGGAAATGGTTAATTATGAACATTTCACAAGTTGCATAGATTAAAATTAACCGTTATAGTTTACATAAATATTTAAGGGTGCAAAAGGTGTATTTCGGCCGCACGAATTAATTTTAAAAGGAATACGGTTACGAAAAAGTAGTACAAATCTATCTAAAGTAGGGTTGGTTACCTTAGATATTGTCAAACACAACAATGTATTGGAAGCCAATTCCACAATTCGTTGTTATAAAAATGTATGGAAAATTACAAGATTTATTTTTGCATTTGTAATTTATATATATATATAATTTTTCCTGGGAGCTTTAAAAGCTAGAGCGGCATCCATCAAAACCGCGGTTCTCTCTCTGTTTTTCAGATCGCCCCTGACTAAGCCGGCTCTGTCATAGTAAGTGAAAATGCCGGATTTTTGTTTGTCAAGATCATTTATAGCAGACTGCATTTTCATGTATTTTAGATGGTCGTTTTATATTTTCTACATCAATATCTTAATGTCTGAATTTAAAAATTACATAAAATTCTTGACATTCGCATCAATGACCATGATAATTTTTATTAGTATATGAATGTGTCATCAAACGATTACATGACTAATATTAACACACACACACATTAGTTTAATCATTTAATTGATATCAAGTATAACATAACGCACACAAATTTTCTAAACTTTAAAATAAATATTTCGAAAACTACTTCAGATATACTCAAAATTTTTATTCCACGCTTTAGCTTCTCAGTTTTGCTTCTCTATGTAAGAATTTATTGTAATTGTATATTCATCAATTTTTTAGTATATTTTTGCTCTTAGCATGCGGTTTTTAACCGAATTGTATGAAATCTTCGAAATATATTAAATGAATGATTGAATATTAACGTCGCACTGTTCAGCTACACGAGGGCTTTTGGCGACGGACCACGTAATTTTGAATCATGGTCAAGTGACGTGGACGACACCTGAGCTGGCATCCCCCTCTCCTAACTACCCCACCATACCAACGTTAGGACGTTTCAGCTCTCGACAGATTTAACGTGCATCGCTGCCCTACACGGCGGGTCTTTAGTGGTACTGGGCTCGAACTCGTGGCAAAGCAAGCCACGTTCCGATACCTATATCACTCGGATACCGCGGCCGAAATATATTAAAAGACACCAAAGAAGCTATATAATAATATTTGAAATTTTTATTATACTCAAACAATTGCTAAAACTTATGGTAAATAATTTTTAACTGCGCGATGCATTTTTTCGAAAATTTCAAATGGAATTTCTAACATAAAATTTCTAGCTTTATAAGGTCGAGATTTCAAAACATATCCAGATTTTAATTACTTATTCAGTTAACCTTTAAAAAAGATAAATGTTTAGGTATTTTGTATAAATAGATATTTTTGAACAATATATATTTCGAATGTTTTTCAATAGCTCGAATTTAAAATTGATTTTTATGTTTATTTATATGCATAAATGTCTACTGTAAATGTTTCCGTATATTTGTGATTACCATTTATTCAAACATTCAAGTTATAAAAAAAATGTGTGAAAATCTTCATTCATGTTGTCTTTGACGTAAACTGAAGTTCAAGCACTTAAAATTCAAGTATAATTCGGTGTATTTTAACAATATATAACCACATGCACTGTACTTGAACTTCCCTGAACACTTAGGCTTTGAAATCTAAAAAAAAAAACTAATAAATCTTAATTAGTTTTTTTTTCGTTATTATTTTTCTCAAAGTGTAAGAAAATGTTTCAAATGATTTAATGAAGTTTAAATTTATTCATTTTTAGTGGTTGGAAAATTGAAAAGGTTCCAAATTTTAAAGAGTTTGATGTTTTATTAATTTTTTCGGTATCTTATAATAAAATAATCATGTTTTAAAAACTGAAAGCATTGATTAAAATAAGAAAAATGAAGCGAAAGAATATACTTAAAAAAGATAATTTGTCTAACTATATAAAATAGCAGATTGCCCTGACATGCCCCAACTTGTTACAGTTTGAAATTAATATGAAACCAAAAGGAATTGTAACATATTTTACTTATGCATTGGGACTTTTTAGGAAACTTTTAAAATACAAGCTAGCAAAAGAAACACACACTTCTTGGGTTCTAAAGAAATTTCTCCCCGATTTTTTTACGATTGGGGGGGTCAAAACACGGGGTTCCCTGCGAGCCATAAAACTCCTGCTGTGTTGCTTCCTCCGTCCCTCATTATCTTTCAAGATGTTAAACCAAATGAAGGGGAGAAAGGATTTCAGAAAAGTGCAGCTAATCCGCTTTTGAAAACGTTACTTGAAGGCAGAAAAATCCGTGCAGTCCATTTTCGAAGCCTCTCTAGTAGGGCGGAAAAATCTGTTCTGTTCAGTTGGAGGGTTAAGCGGCCTTCACCCATAAGGCAGGGAGTCAACTAAAATTGACGTGAAAGTATTCTCAGCGTTTGATGTGACGCCACCCAACTACAGCAACTTTTCGCGCCGACGGTACGCAGGTATTATCATTGTGTTGGTATTACGCTAAAGATTCTGAAAGCGTCCGTAATTCAAATAGCATATTTCTGTCATACCGTTAATTTGGTACGATATCAAAATGTGATGCAATGCTTTATGTATACCACGCATCAGCTACGACACGTTTTTATAAGATAAGGCTTTTTCTTAGAATGAATACGCAACTAAAACATATTTTTCGTTTTATTTATATAAACTTTTTAACAAAAAAAGTGGTATTAAAAGACGTTTTGTTCATTGATATTACTTTGCATTGTATCTTGTAGTTGGTTGCCATTATACCTAATTTCCTCTATCTGTATATAAATTCTAGCTAAAATTGGAATTCTTAAGTTGCAAACAAAAAATCTTCCTTCTTTTCTTGAATAAGTACAGATCTATGAGATGTTTGAGTTTCCTGCATTCATGACAGGCCCCAAAGTGCCCACGTAATGTTGTGCTCCACCTATCCGAGGTAAAGTGGATTATCTCTCTCTCATTTATCACGCATATATTTGATATAACACATAATTTATTTCTTTTCACTCTTTCATACCTAACATCTATATCCTACCGATGAAGAAATTTACATTTCATCAAATATAACCATGTATTAGGTGAAGCCAGGCTTCTGCTTTATTGCCGATGTACTTAGCGCCATCTTTAGGGTTTTAGTGGAAATGCAAGGAATATTATTAAAATACTAATAAACATATTTTTTAGAAAGTTGAATTAGAGCTTTATAATCCTTAAGCTTTATATAAAAAGACAAGGCGAAATATTTAGAATAGGTTTTCAAATAACTTAGCGTAAATTACAATTACTAATCCATTAAGTATCAAAATTTTTAAAATGCGGAAAATGAGGTTTTATAAGAAAATATTTGCACAAGAACTGAAATTAGATATTAAATGAGCACTTTATTTGAAAGTGATTACTTCCACTCAGAAAAGAACCATAAATACAAAAATTTTAAGAAATTAAGCCAATTGTCACTATGTAGTTGTATTGATGCTATGGTGTTAATTATTGCACCATGATTAAATATTTTATAAATGAAATCCATTCCAGAAAGTGAAAATATTAATTGTTCTTCTGTTACATTTCTACTAGCTGGTTTTTGCAGTTCTGAAGCAACTCATTGGCTTTCTTGAATAGTCTGTGCAACAGCAACAGAGTGTTTTGTCAGTGGCAATATCACAGTGGTAAGAAAAACCTGCGATGAATGTTGTTATATTATTGGTAATCATATGAAACCGTTCACTGATGCAGAAATTGTCATGAAGTGTTTCTTAAATTTTTCTTATTTAGTGTTAGTGACAAAAGTAAAAAATAAAACAAAACAGGAGTTATAATATTTTGATTAATTTCCCACATTTTAAATTTCCAATGTTATGTTGGTCTTAAAGCATCCCCCCCCTGTTTAACCTCATGTTGCGGCCCGTTTGAAATGGCTGGCATATGTATGCGGCCCAGGAGAAGGAAAGGTTGAGTACCCCTGTTTTAAATGAACTCTTCATCTACATATTGTACAAAAAAAAATTTTTCATTTTAGCAATATTTTTCTCTAGTAAAATAATTCTATATAAGCTAGGATGATTTTAATTAGACTTAAGTTTAAAAACGAGAATCATTTATATACAGTCGAATCTCAATATTACGAATCTCTACATTGCGAATTTTTCTATGTAGCCAACTTTTTCCTGGAACAAGAACATTTCACGATTTTCTTCGTAAAATTACCTCCCAATAGCGAAGTATATTTTCTATATAACGAACTTTTCTCTTGTGATTCCTTTTTTCCTCTCTCTGTTTTTAAAGTATTTCTGGGCATTTCAAGTTGTTCTCTTTTTTAACTCATTTTTTTCGGTCATAAATCTTGAACTAGTTTTATTAGATGCCAAGCTCTCAGAGAGCAATAGACGTTTCACCCAAGAAGTGCAACCCTTAACCCCCATTGTTCAATTCACTAGAAACCTCTTCGATATCCCTTTTCACCCTCAGTGGAGTTGTCTCGTTTCCCCGTGTCCTTGAACTAGTCTCCATTCATTTGTAGTGTTGATCAGTCATCCTGGTAACTTCGTTTCTAATAGCTCGAAAATGTCAAAACGTAATTGCTTGAACATCAAAGAAAAATTTTTAATTCTTCATGAAGTTGATAAAGAGGTAAAGAGAAAGGATTTTGCTTTAAAATTTAGTCTTCCTACAAACAGCTTATCAACTATTACAAAAAATATTGATAAGCTACAAAATTATGATTCAACGAATTCTTGTCAAAACGTTAAAGAACATGTATTTACGAAGATGTCGAAGAGGCAGTTTTGAAATGGATACACACAATGCGAGATAAAAATGTTCCGATATCTAGATCCTTTGTATAAGAGAAATCTCATCAATTTGCGAAGGCACTAGGATACAACCAATTTCTAGGTAGCAATGGACGACTAGAAAAATTTAAGAAAAGACACGGAAAAATACGCCTGAAGGGATTTTCAATGCATTGCAAAGATATGAGGCGCATTAGGAAACGAAGCTTTTTTTCAAGCAAAAAAACTCAAACAAAGTTAAATATTTTGAGTAATTAAAATTAAGGACGCATGTGTTACTTTATGTTTAAAATTTCTAGTTGTAAAATAATGTATATTTAAAATTACTAGTAAGCTTTCAATTAGTAATTGTTTTTAAAATTGATTCATTTTAATATAAAATTATTTTCTTAATGTTGAAAATATAGTGTATTCCTCGACAATCTTTATTCTTGTTTTCCTTATAGTGTTTTTTATCTTTTTTAATGTGTAAAATATATAAAATAAATACATAATTTACAAAAAGGTGTGAATAATTACGTCTTTTAATAGATAGTGCTTAGGAATTTAAAATTACTTTTATGTGATTTATAAAGTACATTGAATGAGGAACCTCTAAATAACGAATTTTCCTATAACGAACTTTGGGGGGGTTAAGCAACTTCGTTATATAGAGGTCCGCCTGTATTTCAATTTTAAATAATGATAGAAAAATGCCAAAGGAAATATATTAGACTGATTTGTTATTTGTTGATCTTGATATATTTTAAATCCAGGCATCACAATGCTTGTAATTATTTTGAAATTTGTGGAAAAAATTCTTTTTTAAAAAAAATCATATTTTTATGAATGAGTACGTTAAAATATGCCATGATATTTCCAAAATATTCCCCTAGGGATTTAAATTATGAAGTTCCTTTAAAATTTAATATCTCCTATCTGGAACTGAGAGGTGGCATTGTGTTGTCGAATTGAATGGTTAAGTAAAGGTGCGGCTTCAGGAAGTAAAAAATAAGGAATTAGGCTGGCAGAGAAAAACCTCAGCTTCTTGAATAGAGCCTATAGATTGGATATAGGGAATGAGCTATTGGTATGGACTGCCCGATTCAGAGTGAAAAACATCAATGGAGTTTATAACTGAAGGAGCAAGTATGGACTTAAGAAAAAAAAAAACGGGGGGGAGGGAGGATTTTCGAGATGTAAAAGAAAATTTATCAATCATTTAAACATGGATTTAACAAGTAATTACACTTTTCCAATATTTTAATTTTGAGCATATTTTCAGCTCCATTAAATCAGAAAGGACTAACTGAAGCACAACAAAAACTTACAATGCAAACTTTAGTAATTCTGGTGCCTGTTAATAGCAAAATCAAGAGAGAACGCTCCGCCCTCTATCGAAAGCATGATGTACTAGAGAGCTTTTTTGGTTCCATTCAAACTTCCAGTCCTACCTTCTACTGTAATCAAGAGATGCCACAATAACATTTTTATATATAAGACCTTACAGATGGTTACATTTTATAAGGAACTGGCATACGTCGATCCCTCAGTCCTCTATCTTGTTTTAGAATAAGGAGTGGATCAAGACAGCGCTCTACACCCAGTTAGATTTTTTTAATGCAGTGCTACGCCATCTGTTACGAAATATGGAAACTAAAATAATTGATTGCCTTGCTATTTTTGTTTAACTGTATTAGTCAAACGATTTTTGCGGAAGTGCTTTTGCATTTTATTTACATTTTTAATAATTTTTACTTTTGGTTTCTTGTTTTTTTTTGCTTTATCTTTATTGTTATTTTAATTAGTCAATCTGTTTTTTCATTTTCTGTAATCAATTTTTGCATACTTATTGTGAAATGAATGTGCATAGCAGAGACTTAATCTGCTCATTTTGAAATCAAGTCTTCACTCGCCCTTACTGTTTGAAAAGGCATTTAAAAAATATTCATGATCACCAACAGTGTGATGTAAATGAAGAGATTTTGAAGGAATTCAATACTTTCAGTGTTATGAATAGTTGCATTTAAAAAAACATTTAGTTTATAAATTTTCACTTTAGTAGACTGAATTTTATACATTTACGTATAAATGTTTTCTACTGAAGTTTACATAATTTATATTAGTAAATGTAAACCTTCTTTTAATTAATATTAAAGAATTTGTTACATGGAAAGAAGAAAACAAGACTATGACAAAATATGTTAGACAACGAAGTTGTAAAACACTTCAAAATGGAGAAATAGTGATGAATTATCACTGTTGTCGAAGTGGGACATACAAACCAAAAGGGAAAGGTCTCAAGAATTAAAAGGTTATCTATAAAACAAAAATTTAAGCTCTATTTTTGATAAAATTACCATAAACAGTTCTGAACAAACAAAACACAAAATATGAAAAATTGAAACAGATTCTTTATGCAAAGCAAAAGTGTAGACATTTTAATGAAATTTACATAATTTTAAAAAGTTTGGCTTTTTCAATCATATTTATTTTATAATACAATAAATTATTTTCCTTAACTAAATAAATTGCAAATTAAACTGAGGTTTGATAAATAATCATAAGATATATTCTCAAAAATAAATAATATTTTGGACAACAGATGGCGATAGCACTGCATTACAAAAAACTTTATCTGGGTGCCGAGCGTTGTCTTGATCCACTCCTGGGAATGCTCTGTCCTATTCTGTATATTTCTAGACAAAGTATGTTCGCATCCGTGACGATGTGCGCGCGCATCGTAAAAATTTACCCTCGTCCTTCTTCCCAAACGCCTAATAAGAAATATAACTTCAAAAAAAAAAGAACGCAACAAACATTTTATGCTTGCAAACCATACAATGTAGAACTATGCGTTTCTCCATATGCTTCGAGATTTTCCACACTCAATCTTCATTTTAAGTTTGCTATTTCTTTGTCGTTTTTTTTTTATTATTAATTTGAAAGCGTATTAAGACGTTTTGTCAATGAAAATTTTAGAAAATATTTAATTGTGCTTACGAAATTTATTTCCCAAGGTAAGTCATATTTTTTTTTATATAATTTCATATAAGTTAAAGGAAAACGTTATTACATTCTAGTTTTAAAGAAGCTGACAATTTGTGTAATAATCTACAGGGGTGCCAAAAATTACGACGTTAGGGCTGAACTTTTATTAATTATGTTTTTTTTTCTTAAGTTAGGCTTAGCGACGAAAACGCCCTGTCCTGAAGCGCATGTCCTTACGCATTCACCCTGTCCCTAGCGAGCGTCTCATAGAAGAGGTCCGCCCTGAAGAGGTTAATGCTTGAAATGTTCGCTAGGTTTATAAATTTTGAGACTGAACTTTTTTTTATATAAGAATCATTAAATATCCTTACTCGTGTTAAATATCCTTAGAGTATTAGTATACATATACGTATTAGTTATTCTTCTGTTAAATAAGTAATTGAAAGTAAGCGTCATTTACGTGGAAATTTACCTTAAAAAACAAATTTATCAATATCATTCATATCCTTACGAGTAAGACGTAACGTAAACATACAAAAGTTTGATGGTTGACTTGCCTTAAATAAACGCTGGTATCACCACATATATCTCAGTTTGAGCAAAATACATTGGAACATTTTTACTGGTAAACAAAATCACATTCCGAGTTACAATTTCTTGAAGTAAAATTGAAAGAACTGACTTATGGTGTTAATTATTGCACAATGATTAAAAAATATTCTTATAAATGAAAAAAATTTACTTTCATTCTTTTTTTACCATTTCAGTAGCAGTGGTAGCTACCAATGGGCCAGACAGTGCCGTGCACCAGGGCCCTCAAGCTCGGGGGTTTGGACCCTGACCTTGGACTCATCCAGGAAGCCGAACTTGCGATATTTCTCTCACATTTATCCGAAGGTGGGGTGTGGTAGTTAGGAGAGGGGGTGCCAGCTCAGGTGCCGTCCACGTCACTTAACCTTGATTCAAAATTACGTGGTCCGTCGCCAAAAGCCCTCGTTTCGCTGAATAGTACGACGTTAATATTCACTCACTCACCCACATTTAAGATGTAATGTAAAAGTTTGCAAAGTTGAAATTAATTTCGAACTTGTAGGGAATTCCCCTAAGTTCCTTCCGTTGTTAGTATAGTGTTGCGAAGTTAACTTATCGAAAAGTTTATATTATATATTTTAAGTTTTTTCCCCATTTTTCTATAAACTGTTACTTGAAAATAAACTCCATGAAAATTCGTAGCATACTTATTAATCCATCTTAAAAAAAATCTACTCAGGAGCAATTCCTTCCTAGTTATATTCATATTAATGACAATATGATTCATTATAAGTTTTTTTTTTTCTGTTCAAATATTTCCCAATCTACTCGTATCTGCAATAAATTTCTCTTTCCCCTCACTTCTGCTTTGCCCTTTTGCAGATGTGCTTTTATATTGTATCATATTTTTTTTTATCATTTTCTGTCTATATCGGTGCGGTGGACAATTCTGTAGCTGACAGAAGCGTCTTGAGCAGCGATACTCTACTTGCGGCCCGCGGCCTCATATGGCACACCGAGCTTTTTTAGGTGGCCAGTCATAGATCATTGATCTGAGAAATTTACTTATTTAAGAACACCGTATTAAAAATTTGGTGGGAAATTCTTTGTCAAGAAATGAAATATATCAATTTTGCTTTTTACTGTGGGAGTATCGTATGGGTACGAATTGATATTCTTTTTTTCTATTTGGAGTCGTTGCGATTAGTGATAACAGACAACAGTGGAGAAGTGACAATTTTATGAGTGGAACTCTCTTTTTAACTGATAACTTCTACTGGCGCGTTTTGCTGGAGAGTGATCTTGAATGAACGTCACACTCGGGTATGTAACGCTCCTTATGCTTTTTTCGTCTCGAGTCGGAAATCCTGCTGGTTGATGTGTTATTAATTTAATGGACTGTACTCGAAATTATTATTTAAATCCAAATTTTATTAATGCGACTTCCGACATGAAGTCTTTCGAACGATCTGAAGTATTTTTACAAAGCATTAAGAGTTGATACAAAACACATTGCTGCGGCAACCCTATGCGTTGCCATTATTTCTTTAAAATTCTAAAATTCGCCAAGATGTGGCGCCAACATGCCAAAGTTTACATGGGCATTAACACCACCCGACCTTGAAATCTTCTGGATTTCAAGTGATAATTAATTTTTCCAACAATAATAATAAATTCTGTTAATAGAATAATAAACAAGAGAAATGGCGAATAAAACATACAGATACGAATACATTATTTTGAATAATTTTGACATATAGACATTTCAAACAATAAAAGTTCAAATAAAGCATACATTTCAAGTATTGGGAATTGGTAAAAGACATATATTAGAAATGCTGCTTTTAAAAATACCTTTAGAGGCTCTTTCCATAACAACTCGAACCTTTTCATCTTTCCCTGTTTCTACATCTTGGATTCTACCCATTGGCCATGTAGAACTATGAAGATTTTCTTCCTTTAATACAACAAGGCTATTTTTTTTTGTATATTACTTTTTGCAAATTTTCATTTTCCGCGTTGTTGAAGATTGTTTAAATAATCTCTTGACCACTTTTTCCAAATATTTTCATTAAGTTTTTGAACTTGCTGTTATGTAGAAAGTAGAATATCTGGAATATTAATCATTTTAGATTCATGAATGGAATCAATTGGACGACCGATTAAAAAATGTCCAGGTGTTTAAAGAGCTAAAATCGTTAGGATCAGAAGATAAGGGAATTATTGGTCGACTGTTTAATATACCTTCAACTTGGTTAACAACTGTTAAGAATTCTTTAATAGCTAAATTAAAATTACCTATTGTCCTTTCAGAGTGATATTTAAACGATTTTACGCCTGCCTCCCAGAGTCACCAAAATTCGGAGATCTAGGAGCCAAAATGTTCAGGAGATTGAATGTGAAATCAAAAAAGGTGCCAAATTATCCGGGGAGTTTCACAATTTTGTATAACTGTTTTAATTCTGAATGAGCACTAACAAAATTAGTGCCATTATCAGAAAATATTATGCTGGGAATACCTCGACGAGCAAATAATCTTTTAATGTTGCAATTAAGGCATCCAGAAGTTAAGTCGCTTAAGATTTCTAAATGAACAGCTTCGGTTGAGAAGCAAACGAATATTGCTACATAAATTTTGTTTAAAAGCTCCCTTACGTTGATTTTATATTTTAATATAAAAGGACCGCAGGATCCGATTCAGTATTTGTAAGGGGGGATTACTGTAACTCTTTCTTTAGGCAATGATGCCATTAATTGCTCTTCTATTTTAGGTTTGGCTTTAAAGCATGTAATACATCGATGAACTATTCTCCTAGCTATATTTCTCCCATTTAACGACCAATATTTTCCCCTAATAAGATGAAGTGACGTTTGAGGACCTACATGCAAATTATTTAGATGGAAATGTTCCATTATAATATTAGTAAGTTCATGATCTCTCGGTAAGAGTATTGGGTGTTTATGATCAAATGATAGGTCCGAATAATCTAATCTCCCTCCAACACGAATTAATTCAAATGCATCAAGAAAAATATTTAATTTTTTTTTTACTTACAGTTCCATTGACAATTTTCTTTTTTCTTAAGCTGTTGATTTCTTTATAAAATACCATTGATTGTACTCCTTTAATGAGAAATCTTAGGAAATAATCGAATTCTCTTGGACAGTCAAAGGACCACTCCATTTATCTGTTTTTGTACAGTTGAACACAAATCTGAAAATAAAACTAAGAATTCTAATTATTTTATGAAAATTATTAATTAAAGTGAGGATTTGATTTATAAAAAAAAATTACTGTCCGATGAAGGAATTAAGTTTGTGGAAGTCACAGTCTTAAGTTCAGTTAAATATAGTTCCTTTTCAAAGGAATTCAAGTCATTTTGGCGTGAGTCATCAATAATTTCTTCCATGGCAGAATATGGTCCAGAACACCAGAGTTCCAGATATTCGAAATCAGATGGATTGACTCCACGGGAATGAGATTAGCAGGATTATCACGAGATGAAATGTGTTTCCATTGATAGTTAGCTGTAATAGCTTGAATTTTCGAGACTTTGTTTGCAACAAATGTTCTTAATTGATGAGGGGGTGAATTAACCCACGCTATAGCTATAGTAGAGTCTGAAATAACCCTATTTTATCAATGTTCCGTTTCAAGGAAATCATAACTTTGTTGATTAACTGTGAAAGCAAAAGACAGGAACACAATTCTAGTCGAGAAATAGAAATCGTCTTTAAAGGGGTAACTCGGGATTTGCTGGGAAGCAATTTTTGTTGTTGGAGTATAATTTTTCACAGTGACTTCGCAAATAAACCACTGTTCCATGAGCAGCAATTAAATATCACAATATCCTAGTAAAATTATGCGTTCAGAAGTATTTGTCAACAAATACCTATTGATGGAAATATTTTCGATAGTCTTTAAAGTGGAGACAAAATTATTCCATTCGATGCGCAATATGTTAGGAAGCGAAAGTTTCTGAAGGAATATTTTTGATTTTGTTATAACAAGTCCAATTAGTCCGAAAGGGTCATATAATTTGGCTATTGTAGATAGAACTTCTCTTTTGGTGTAAAAATAGTTTTTCTTTTACTGAAACTTTAAAATTAGTGTGTCTGACTTCGAATTCCACACCATTCCCAATGTTTTGGTTGTGCACTCTTCAAGCTGAGCAAATAAATGCTTTTCAGAGATTGAATGTTCTAAATCTAAAAGTTCACTATTATTAGAATTCCATTTATGTAAAGTCATACCACACGTTTTAAACATTTTAATTAATTGATTTTTGAGAATTTTAGCTGCTTCAATGTTTTGACAACCAGTAACAATATCGTCCATGTAAGTATCAGATAGAGTTATTTCAGCTGCCAATGAAAAAGCGTCTGATTCATCTAAACATAATTGTTTAATGACTCGTGTAGCTAGAAATGGTGAACTTTTTGTGCCATAAGTTACAGAATTCAATTCATATTCTATTGGTTTTTCCCAATGCTTATTTTTCCATAATATTCTAAGTAAACTTCTTTGGGTTGGGTCAATTAAAATTTGTCTGAACATTTGTTTGATTCTGCCGTTAGAACAATTTTTATGCCTTCTTCAGCATGATATTAAAACATCTTCCTGAACTCTACCAGAAAGAAGGATATCATTCAGACTTGTGGTAGAGGCAGACCCATAAAAAACCACACGAAGTTTTGTAGAGTTGTTTTGGGA
>BMAU01001307.1:645000-741205 GCA_019973935.1 Trichonephila clavipes
CTTGCTTTGTTAGATTTTATAAAATCTTCTACATCAAATTAACTTCGGCTTGCGATTTTGTATTTGTGTTATATAATATTTTATTAAACGCTTGTTTGTTTTTTTTTCTAAATTGTTATTTTCTTTTTCTCCGGCCCCAACTAAGAATAACTTATCTGTATTTATATGCTAAATCATACCCCACCTTACGCGTTTATCACTCGGTTCCACCTATCGCGTAAGAGTTCGGGGTAATTCAATTAATTGTGTATGTGTGTAACACTTAAATTTTTTTCACGATAAGGATTATACCACAAATTACACACGTGCGAATAAAGTTATACCCAAAACCGATAGAAATTAAGAAATATGAAAGGAAATCTACGATTAAATTTAAAACTCATTAATTACGAGCCGAAGAAGTTTGGATATTAACAATGTTTATAATGTTTTTCAGTACCAATAAAAATGAGGGGTTCCAATGCATATATGGATTCGGTGAACGTGTCAATCTGTCCCATCATCTAAATACGAGACTCAGATTACCCTCAGTTTCAACAGAAAAAACATTCGAAAGACCCTCAAACCTCTTGGGATTACCTATCAATTACAGTAATGACTGAAAAACAACTTTATCTATGTTTCGCACAAAACTTTCATCAATAACAAACTCGATTTTCTTCTCTATGAAAGGGATATGCAGAGATCCCTTTTCCCGTAAGTCACAAATAACAAAAAATAGGAATAAAAGCCCTTAATGACAGGCCCAAATAGGGATACCTTTTCACCCCAGTCATCTAACGAGTGCACGGTGCAGCTGTCAACCGGCAGGCTGGTGATTCAAACACTTATGCCAAGTTCAACAGCTTGATAAATATATACATACATATATAATTGTGCGTTAGAGTCATAAAGCTATATAATAATTACTAAATTATATTTTTTTAGTTCTAAGGAAGTAACTAATAGTTGTGTAATGTCTATTATCTTCGCCAACAGAATTACCTTGTTTCTTAGTACAATCAAACCAAGTGCTATCCTCCAGGCTAAACACAAAACCGAAACTATTTCTTCTTGGTACGATAGACCAAGCCCTGTGCGACGGGCTAAAACAAAGGAACTCGCTTTCCTTAACACAAAATCCAGTCAAGCGCCTTTGCTCTCCAAAAATAAGGGACTCTCCTGACTCTGTCCTTCTTGTTCGAAGTTCAGCCACCTTTTCCCTAAAAAACAGTAATCCACCCCCGAAGATGCGGAAAATTGCGCCAAACATTCTATAATCTACCGCCAACAGTAGCCAGACACTACAAGTCCTTTCAAATTTTAAATCAAAACTTTGCCCTATATTAGAATATAGTTTGTGAGTATATCGAATTGTATCAGCAACAAATATACAGAAATCTGAAAATTTATCAGATAAATACCGCTAGAACTTTTGTAATCTTAGAAAGAGTAATTTATAGAACATAATTCTTTAGGAAGCTACAGTCTGTCAACTAAGAATAAACGGCATACGATACACATTAATGGTTTCAAAAGCCTCAGTCATTAGATTAGAAGACTAGTTTATTTCAAATTAGATTTACAATGAAAGATTTATAAGAAACATCTCCTTCAACTGCTTTTAAAAATTAGGCTTAATAAGTATAGATACAGAACCATTTATTCCTGGAATTAGCTGTCTATAGCCTCCAGATTCTTCATTCAAATTATTATTTTTTTTAAAAAAAAAAATCTATCGTCAATAATTAAAGAGAATTTCTGAATGTTTGAAACAACTCGGTTTTAATGCTATTAACAACACTTCAACACTTATACCAATAGAAGCAAATCAAATTTATGCAAAGAGAAGGCAAAGGAGCAAAAGATCAGGGACGTAGCTACCACCGTATCAATGATACAAGGCTTCCAAGCTTTGACCAAAAAACGTGTAAGCAAACAATCTCAAATTGTTAAGGGACTCATAGAAAGGACCCCCAAGGAACATGGATACCGAGCCCTTTCAAGACTAGCTACGTCAGTTCAAAAAAAAATTGTAGTTTTAAATTCAAGTTTCGAAATGAGGTCAATTTCAGTATTTAAATTTAGATTTGTGGTGTTATTAGAGTATTTCAGTAATACAAAATAATTTTAAAATAATAATATATGGATTATGAGATAAATGAAGAATCAAGAAACCAAGCTCAGAAAAATGTACAGTGTAAAAACTTGAATATTCGTCCTAGATTATTGACAAAAAAGCTATATATATAATATTTCTCTTACATAAAATAATTTTTTTCTTCTTTACGTTGGATGAATTTTGGAGTATACGATTATGAAAATCAGATTTACTTGCAAAGAAGGATTACAACCAAATCACTTCAATTGCAGCTGCTGAAATTCACTCTTTTTGTACAGCCAGATACTTTGAATGGATATCTATTTTAAAATGTGAAGTACATTGTCTCTCTAATTTCACTTCATCATTGTATTTGAATGTATTCTGTTCTACTTTTCTATTTCTTTTAGCAAGCTGTATACATATTCCGAAAGTTATGCAAACACAGGGACTGCATCTTTTTATTTATTTAATAAAACTTCCTTTCTAAGAAGCTGGGAGGAGAAATGACAGATTAGATTAGCGGAAGAGGCTACAGGGGAGGTAAATTGAGTTGAAGCCACGTATAGAAGAAATAGCTGTTCTGTGTGTGTGTGTTGCATGGTTTCTCATACCAATATACCAAATGTAATTTCAGGTTTAATGATAGTTGAAACTTGTATTTCGTTTCTTTTTGTATATTTCCTTACTCTCTGCTTTCCTGAAGAAAAATCCTCCTCTTGTTATTCTTTTCAAGTTGAAAGTTGTAACTACGTTTTGATGAACTAGAACAGGACCTTTATGGATCAACGTGCCATTTTTTTCTAAAAAAATTGCTTCGTGAGGCTTAGATGTGCCATCACAAATAATTTTGACTTGTGATTATTGGGAAAAAATAATAAAACTAAATACTGACAACACAAAATTCTTTATTAACTACTGAAAAATACATTTTGTATTTTACAGTAGTAAATGTTTTAGTTAAACGTGTAATTCAAATTAAATAAAGTAACATTAGTGTGATTTCTGATGTTACAGAATAGATGACAAATAAATTGCATTAGGATTATTTCAGATGTTACTTTTTGCAGAATTCATGCTGAATTAGAGTCATCTGCCAATTGATTTCTAAGCAAGTCTAGTCCGTCGCCCAAAGCTCTCGTGTAGCTGAACAGTGCTACGTTAATATTCACTCGCTCACTAAGCGAGTCTCTAATGTAGTTCATCTCTGAAAATAATGACTAGTAGGCATAGGTCGATGAAAATATGGTTAAAATAGCATGAGCCTGCTTCTTCAAACAGTTAAAAGTATCTGGAATCGAACTTAATGTTTCCAAAATTTCGTTACTAGCATTTTTACTGATATTGCTTGTATGTGTGTGTGAATTTTTCTGTTTCAATCAATTCTAACTTTTTCTTTGTTTCAATAAATGTTTGAATCCATACTGAACTAGACTAGAAATAAATAAGTAACATTTCAAAAATTCTTCAATTTCCAACCAATCGAATTGGGGCAAGTTCATTTTATCAAGTGATGTCACATCTCAGTGAACATAAAAAACTTGAACGTTTCTGATAATTCTTTGAACTGAGAAAATCTCACTGAAAATTCCTTGATTGAAGAATCAATAGCGGTTGACCGTTTTTAACAATGGCGTACCAATGGTTCGCCATCCCTGAACTAGAAGAATGGCTGGATTCTTACTACGATTTCTTTGAGAGTCAAGCTAAAATTATGAAGTTTCTTAGAAGGAGAGAGAGAGAATCAAGGAGCTTACACAAAAATCCACAGGAATTATACAGGAATCCACAGGAATGATATTATAATAATATCTCTCTCTTGTAAGGGTAATATTAATACATAAAAACACAAAAAATCTTATTAAATATGGTTTGGCGTCTTCATATTATTCTGCACATAGTGTCTAGAAATATTTTGCTCCTTGATTCGAGATAGTTGGCCGTTATGTGACTTCTTTCTTATTTCTAGAGCATTTTCATCGTTTTTTAAGAACTTTATGGTTATTTTAACAATTCTCAAGGCTTTCAAAGTTGTAAAATCATAAAATAATAAAAGAATCTATTATATAATTCAATTTTTTCCTTCTCTATTTGTTCGAAATTGCTTGTAGTAATACTCTCAGCAATCGCAATGCCGAAGAGAATTTCTAATTTAATATAAATTTTTTATGATAGGTTTCCATAAATTTATAAACTTTATTAAGATTACTTTCTTTGAAGGAATCCATGGATCTGTTTCCGGACTTTTTTGCAAAAACCATTGGTATTAAGAGGCTTCTGATTATACATATACAGTGGAATGCGCTTAACGCGAAAATGCTTAGGACGAAATATCGGTTAACACGAAATAATACAACTGTCCCGGCAAACTACTATGTATTTTCATACATTATTTCTCTAACACAAAACAAAAATCGCTTAGTACGAAAAGATTTCCCTTCTGGGAATAAACAAAATACATAAAACACCAGCGGAGACCGCATTATTAGATTGTCTACTGCAGAGGTTCTCAAACTTTTTTGTCTCAAAGACCCCTTGCCATGTTTTTCGGTTTGGTATAGATCCTGCTTACCCAGTGGCGCACACAAGGGGGTTGTCCAGGGGGTTCGAACCCCCAAAGCCCTTGATTTTTTTCCGATTGATTATAATTCTAAGTATATAGTGCACAAAATTTAATTAAGTATTAGTTATTAATGATTAGTTTTATTAATTAATGCTAATTATTTAATCAATAATTACTTTTTTACTGTGTTTTATTCCCGAAAATCGACAAAATCAAAAGTAGCATGATACAAGAATGGTGAACTTTCGACCCCGGCCCCCCCCCCCCTTGAAAAATTCCTGTGGGCGCTACTGTGCTTACCTAATATTGAATTTTTGCAAATTTACCAATTTATATATCTTTTTGACAGCTGGTACAGATCTACTTATTTTAAACGATTTAAGTTTCTAACGGAAGGGAAGTATGGTGTTAAAAACGAAAAAAATATGTTAATTAAATCAAAATTTAATCAATACATAAAATAAATGAGCTACAAACAAATGCTTTGAAAGGGAAGAATAAATCTCGTGCTTCTCTCTCTCTCTCTCTCTCTCTCTCTCAATAACAATTTTTCAACATTTCGAACCAATCGTGTCAGGTTTAACCCTAAATCTCCTCGGTCAGTAGTGTGTGCGTGTCCTGACCTTATTTTCCCCCTTTCTTTCTTTTTTGTTTTGGAGATTGGCAACCGCGCTAAAACTCCTTCTCACTTAGATAAATAACTGAAAATTTTCTCATGATATTACATAATTCGTGATAAATGACAGGTATGTCTTTTTAAAGCCAAAATTGCGGCCATGGGCCATGGTCCTTAAATAAAATTTATGCTGTCACCTTGTAACTACAAATTATCCTTATTAAAATTTAAAAAAATAAAATAAAATAAATATTAAATACATAAAATCTGGTTTCCACTTGACTAAATTTTCTTTTAAAATTAAAATTATGGTTTGGTTTAATGAGAGAACCACCATCATAGACCCCCATTTACACCTCATGGACCCCCAAAATAATTTTTTCGCTTACGTGGACCCCTTGCAGGTCGTCATAGACCCCTGTGGGTCAATATAGACCACTTAGGGAATCACTGGTCTACTGAATCATCGAAAGAATTCGTTGTAGTAGATGATGATAATGTGAGTACAGCCCACCAATTATGATAAACAAAGACATTTTGGAGTTTGCTCAAAACTCAAAATATATCATTGATACAGATTCCAGCTCCTGTTCCCACATCATCCAAAATGAGAGACGCCATGAAAAGTATGCCTTGTGATTTAGACGCACATTCCAATGGTGAAATGAATAAGGAAATGGACGACATATATAAAACAATTTGTTGACAATTTGATGCTAAAAAAACCATTTATTTCCCAAGAACTCAATAAATGTTTTGTTTTTTCAAAAAATTTGAAAATTTCGTATATTAAATTTCTTTTAAGTTCTTGGGAATGTTTTTGTTTCATTGATTTTTATTAAATATATGCGTATATACATAGCTATATATAAATAAAATAAACTTTCACAATCTTAGTTTTGTTCATATATGTTTGTTTGTTTGCAAAAATATTTCAGTCTCTTCAGTTTCGCGTTAAGCGATTTTCACTGTATATAAAGAAATAGTAAGAACGAGCAAATAATTTATAATTCTACCAAAATATAATTTATGTGTATAGCCTTATCAGAGAATATGATAATAACCTATATCATCTTACTAATGTGAATATTGAAGTAATTAGGATTTATCGATGTTTTCTAGGAAGCAGGATTGTGTTGATTACTGATTCGTCTGTAACGAGAGCTTTACAGATTTATTAGATAGGAAGTCCTTAGCAAATCATTTGCATATTTAACACTCGTTCATTTTCTGAATTTGCATTACTTGAGAATCGATCATGAGTTATATTTGAATTATCGGATTTCTTAACTGTCTGATGGCTGTCTGAGTTTCAAGTGTAACGACATAGAATATTTTGTGTTTTAAAAAATCCTGTTTTGTTGAAACCTCGTATGCAAAGACAGCGTAGCACAGCAATTGTATGGGAATACTGTTTCATAGAAACATAAAAATATTGTGTGGCCTTCTAAATTCATCATTTCCATGACGAATTCAGAAATTTTTTTTTCAATATTTTGTGAATGTTTAAACTGATATTATTTCGAATTTCAGCTACTCAAAATAATTTCTACCATAAGATAACTAAATTCGTGGAACGTGGTTTTTAAAAAAGCGTATAAATTAATAGTTTTTTTTATGTCTAACATCTTTCCTCTCGGTTGCTGAATATTTGTCGGAGTGATTTCGTGAAAAGGGTTGGAAATGGGTAACAGGAAATGATGTCAATGAGAACTTGGCGATAGAGCCAAGTTAATAACATCATATTTGGCAACCAAGTTTACCACCAATTTGGCGACTATTTTGGTGACCATGTTGGCGAGTTCAGGACCCACTGGATTCTTCTAGAAATTAGTGGATTTCTCTACTAATTTCACGCTCTGTGTGAACTCGCTTCCCATGATTTTGAGTGGTGATCGTAATTTTAACATCAGTTTGCAAAACGCTGAGCCGCTCATAGCTTTTTTGAATGATGAACTCAAGCTCGAAATGAACACAAATCAATATGCTTCGACAACTAACAGTGGTACTGTTACTGATGTTGTTTTTCAACGGTTTTAAAATACTTTGAAATCACAAGTATATGTGTCATAGTTTTTTTATCATAAGTCTCCGGTCTTCCCCAGATTGAACAAGAATAATTATTTTTGATAAAAAATTGCATTACTCCTTGTGTTAATTAAATAAAATTTTCATTAAAGATATAGTTATTCGATAGAAAATTATTTCCAATCATACCCGATTCATTTTTTCAGGATATAAGTTACTATAGCGTATTTACCACGACAACATGTCAGATGTTACACATCATATGCGACTACTGTAAGGCTCGTTTCTTATATACATACACACACACACACACACACACATATATATATATATATATATATATATATATATATATATATATAGTGTCACTTAAAGTAGAATATGCTCATAAAATTGTTTTAAAAATTTCATTACAAGAATAAATTATTTAAATGCAATTTTTTTGGCAAAAAATGAAGAAAGAATGACATATTTTCAAAACCTTCTCATGGAAAATGCTTCCATAATAATAATATTTCGTCTATATAAAGCTAAGACTTCTCTGTACAGAGCTTGAACTAGGATCTTTGAAATGCATTATTTCGAAGTGAATTTATTCATATTTTAATACATTAGAATTGAGAAATTTTAAGAAAAAAAATCAGTTATTACTTCAATGGATCGTAACTCTAAAAATAATGTGAGTTTTTCAAAATTCCTAGTTCAGGTTCTGTAGAGAAGTCTTATTAATATACAAGCAAAATATTGTTGTTATAGAAGCATTTTCCGTAAAAGGAGAATGTTTTGAAAATATGTCATTCTTTCTACATTTTTTGCCAAAAAATTACACTTAAAGAATTTTTTACTCTACTGACATTCTTATAACAATTTTATATGTTTATTCTAATTCAGGTAACACTAAATATCAAAAAAAATTTTATTCATTTATACGCATTCGCAAAATCATGGTTCCGAACGTAGATGGATACAATAGACATGTATGCTACTTAAAAATTCATGTTTTTTCATCAAGTCTAACAAGGACAAGGCACGACTAAGGAAATTCATTTGGGTTCGAGACTTGGAGTAATAGTAGTACTCTTTTAGAGGGTTCAACCCTCAATGTCATTCCGCCGAATGGCATGTCAATTCTGAGAAAAAAACCTTCGAAATTCATGCTTATAGCTTTTATACAATTAAATTTCAATTGCCTCGAACGATTTCGTGGCTTGGTTGATATAGCATCTGCATACCATGCGCGAGCTCTGGGTTCGATTCATGGGACAACTTTTTTTCATTTAATTATTTTTAAAATTAAATAAACTTCTTCATGAAAGTTTTATTAAATATTAAATGATATTTTATGTACTAATTATTTTGTATTTTATAAAGTAAAAAAAATACTGTAACCATATAAATATATTTTTATATTAATTTTAATTAATATATTAAATTTTATATACATATATTTTTATATTAATAAATAATATTTATAATAAAATGTATAATAAATATTTAATGATATTATACATAAAAATTAGTTACAAATAGTTTCATAATGTGAAATAAAATATACTATAAATAAAATATTATGTATAGTAAAAAATATGTTTTTATATATTATTAATTTAATTACTTTATAATTTTATAAAATATTTAATAAGACCTTTTTAAATAAATTTAAATAATTTTTAAAAGTTTATTTAAATAATTTTTAAAAAATTAATAATTATTTCAATAATAAATTTTTTATTTAAAAATAAAGTGATAATAATTTTAATAATAAATTAATAATAATTTTAATAATAAATTAATAATTTTAAAAATAAATTAATAATTTTAAAAATAAATTAATAATTTTAAAAATAAATTAATAATTTTAAAAATGAATTAATAATTTTAATAATAATTTTTATTAATAATAATTCTTATTAATTAATTTTAATTATTTTAATTAAAATTATTTTAAATAATTTTAAATAATAATTATTATAAATAATTTTAATTAATAATTATTTTAAATAATTTTTAATTAATAATTTTTTAAATATTTTTATTAATTATAAGTTTAAATAATTTTAAGAACGAATAATTTAAATAATAAATTTATTTAATTGTTTTTACTTTATAAAATACAAAATAATTACATAAAATATCATTTAATATTTAATAAACCTTTCATAAATAAGTTTATTTAATTTTAAATATAATTAAATTAAATTTTAAAAAAATTGACCGATGAATCGTACCCAGACCTCGCGCATAGTATGCAGACGATATATCAACCAAGCTACGAAATCGTTCGAGGAAACTGAAATTTAATTGTATAAAAGCTAAGCATGAATTTCGAAGGCTTTTTTCTCCGAATTGACTGGCCATTCGGCGGAATTACATTGAGGGTTGAACACCCTAAAGGAGTACTACTATTACACCAAGTCTCGACCCCAAATGAATTTACGTAGTCGTGCCCTCTCCTTGTAAACAAAGGTTACAAGATGTGACAAAAATAGTTTGACTAAGAGTATAGTCCCTTTTACAGTTATACAGCTTTTACAACATGAATTCATGCTGAAAACAAGACAGTTCATGAATAGCTGTGGAAGTCAGTTCCCTGCTATAGTAACGCTGTTTTTAGGTCATAGATATTTGTTAAGGTGAACGCCTTGAGATCTGATTGACTAATCCATTCGATCGAATATAATCACCGGCCTTATGAGCCATAAACGGAACGGACGAATATTATCATCCGCAAAAAGGAAATCTGGGCTAATTGTATCTCCGAAAAGGCAAACATTGGGCTCCAAGACTTCATTCCCTTGCTTCACAGAAATGACAGAATCTCTGTCAAAAACATGGACGTCTGAGCTCCTGTTCAATAGGTTGCCACCCAAATTATCCAACTTCAGTTTTCACATAGTTCTCCTTCTCGGATGTCGGAAACGTGTATTAGGTCCCTGATTCCTTCCAGACAAAAGTGCATTGAGAAGAAAAGGCATTGAGAATTTCACTTTCTTTTGATGCACTCCCGAAGTTATGTAGAATAAGGTAAACCACAGTGGCTCTTAAATTGTGCTCCGCGGACCCCTGGGGACTTCAGCATCTTTTTAGGGGGTCTCTCATATAACGTTAAGAGTTTCCTCTTTACAAACCCTGAAAGGCCTTGTAAAAAAATTGAAAGATGTGCCGTCGTAGAATTGCCATTAATGAAAAAACTCCACTAAAGCATGTATTTCGGTCAAGACTATTAAGTCAGGGAGGGGTGTTTAAAATCTTGGGGGTCCGTGGTGATCGAATGTCTAAGAATCGCTGGGGTAAACAGTTAATGAGTGATGCTCATGGTTCATCCTATTTACCAGTTTGGTGATTTCTTTTGATTTGACGAAATCGGTCGACGGTATAGTACATAAATACCCTAGAAGTTAATGATTAAGCACAATAGAAAGCATGTATATGATAATCACAGCATACTAATGAGAGTTCGATATATATATATATATATATATATATATATATATATATATATATATATATATATATATAGCTAAGTTGTGAAACAATGGTTTAACCGGTTACTAACATTTTATTCTGTAAAAATATAGATAAATGTGTTTAGCTTTTTGCCATTTATTTGAATGGCGCATATTCTCTAATCTTGAATAGTCAACACTATGCTTTCGAAACTTAGGTGTATATTCCTAAGCACTAATCGATGCTTATACTGAGTAATTTTCCTAAATGTAAGCGCTGTTTGTGTTCAGTTGTACTAACTACAAGCATATATACACATTTCAGTGATCCAGGCGAGCGTACTATCGAGAGAAGCTGTGGGAAGTTGGATAAAGTTTACCATTCACGTCATGCAGGTGTTCAAGCAAGGATCGGCTAAGGTGCACCGAGGGACACAGTTCCTGTGGGTGAGTGTCAGCGACCTGGCCTGCAAGTGCCCTAAGATCAAGGTCAAGCAGACTTACCTCATTCTAAGTAAGTATTTTGATATGCCTCGGTATCCTCGCTCTATAAATTTGTGGTTCGAAATAATTTTTTTTTTATCTGTATTATCGTTCTACTACACTTGGTAATGTCCATGCTCTTTACAATGTATGTACAGGGAGGGGCGTGGGAACTTCCTTTTTTAAAAATGCAATAAAATACATAAATTTGAATTTACACAGTTTTACACACAATGTCTGTTAAATGTCGCCCTCCATTAACGATACACTGATGCAGTCAATTTTGAAAACTTTGAGTCACTTTTTCAAGCACATTGACCGCGGATATTGACAATTTTGCCTCTGTTATGGTTCCTTAGGTCTTCTAGGGTCTTTGAATAATCTTTGTATACCTGGGACTTGAGATAAGCCCACAGGAAGTAATCAGGAGGGGATAAATCAGGTGAGCACGGTCAGTTTATGTCCCCTCGCACTGAGATCTGTCATTAAGGAAAGACTGCTCTTAAAATACCCATGGAAACCCTGGAGGTGTGGCCCCATCTTGTAAGCACACGTTGTCAAGATCCCTTTCTTGGAGAGAGGGTAAGAAGAACTGTTGGACCATTGTCACATACCAGTCTGAATTGACAAACAAACTCGTTCCCCATTTTTAGGTGTTCTAATGGTCTTCGGATGTCCTTTCCTTTCTTTGGAGACATTCATTGTTGTGTGTGCTCTGAAGGCATCATTCCATGTTAAAAACATTTCCGATCAGGAACATGACCTCGGGGGGATGTCGAAGTGAGGACGTGAGCAAGTTGTACTGCAATCACTGACTGACCGTTAGAGAAATACACTTCCACGGCAAAAGCACGCTGCTGCCTCGATCACAACATGTTTGAGACTAAGACGGGCAGTAACACAAATATTCCACTCCAGCCTTTCCACCGAACCCCTAACCCCGCCCCTCCCCTCTCTACGAACATGACTGGAACATGTTCAAAAGAGGAAGTTCCTGCGCCCTATCCTGTACTACAAGTAATTAATGAAAAGAAGAAGAGGACTCCTATATATATATTGAATAAATTATTCAATTCAAAAGAATTTTATTCAGTGGCGTACACATGGGGGCATTGGGGGAGGAGGGTTAACATTCACTTTTAAGACCAACCTTTCCAGAGACCAACAGATTTTTAATTTTCACCGTAGAGATTGATTAAAATGGATATCGAATTTGTACTGTATATATGAAAGCTGAATAATATGACAAGTGGATTTGATTTTTCTATGTTTTGTATCACTCTTTATTAAAATTCCACAGGAAAATAAAACTGCAAATTAATTAAATGAATACTTTAATTGAGGTTTCATGTGTATCAAATTGATTAGAATTTCCTGACAGTTAATCCATTCTTCATCTGGGAAAAGAGAGTTTTTCGCTTCATCTTTCTAGCTAAGTATTACGTTAAGTGAACTGATACTGAATAACCACATTGTCTTTCTCTAGCAAACAATTACAGTTTTATCCAGGTGAAGATGACATTCTTGATTTGATCATATGAGGATAGAGGGATGGTAATTATTTAAGTAATATACTAAAAAGCATCACATACGATAGTTGCTTAACACTGGTAATATTATAAGGAACATTAACAGCACTCCCAAATTCGCTAAGTGTCTTTTAATTATACACATTGCCTACTTCATTACAACAGACACAGAATCTGTAAATATGTTTTAACAAATAAGTATAAATATGCATAAACATTGCGTAAATAACAAATATCAATAAGCGTTGCAGAATACCAAACAAAATTTTTGCTTTCATTACATTGACTCGATGGGCTAAATTCATGACTGTCACATGATAAATGCAATCACATATTAGACTTATAATTGTTGTTCTATTAATAAATTTAAGATAAATTTTACTTTTGATTATTATGTAAAGATGTATCAATACATATTAAATTTATTTAAAAAACTTCCAAAATAATAAATATTAATGTGTATTTTTAAAACAAGTACGATTTGTTTACTTATGTACGTTATTATTGCTGACTAATATGTACTTTTTAAAAGAAAGTTTCTGCAAAAAGCAAAAGTTGGCAACAGCGAAGTGCATGAACTGATTGGCTCGAAACCCACGATTGAAATTACAATGTGACTATGACGTCATATGAATTTATAAACTTATTGACTGGAAACGCGTGATTGCAATTATCGTGTGACTATGACGTCATATGCATTTATATATCGCCTTCTTTCTCCATCAAATTTATCTTTTCTATTGAATGTATTTTGTCACATTTATATTCAGAAACATTATAATTCCTTCAATTCAAATGATTCCTTGGAACTTGGTCCGAGAAAAACATTACAAGTGTTGAAAAACTAATACAGAAAATGCGGAATAAAAAGACAACGTCGATCTCTTTATCTATAATCAATCTTTTCTTGTATCTTTCTTTTTACGTACAATACATTATATCATTCTTTTTCTACTCATAGGTAAAGATGTACGACAACCGGAGCATCCAGGTTTAACAGCTGACGAAAGAAGCATTGTCATTGAATGGAAAGACGACTGGGCACGACGCATGCGCAGATATCAACGAAGACAACGGAAAGGCAAATGCAAGAACTGAAAAAAACACAAGATCAAAACATCAACAACAAAAAGTGAAAAGAAGAACCATTTTTCCACGCAATCGTAGTCTCCTGATTTCCCAAATGTTTGTTGGACTTCCTCAGTGATCGAAAATCTGTATATTGAGTTTCAAATAATGAAGAAATGATCGCTTGGTGTTCTAAAATACCTAGCCGTGGTTATGTTCTACAGAATTAAAAAATCCAATTTGTGTGTGCTGGACTTTTGATATACAACACCAGAATCTTAGTCCTTTAGAGTTGCTATTGAAACGGAGGATGCATAGATTATCTCGTATAAAAAATCTCTTATTTCCTACTTTTTCTGTTTAGTAGGTATGTGGAACGAGCAGCTTAATGCCAATTGCTAGAAATCTACAGTAGAACGAAAAATCAGTTAAGATAAAAGAAAAGTTAACCGTTTAATCAATAAGAAGGAATGTCTTCCGATAAACATTGCATGTCGCCAAGATGTTGCCCTTTTACTCCTTTTAATAATTGGCAATGTTGGATTGGCGATATTTAGAATTTTAAAATATTCAGTATGCGACACATTGCATTCCAGACTATAGATAAGGAATTTCAAGCAAAGTTGGGGTTATATGTATATATATAAACCAATATAAATTAGTAAATTAACATAATATTCAACAATAGAATTAAAAAAAACCATCACCAAAATTAATATTTATAATACTTGAAAAAAAGAACATAAATTAGCTTAACTAAAATTGATGTAAAAAAATTGAAGTATAAAACACGAAATAAAAATGTGAAAATAATATAGAAAATGCTGAATATACGGGAACAAAAATAATTGTAAAATAAAAACAAAACGTTACATGAAAAAGTATAAAAAAAAATAGAATCAAAAAATAAAACCTCAAAAACGACAAACGATTTAAATTTATCCATGTTGATTTTTTTTCTGTGAACATGAAGTGAAACAATTAATAATAATTACTTGATTATTATTTTCTTGTTCATTAATGATTATTAGTTTTGAAAAAACTTTTTGAATTTTTCTATTCTGAAGCGAATTTTTACAAAATAAACGTTCCTAGAATTCAAAAACTTTGTTAAAAATCATAGAAAAGTTTCTGAATCTTTTATTTACGATCAAATTTTTCAGGTATATCGTTTTTGTTCATTAAGACGAAGGAAAATTTTATATGATTTCGGAGTTTTTTCTGTGTTTTATTAGCTTTACAGCTGCAAACTATTAACGACATATTTGAGAAGCTGTTTTTTCAATTAATATATCCTAGAAATACCAAAAAATAAATTACAACATAGTTTTTATTATTAGAAAGACATGAAAATGTTCTAAATTACTCTATTTTCAAATATAAATTAATAATCGTTAATTTCTAAATCAGTTGAACTTCTACATAAGATATTTTCAGTTAAAACGGAAGACAAACTTTAAGTGATTACCCAGAACATTGTGTTTTACCCCAATCCTAGATTTTCTCAGTTCCGAAAAAAGTGTTTTTATGCTAAAAAAAAAAAAAAGAAACAGACAAGATCGCTAAGGGAGTCGCGAATCCCTGATTGTTTTAAAATGTTAGATGTAACAGGTTAAATACTCTTAAATAGAGAACTTTATGTAAAATGTACTTTGATGTTTGTATGTGTAAAACTTTTTTTTCATTCGAGCTTTTCTTTCTTATCTCAAGGCTGGATGGTTTAAATTAGTATAGTTGTATCGTGGAAATATATGTGTATTATTATTTCGCGCTTATATATAGAACAAATTAGTATTTAATATTCATGTATATTTTGTATTATTTTTTTTATATAAAATCGCATGAGGTAATGTCATTTCTTCGTTTTGTGTAAAGTTTGGTGTTTATAAATGTATAGTAAACGTACATTGCTTGCAAAAAAGAGCAAATATTACCTGACTATTTGCATTGATTTAACTAATCATGCTGTTTTTATTTAATAGCTATTAAAACATGCTTTTTATTCACTATTGATATCGAAAATTTACCAGTTAAGGAATTATGTACTACTCAGGAATATTTTACTCTAAAAAACTGTTAACATATGGATAATTTAGGTTGTATAAAAAGAAGAAGAAAATTTAGCACTTTAGATTTTGAACCCAACTTTTGATAACTTCAAAGGTAGTAGTTTTTTATTTCATGAATATGTTTATATGCATCGATTAAAGAGAACAAGTTTCAATTTTTTTAAATGAAATTATAAACATAGCAGTATTTTTATTTTCTTATCTTAATTTTTGAGCAGCATCATTTAATAATTGTACTAAAGTATATTTTATGCAGAACTGCATTTTTTAATGAATCATTTCAATTTATGCAAAAGAAATACTTTATTTATTATGTATGTAGTAGAGGATATTCGTCTTTTTAACTAAAATGCAGAAATTAAGGAAATTATGACAGTTCTAATATGCGATTAAATTACTTCAGCATGTGAAACGTTGCTAGTTTTTGCGAGTTTTTATTATTTCTCTAAAAATAGAATCCAGCAAAATTATTAAAATATAATTGAATAATATTTATATAAACATTATTTTAGTAGTACGAGCATTATATTAAATAAGTTCCGGAAAATTAATCAAGAAGAAGAAATTGTCTAACGCGACTTTAAAAAAAATTGTTTAACTTTTAAAATTGCTCTAAAAAGATTTGAAATTCTTTTTTTGCAGTTTTTTTATTGTAATTTGTATTGTATTTTTACTTTAAAAATTAAAAATAAAAATCTACAAAATATTTTTGGATTGCACGATATATATATCCCATAAAAACCTAATAAAAATATTTAAAACGACAATCGTCATTTTGAAGTACACGAAATGTGTAAAATTCTGTTGACAAAAACATTATTTTTTATTTATTGTCAGTTCTTAATATTAAAAATATTTAAATACAATTAGATACAATGATTCTTTTTCCTACTTTTGCTTTTTTTCAATAAAATTTACGAATTGATAATAATAACAAATTTAATGTGTATTAAATATGAATGAATTGGAATATTTTGAAGAGAAAATAGATAAAACTTCCATTATATATACAGTGATCAACTATATAACTACATTTTTAATTATTTCAAAATGCTACAACAATCTGTTAGAAAGCCAATGAACAAAAAAACTATCGGTATACATTTATAATGTTAAGCCTCATATTTTCCTGCATAATTTTTTTTGAAAGAAAATTACACGAATATAAATCTTTCTTAAAAGAAAAAAAATACTAGAAAATTCTTAAAAATTTTTTTCTTTCTTTTCGCAATTAACTAAGCACATATCTTAGTATTCTAACATTTGAAAAAAATTTATAAAATCAAAACGTATCAAAAAGAGTATAGTGAATTCCATGGCTGTTTTTACATTTAGTAATAGATTTGAACCAAACTATTAAAGAAATTAAAATCTTTTCTTATAATATTGTTGGCATTTTGTTCCTAAAATAAGTTGCATAAAATATTTCAGTTTTAGTTTATTTGTGTATCTTTATGAGAATCATGTGAATGAATATAAATAAATATATATATATAAATATATAGTGTGTTGAAGTGTATGTAACTTTATCCTCTTCAAAATTAGAAACTGATTGTTTTAGATAGTTCTTGACATATCATAACGCCCATTTGTGTCATGGCAGAAGATTTGAATTTTGTGCCATAAAATTTAGTCTAAATATTTCTTCAGCTAAATGTTAAGTAAATGTTTGTGTAATAAGTACTTAAATCATTTTGACTGTTCCTTTTTTGGAGACAGGTTGCCAATAAAAAAATTCTATCAAAACTTCCAGTGTGCAGTATTTATTGTGTGCTGTTTTCTTATACGTTCTAAGATAATTTTTAAGGGTATGTGGGGAAGGTTTTTGTTCTCTCCTCTTTGTTGCAGCACCCCACCAGGTGGCGCTACAGCATATCAACTTCTGCACCGTTCAATCAATCGTCAAGTTGCCAACATGGTCGCCAAAAATGATGCCAACTTGTTTCTATCATCAACATTTCGATATGCTTCCATTGAATCGCCATTATAACGTAAGAAACGGCGTTGCTTGCGAATATTCCAATTTTAACATAAAGTAAATACAACAGAAAAAAAATATTAACGTTTTACACATCCAGATATAAATTATTTACACTATTTTAAATATTCATTGCACAAAATGTGCAACAATATGTTACTCTTGCTGAGCAAAGATTAGTTTAGGAAGGTGTTTTCAAAAATTGACCCACAAGGGAGTTACGAGGGCGTTATAAAAAACATCCTTTTTATCATCTATTAGATTTACAGACTTAAAATTTAACAAGTATGATTTTTTTTTAACTTTTTTAAAATATTTTGTTGTTTAATTTGCAATTCATGTTAAATTAAATCATTAAAAACTTCTCTATTCTTCAATCCGTATTGTTTAATTTCTCAATTCGCCCGGGTGATTAACGGGTATACACCAACTAGTAAACATAATAAAGGGTGTTTTTTTTTTAGAGGTATAGAACTTTAAATTGCAATAAAACAACGATGTATTATTCGATTGACATGAATTTTTTTTTATTCGAAAGATAATCTTGTGGCATTACATTTTAAATATAATTTCTGGCATATGACTGCCACGGCTGGCTCGGATGTAGTCCAATCTGGACGACCAATTTTCGATGACTTTTCCAACATTTGTGGCCGTATATCAGCAATAACACGGCGAATGATGTCTTCCAAATGGTCAAGCGTTTGTGGCTTATTCGCATAAACCAATGACTTTACATAGCCCTACAGAAAATAGTCTAGCGGTGTTAAATCACAAGATCTTGGAGGCCAATTCACAGGTCCAAAACGTGAAATTAGGCGGTCACCAAACGTGTCTTTCAATAAATCGATCGTGGCACGAGCTGTGTGACATGTTGCGCCGTCTTGTTGGAACCACAGCTCCTGGACATCATGATTGTTCAATTCAGGAATGAAAAAGTTAGTAATCATGGCTCTATACCGATCACCATTGACTGTAACGTTGTGGCCTTCATCGTTTTTGAAGAAGGATTCCACCAGCCCATAAAGCGCACCAAACAGTCAGTTTTTCTGGATGTAACGGTGTTTCCACATACACTTGTGGATTAGCTTCACTCCAAATGCGGCAGTTTTGTTTATTGACGTAGCCATTCAACCAGAAGTGCGCTAAACAAAATTCGCTTATGAAAATCGGGAACAACGGCAATCTCGTTTTGGGCCCATTTGACAAATCTACGCCTTGCTTGATGATCGTTTTGATGAATTGCCAAACCAAACTGAGAATAAATCACTTGACAGCTGTTAAATCGGTCACCATCTTGGAAAGTAATGCCAACTTAAACTTCTATACCTGAAAAAAAAACACTCTTTATAACACAATAACCATCACCATGGACACAAAAGATAACATAAAAATTGATTCTTGGTGAAAAAAACATTTTAAGATCCGAATTTGAAAACTAGTATAAATTCAGCCTTTCGCCCAAGGTGGAATAATTCTGTAGATCAGCAGTTCTTAAACTGTGGTCCACGGACCCCTAGCGCTTTTCTAGGAGGTTCGCGAAGGTCTCTTTTAATGTTAAGATTTCTTTCATTTACAGATTCTCAAAGTTCTCGTGGAAAATTGGAAAGGTGTGCCATCCCAGACTAGATTACTAAATTACCCAATAGAAAAACTCTACTTGATCATGTATTTTGATCAGGAATATTAATACAGTTTTTTTTTTTTGTTGCTTGCAATTACATAGCGTGTATTACGAGTAATTTTTTTCAATTAGATGTATACTATTTTCTTAAAAGAAAAAAAAAAGTTTTTATATATATATATATATATATATAAGGCTATTTCAGGATTGATGAGGAACTTTTAAATCACTTAGTCCTATGTTGGAAATCAGAGAGGGGTTTAAAATCTTGGGGGTCCACGATGTCAGGCTGGTACATAAAGGAGGGCTGCAGCGATCGAAAGTTTTAAGAACCGCTGTTGTAGATAGTATCATCTACCGTACTTATTCGTATCTAAGCCGCACTTCAAACTCTCAACAAGTCTTTTTGAAAAATGAAAAATACCATAAAATTGTGAAACTTACGTATTATCGCTAACTTTATTAATAACTCGACAAGTTGGCAATCCCAATTTCCAATGTGTCGTACGCACTGAATCGGCAAGCACAGGTGCTTCGTTTCATATAATGTTGCCAATAGGTTGCAATAATACATAAGTACCAAAATTGTTTAACGATATCCAATTTTACGAAATTAAAATAAATTGAAAATGAGAGCAAATAAGAAATGAATCATTAGTTGTTTTACCAATATTATAAACTTTTGAATACATACATGAACCTGTAATTGTTCTAACAGCACCATCCAACGATTTTTTTTGTTGCTTCGATTCTAAGACGCACCCAATTTTCAGTAGCATTAACATTGGAAAAAAACTGCGGCTTAGATTCGAGTAAATACGGTATTTTCGTTATTAAGAGTTTAAAATTAATTATAATATTAGAACTACACCAACTGTAATGTTGTTTTTTTTCGAAAAAAGCATAGCACCACTTTCATAAGAATTAAGCAGATGAAATATTAAATTAAAATTTACGATTCTATCCGGTCCGCAAAAGCAGCTATTATGGGTACTTACGTATACAACATTATATGAAGTTAAGCACATGATTGGCAATTCTGCGCGTAAAGGCCGTATCACACGCAGACTTATTTCAAGCAATTTTTCCTCCTACTGAGGGTGAAGGGTTGCCGTAAACAAAACGACATGCTCTGACGTCAACCGCGCACTTTCACCACATTGAAATGTTACTCGCCGATTTTTCTCCTTCGGAAACAACCATACATTATTTTTTTTATACCGCTCGAGCTTACAGGATTCCTATTGGCTGGAATTCCAAGCAATTTTTTATTCCGGGCAATTTCTTGAGCTCACTAGCAAGAAATTGCTCTAAAGCGGTTGCTATGGCAACTGAGTAAAAATTGGACGAAAAATTGCTTGAAATGTATACGTGTGATACGGCCTTAAGATACATAAGAAAACCGGGTTGCGAACTTAACGAGATATTAATAGAGTTGGCGATTGCTACAATAATACGTAAGTACCCTATTTTGTTCAGAGTAATTAGTTATTTCTTCAATATTTCCCTGGCATAAAATTTGTTTCTCCTAAAGGATATTATCTGATTTCCATTAAAGAATATTTACATTTTATGCATAACTGTCGACGATAATTTACACAGAATGTACAACCATTCGAGTAAAAATTACAAAAAATATTAATTAAATTGCCATTTATTTTACATATTGTTCCATAAGTAAAGAAATCATTGCTTACGTAACAGACAGTGATACTTAAATGTTTTGTAACTGCTTCGTCTCATAATCCCCATTACAAAAAAAAAAAAAGAAAGAAAGAAAAGAAAAAGAGGGTGTGTGCTTATGACCACGCGATAGAACTGATAACTTCAAACTTTGTAATGTTATTTCAAGAATTAATTAGGTGAATAAAAAACAAGGCGATATTTGTATTGTTGTAACGGTCTCTTACGTCAATAATGGAGTAAACCAAAAGTAATGGACAAGATCTCGGGGTAATTAAAATATTTTAATGACATAAAATAACACAGTTACAATGGACAAGACACTTGGACACAATACAGGGTAAACATTTAGAGAAAATAAGTGAAAATTAGGTAAATTACAAAATCCAGGTTTGTACAGCGAGACGGGTAACGCTCACTCAATCAGTTTCAAACTCTCTCTGACGGTAACACAGTGTTTCGTTCGGTCACACTTCCATTACAAGTACCGCCACCTACATCTCGGTCTTAGAATTAAACGGTGTGTTACATTGTCATATAAAATTATTTATTCATATATCTGGACTCATAAAGTAAAATTTTTTTTCCAAATATACAATCATATTTGTGAATTAATCGTATTCTAAGAAGGAAACAACAGATTTATGGCAGCTGAAATAGGTTATAAATACTTTAGATACAAAATTATTTAAATATCTAAAAAAAATTCCGTTGAGCGTTGTTAGGTACTTTGTCGTGCTTTCATTCGAATCATTTGACATCCGGGGTCACTCAGACCTGTTTTTGCTACCGTCATTGCTAGCGGGGTGTAGAGTACATCCTAATCTTTTTAACACGAGTATTTAAATATGAAAAAAATTTTAAGTCAATTATGATACAAATTTATAAAGTACAAGATGTTTTTTGTATTATACAAATAAAATTATTAAATTAGTCCATACAAATGAGACTAACATTAATTTAAACTAAACATACAAAATTTTCATTTTAAAATACATTATATATTTTTTCATAAACCACAAATAAAACGTATATACTAGTAATAAACATACTTTCTAATTAATGATAAGGATAGTAGAAAAATATTTAAAATGTTCAGAGCAGATTGTATACATATGCTCAACTGCTCGCGGGAAGTTCTCAGCCCCCTCCCCAGATAAACTTTTGAAAGTTTTTACTTTCCAATCGTCCAAGCGAGAGTGATTGCATCTGGCTTGAAAGTTCAATGACCTAAAATGTGCAGCTACAGAAAAAAATCGTCGTTCAGCGCATTCTTTTTGGAATTCTAGGAGACTTTTCTTCTTGCTGGGGTGTACAGAACACCCCGCACGAGTGATCACGGGTTAAATTGAATTTTGATTTTAAAAAATCTACTAAAGGCTTTGATTTGTCTTTGAAAAATCTACATTAAAATCTCCACTTAAAATAATAGGCAATTTGTTCAGGAGAGTTGTCCCCGGCTTCAGTATATGCAACTAAATTATTGTGAATGAATTCGATTATTTTCTCTACACTTTGATTTGGTGAAATATAAATAGTAACCATTAGAATTATTTGTTCATTTTCTGTTCTATATTTCGTTGCACAAATTTCTCCGATACATGACTCATTAAACCCAAATGATTCAGTAGTATTTGATGCTGCATCCATTTCTGAAGTGACATAAGTTGTTGTATCTCCCTTATTTTTATATATAGCAACTCCACCAGCTCTGTGATTGTCTTTGGAATTTAGCAATACAATGAAAATTTGGAACATCTATGTTTTCTTCATTATTTATCCAAGTTTCTCTTAAAAGTAAAATAGCTACATGTTGCATAACACTGTCATCGAGATACAAAGCATGTGCACGTAAACTTTGACAGTTCAAAGAATATACTGGTATTCCCCTTTTTTGAGGAAATGAAGTTTGTGAAGATATCTGTGATTATTTTAAGTTTGTTTTGTGATAACCTTTTAAATCCATTTTGTAGATCTCTTAGACCATGGAAGAATTCTGGATCGGAATTTTCCGTAACAATGTAAAGTCCTTCAAGACTTGCTGCTCTTGATAACGCAACATATGCTAATAGTTGAGAATGTGTTTTATACTTATAACAAGTCTTGAAGGACTTTACATTGCTACGGAAAATTCCGATCCATTGTTACGAGAGTTACAAACCCGAGCGTAACAATGGTTGGCTTTTTAACATGCATCATTCAAGTTCACTCTCCAGCAAAACACGCTTAAAGAAGTTATCGCTTCTAAATATCGTTATTTTTGATCCGATGGATCAATTTGCGATTGTACTTATTTTTATCTGACACACACACAAGTTATTTCCCAGCACAGAAAATTTTCCAAACATTATAATTTCTGATACTCAAAAAGTTAAATAAAAAAAAAATAACTTCCTAACTACAGCTACTATTTGCTAAGACAACCTGCTAATAAAACTACACTGCTTACATTAAAAGATACAAATCTCCGAAATATTAGGATCGCTTTTTCTGTGATAAGATATATTAATCATATTTACATCATGCTTCGCAAGTGGTAGTGGAAACTCGAAACCAATGTCATAACTTTTAATTTGCAGACAAAATCCTTTTTTAAAAAGAATTTCAATTCCTACAAAACAAATCAAGTTTTATGTTGCACGAAAGAATTGATAAAGAACAGTTTTAAATTCACCGAAAACATATTTCACATTGAAATAAATACAGCTGCTCCATGGGAAAAAAACTCATAACAATGCACAATTCTAAAAAATATGATTCATGGTGTTTTCAATTTTAAATGAATTGTATAATTTATTCAAAATATTAATAAAATTCATCCTTAAATTACGAAATACTTGTATTGTTGGGAATAGAAATCCTGAAAATGACTTGAATGTAGTTTTTCAACGCAAGATCAAAATAAACAGCTCGCTTTGAACAATAAATACAAGCTCTACAAAGGTTTTGTTAAATTGGTAATTTTCATAAATTATTTGGTAGGTAAGTAAATTTTAGCATTTGGCTCTTAGTTGATAATACTGTTTTTGTTGTTTCTAATAATTTTAGGGTTCTTACGAATTATCTCTCGCAACAATCACCAACGTTCAAAAGCACCCCCAGTTTCGTATGTGTCATATGCGCTGAATTGGGAATCATGTGCTTTGTTTCATTTCAATTTATTTTGAATATCACACACACAAATAATATCTAATTTGGTTATGATGTGGTAATTGAATTAGAAATTAAGATTTTTGGACAAGAGAAAAATTAATGGTTATCAAATATTGCAGTACAATTATAATTACAGTAAATTTGACATCTGAATTTCTTTCAAATTTGATCCTTTTATTAAAAATCATTGGCATATTAAAACTTCATAGAAAATACAGTACTTACGTACTATACCGTCGACTTACTTCGCCAAACTACAAGGCATCGTCAATTAAAAAAAAATGATTATTACTGTGTTCGAACGTACAAGGGAACGGTTTCTACTTTTGGCTCTACATCACGGCATTTGGCGATGTCGTTTGATAGGACGAAATTGGTCGACGGTATAATATAAAAAAGTACCGAAAATACTAAAACTTTGTATACACCATCAAGTAAACAACATTTAACATTTTATACAAGGGATAAATAAACATAGAGGACACTTAAAAACTCTTTTAAATTATAAGCTATTCTAGTGGTTGACAAAAAGAGTATATTTGTATTTTCGGTACTTACGTACTGGCGCAACAATGCCAACGTTCAAGATAACTTACCAAGTTGGCAACCCCGACTTTGCATGTGTCGCACAGGCTGAACTGGCAACCATGTGCTTTGTTTCATGTAATGTTGCTAATATGGGTGCGATAATACGTAAGTACCGCATCTTCTACGTGTTCAAATAATTGCACTGAAACATTCGGAAGAGAATTTCTGGCACTAATGTATATTAGTCCGTCCAACATCTTCGCCACATGTCGTGGTATGCAGATAATAATGGAACTTAAATGAAGAAATTTAAATTTAACTATTTATATGAATAAAATTTGGCGCAAATTCTTTGTAAATTTATTTTTCGATGCGCTAATACGTCAAGTACCGAATTTTTTAGACGGGAATATATTTTAACGAATCAAAAATCACTTTGGTTTCCCCCATATTTCATTAAAATGTAATTTTAAAAAGAGATTCATACCTTGGTTTAACTGTATCTGGTTTCACACACACAAATTTCATTTTCATGCTATAAACTACTTTTTATCACATTTTGCCCAAATCAGCTTGTTTGTAGAGAAGTTTATATCTAGAAACTGACAAGATTTTGTTGATTTTAATGTTAATAATTATTGGTTTGTTCATTCTACTAATGCTTGTAGAAATGAATTCATCAGTAATTAATAAATAAATTTCGGTACTTATGTATTATCGCAACCTATTGGCGACATTATATGAAACGATGCATCTGGTACCCAATTCACTACGTACGACACATAGGAAATCCGGGTTGTCAAATTGGCGAGTTATTAAGAGTCGGCGATTGTTGCGATAATACGTAAGTACCTAAATTTCTAAATAATCCTGAAAAGAAGAACCCCTTTAACTATTTAAAATACATCTTTTTCATTACCTTATAAATGTGCTAACCAATCAGAGCACAAAAGAATCTGTGGTTTAAGTGTAGATTAGGGGGGAGGCTTGGGGATGTAAATTTCTTTTGGCGACCGAAATCATTCGCCAAGCTACTTCATTTACCGACAGGTGTTTTTGACGATAGAATTCGATAGCCAAACTATCTGTGACATCTAGATAAAAATCGCCAAATCCCAAGGACTCCCTCTAATCTACACTTTAGCCAAACTGGTTACTATGTAGAATAAGAAATTAACTTATTTTTAGTAAGTTTATATAGATGGACATTAAGTTTCAAGTAAATAAAGTATTTAATATCAGGTTTTTCCTTGCCGTTTTAATGCCAATGGCAGAAGCCACTAAAATTTTTTAAGTTTATAAAAATATGACACTTATATAATATCCCATAAAAAAATTAAATTTAAAATCTTGTATATAGATGCAAACTGAAAATCTACTAAGTAGTGTTAATATTAGGAATAGTTTCAGTTTCATTGAATCCTTAGTTCACTCAGATATAGTACATTATTTATCCATTTTCCAAAACCATTAATGAAAGCTGATTTGAAAATTTTAATTATATACCATAACAATACCATATATATGTTTTCTGTGTGTGAGACTGCTTTTTGCAATTTTCTAAGATTCCATAATGGTTATGTCATCGTTAATCCAAATGTGAGTCCAATTAAGAGGATTAAAATTTCTAAACTAATTTATTTCTCTTTAAGCAAAAATCTAAAATCTGAAAGAACTAAACTCTAGCAATTCAGAGATTTCAAGGAAAACACGCATCTTAAATTTATCATTCACTTTTTATTAACTAATTTATTTTTTATTCACTTTTTACTAACTAGTTTAAATGCTAACACAAAATGTCAGCAAAAAAAAGAAAATAATAATATAATAATAAAAAACATGACTAACATCACAAAAATCTATTTTACAATAATACGAAATATTTTTTCACTCTCTTTTCATGAAAAATGTACAAAATGACTAATTTCAAACAACACAAGCTGAATTATGCTGCTTAAAAACATTTGAAAAAGAAAAAATTTAAAGCAGAAATATCATTTCAAACATATTTAACAGAAATTATAATCCCATTTTTTTAAATACCATATTTTTTCAACCAAACTTATTTAATTTCTTTATTTCGTAAAATCTGGGATATGAAACCAACTCAGTTGTAAGTGTATATGTTGAATACAATACTGAATATAAATATTCACATTATACTTCAAAAACATGCCCATTGAAATATTATTAATTGAATTAATAAATCAATTTGATAGTAAAAACTATAATTCATAGCTTTTTTTATTATAATAGCACTTCAATTCTATACAGATAAGTATAAATACAACTTATCAAATAATTTTTTTTAATGTCAAAGGGGGTGTGTATGGAAGGTAAAACTTTTTTAAGTTAAAACGAAAATCATATTTAAAAAAAAAGGATGTCCAAAAAGCTTCGTTAATTTTCAAAAATGAATTAAAAATAAACAAAGATTTTCTAAACAAAGTTTTTATAATCTATAAAGAAAAGGTTAAAGTTTCTGCTTTATGAAATTCAAACTCAACAGTTCAACATCTCGTTTTGTGACTTTCTTGTTTCACTACAAGAACAAGTGCAAGTTGCAGCATGGTTCATCAACTTAAAATCTGCAACAAATGTACAGAGTAAATTTTTGGACTACCCATGAATGAAGTCCACTTTCAATAACTGCAATTTATAAGTGGTACGATTAAAATGATGGGTAGCGTGTTACTCAAAACAAAATCTGACTGCCCTAACAGAAACTGAGATGATGTTACTAAAAAAGACTAGATGGTTGCATGTGATTAATAATACAGCGCATATTGAAATCATGCAATAACACACTGTAAAACACAAACCTTGATATTTTCTATACAAAACATACCAAATCATAAGTGAATATCATCGTTTGTTAATATGAAATTAAAATTTGAAAGTGTAGTCAGTAAGTAATTTTTTACACATTGTAAAGTAATTACTTTTTTCTACATTTGCTGGTATATCTACTTTTCTACATAACTTGCATACTGCTACAAGTAAATGAATTATATTCTGAAAATTTCCTTTTTTTAATAATTGAGAGTTATAACATGAAAATATATAGTCGTTTAATCGAAATAAAAATAATTAATAAAACATGACATAATGTGCATAAAATATTTTAATGCTTTTATATAAAAATGAATATACAGTAAAATATAGATTTTATTAACACACATGCAGAGACATAACATATCAATAACTTATAAGCATTTTTTTTATCAGGACCATACAATCAGGGGTAGGTAACATTGCTCCCTAAAAAAAACCTAAAAATAAATAACATAGCACAATTATGAAATTCAAAAGTAAATCCAATTTATCTTTATTTAAATAATTCATAAAAAAGAAATCAAGAACTTAAAAAAGAATGAAAAAATTAATTGTATTATTACTATTTTAATGGAAATAAGGACAAGAATTTAAAAAAAAAAGAGTTCAAATTATTATGACTTGTTTTTGAAAGGAAAAATTTAAATAATTCATAAAAAAGAAATCAAGAACTTAAAAAAGAAATAGATTTTTAAGATTGAAAATAATCACATACTAGACATTGCGTAAAATATAAAAAAATTAAAATTTTTATCCTCAAATACTGGAAGCTTGTAATTTAATTTTATGTTAAACAAGTAATATAAGAAAATTTTTAAAGTCAATTCCTACTTTTAATGGATGAATAGAAAGTATTTTATTACAGATTGAAAATTTGAATGATATATATAGAGAGAGAGAGTCAGCCAATGCACACCCGGTTTGGCTGCAATATCAATTTTTGATGCCAACTTTTGCCATTGTTTTAACAGTTACATTGTTACAACAATGGAGACAAATCTAAGTTGGCATCAAAACCCAGCAATTAATAAACTAATATTTGAAAAATCTGTATTAGCATCAAGTGTCATCCACTACAAGTTAAAAAAAAATTATTTGGATGAATAGAAAGTATTTTATTAATGATTGAAAATTTGAACAAGATAAATATATATATATAGAGAGAGAGAGAGCTAATAATAGGAATTGAAAAAAGTAATAATTTTTAATGAATATTTAAAGCACTAAAAAAAAGAGTCTCCATCTTATATCTTCATTTCACTAGCATAACATTAATTACTCAATTCAATAGAAATTTCACCACATTTTAACCATACCAATTATGTTATAGACAAAAACTGAAAACTTAAAATATATACCTCTATATTTCCATCTTACTGGTCACTTCGTAGGAATTGATACTACTACTACTATTGCTATAAGCAACAGAATTATTACCATCCAATAACCTGAAACAGAAAAATACAATATAACATATAAATTGAGTTTACATATACATAAATTGAGTATACACTTCTTAGAGGACCCATTATTTTCTCAATTCCAATACATGTATAAGAAGTGCCAGCTGGAAGGCTTATGTGAAGTGGCGTAACAAAAATATTAAGGCCCCTAACCCAAATACATACTTTACATCAGTCAAGCTTTGGGTCCCCTAGAGCCCAACCCCCCACACAATGCGGGGGCTACATTATGCTACTGCTTATGTGGGTTCGAACCCTGGCCTAAGTTGGTGGATTTTCCTGATGCAAAAAATTGACAGTGTCCATATTGTATGATTAGGCGGCATATTAAAGATCCCTAGAGTGCCATTTTGGCATGGGTGCTCTCAGCAAAATTAAATTCTGTATTGTGAGAGCACAGGTGCCTCCCCCTGGGGAGGAAACTGAGCTTCAAAATTAAATGGAGGCAATTGTTATACAACTATATGGTGCAACACTAAAAAGTGATACCAGCTCCAGGGGAATGTACTAGATCTGAAATGGTAATTACCAATCTGCAGCTCCATTTAAATAGAATGAAAAAAAAATACATGTATAAGAATAGGGAAATTAATGGTGCCTCTAAATGGATTTATGCATATATATTCCAATGGTTATAGTTCTACTAATAATATTAGGCTCTCTCCCTCTCTATTCATATATATAGTTTTCTTATCTACAAGAATATTTAATAGCCTAATGAATTTTAGCGTACAATGCAATTTCAAATTGATAAAAATTTTGTTTATCGAAAAACAAATTATAATTCTGCATATAAATGGAGGAAATAATTTATATAGATCTTTAAATATACAATTGTAAATAAAATTTAAATTTTAAAAAATACATTTTTTTGTTTTGTTTTAGAACTTTAATTAATTCAATCAATGAAAAAGAAGCCTTCAATGCTCAGCTAATGAAATACAAGTAATTTGATATTTCATAGGCAACATGCTGTGTTTTGGAAGAACAATTTATTTTCTATATATACTTGATTTTAAATAGAATGAATTGGAACACTATTATGGCACTCCTCAGGTCCAAAATTAAATAAATATTAAAAAATAGTAATAAATTCATAATATTTATTTTTAAAAAATTCAACTTTGGATTTAAGTGTTACATTTTTAAATAATCAGCATTTTATTAAACTGAAGGTAAAAGAAACGTAGAAAATAATAAAACTATGAATCCTAACCTCTCTTATATTACTTCTTGGTAAGAATTCTCTATTAATGCTTGCACATTTTTTTAAAATCAAATTACCATTATTTAAAAAAATAACTTTGCTAATCTTTTTTTTTAAACCAGACTACATTTTTTTATACATTGTATTATTAATCTAATATCTTAACACATTAGAATACTTAAATTTTAACTTTTTAAATCTGAACATATCCCATGAATTTTTAAGAAAGTCTCTTCCAAACAATTTCAATTAGAACAACAATTAATTATTCTAGACATAAAAAAAAATACTATAAGAAATGCATTATCATTACAAGAGGCATGTTATCAAGAACATAATACATGTTATAAAATAGTATCAAGTAAATATAAATATGATTTTGCTGAGAATTATAGAGCATCAATGATATTTTTCTTTTAAAATAGTAACAATAATAAATGGCTGAGAATACAAGTAAAATAAACCTAAAAGAGCACAAATTAAGATACAAAGATTAAAATATCAATTAAGATTAAAAGATACAAACACTATAAAACACATTAAATTATGTATTTTTAACTGAAACTGATTCAATGTGTGATAATACATCTCATAAAAACAAAAAATTTTAAACATATAATACAGGTCACTCATTTCTTACATATTGGTTATAAATAACTAACTCACCACAAGTTCCAGACTTTCTGTCTACAATTGCAACATGTCTAGTTTCTTTAATTAAACGCTCTCTTGTATTATCAGCATGGTCAATAATATCATCAATTATTTCTATAGAAAAAATAGTTTCATCTTATGAATCAAAATGAAAATCATATTTATAATACAAAATTTAAAATATTTCATGAAATATCAACATTTTGCTGATGTCTAATAAAGCTGGAATAACATCTGAGATTTTTAATAAGATATTGCAAACACTGGCAAAATACCAAAAGCATCGTTGATACATAAAAGGAACAATTGTAGTCTGTTTATTATGTGCCTAAAGAATTGAGACAAGTGCAACAATTTTGCACATAAAAAATTTCTTTTCAGTTTATTTTTATTATTACATAGTTTCAATTTAAAAGGATCCAATGTATCTTAAAGTATTTTATATCACCAAGAAATGATGTAGTAGTAGTTAGTATAGACCAATAACTTATGCTAGCATGTTTTCTCATTGCTGATTCACATTAAAAATTGCATTCATCAATTGCACCCACATCTAAAAATAATAATGCTGCAGCATATGAGCTTAAATAGTTACATAAAATTATAAGTCAAATAATGAAAAAAATTCAATCCTGATAATAACAGTCACAAATATTTCACATCAATAAGAAAAGAAATACAGCAAAAATTAAGATAAAATAAAGAATTAAAAAATGCAAAAATTTCAAATTAACATTGAAGCAACTTTTTACATCAAACATTTTAAAAAGCATACTCAATGATAAACATACTTGCCAAGTAAGCAGTAAGAATATTGTAATTTGTAAAATGAAACAAAATAAAAAATCGATATTTTATACAAGGAGTTCTAAAATGTATATGTAATTCTTTTAAATAAATTACTAAATCATACATTTTCTGTAAAGTGCTTCAAAAATGTGATGTGTGCTCTTTTTGACATTCTATATATAATAGTAAATTATAGATTTTTTTCATAAATTATTTTTAAATAAAAGATATATTAATTAAATATAGTAACACATTAGATTTAAAATCAAATGACATTCATAAACTAAAAATCTTTATTTAAAAAATAAAATCAAACCATTCAACACACTTACCAAATATCTCATGAAATAACAGAAAAAATTTCATAGATTGTGATAGTCTAATAAATATATTAAATAGATATTGTTCTTATCTATACTGGAAAAGGAAATAAGATAAAGTTAAGATTTCAATATTCCTGTCTAAATAAAAATGTTAATATAAGTATAATCAGTTTAAAAATATGCTCTAGTAAAGGGTTTTTTAAGAGGTATACAACTTTAAATTGCAATAAAACAACGATGTATTATTCGATTGACATGAATTTTCTTTTATTCGAAAGATAATCTTGTGGCATTACATTTTAAATATGATTTCTGGCATATGACTGCCACGGCTGGCTTGGATGTAGTCCAATCTGGACGTCCAATTTTCGATGACTTTTTCCAACATTTGTGGCCGTATATCGGCAATAACATGGCGAATGTTGTCTTCCAAATGGTCAAGCGTTTGTGGCTTATCCGCATAGACCAATGACTTTACATAGCCCCACAGAAAATAGTCTAGCGGTGTTAAATCACAAGATCTTAGAGGCCAATTCACAGGTCCAAAACGTGAAATTAGGCGGTCACCAAACGTGCCTTTCAATAAATCGATTGTGGCATGAGCTGTGTGACATGTTGCGCCGTCTTGTTGGAACCACAGTTCCTGGACATCATGATTGTTCAATTCAGGAATGAAAAAGTTAGTAATCATGGCTCTATACCGATCACCATTGACTGTAACGTTGTGGCCTTCATCGTTTTTGAAGAAGGATTCCACCAGCCCATAAAGCGCACCAAACAGTCAGTTTTTCTGGACGTAACGGTGTTTTGACATACACTTGTGGATTCACTCCAAATGTGGCAGTTTTGTTTGTTGACGTAGCCATTCAACCAGAAGTGCGCTTCATCGCTAAACAAAATTTGCTTATGAAAATCGGGAACAACGGCAATCTCGTTTTGGGCCCATTCGACGAATCTACGCCTTGCTTGATCATATTTAAAATGTAATGCCACAAGATTATCTTTTGAATAAAAAAAATTCATGTCAATCGAATAATACATCGTTGTTTTATTCCAATTTAAAGTTCTATACCTCTAAAAAACCCCTTTATAACTAATAAACTTTTTTCTTTTTATAATGCATATTTTAATAAATATTCCATGATTTAAACTCTGAAATAACTCATTATTTCAATAAATTTCAAATTAACAAACCATTTTGCAAATCAATTTCTTGTCCAATATTTTGAGCCATATTCTTCTGACGCACAACCACATCATATAAGGTATCTAATCCCTTGTCTTGCTCTAGAAATAAAGATAAATTTAGCAACTTATTGCTGTAAAATACCAATATTAAAGTACTAAGTAAACTGGGTTAAAGCACATGTAAAATTATACAAAATTAGAACTAAAAACAAAGTTTTTTCAACAATCAATCACTAAATGAAAATTACTTTAAATTTTACACAGAATAAATTTTCAGAACAATTTACAATTTTTCAAGTATTCTTTGATTGCAAAAAGTATTGCAAAACAATGTATAAAAACGTATGTTGGAAATGTAAAAGTTCAACATACTTATTTTAAAAAAGTCACTGCTTTTGATTGTTTAATATTGTTATTTTTTTTTTTTTAATATTGTTTTATGAATATCATAATATGTTCAATTCAATCACTAAAATTATCTTTAAAAATTGATATTATAATTAATGGTATTTTTCAAATAATTATACTTGTAAGATTATTAGATAAATATTCAATGCAATATATACCAGAAGGTAATGTCCTTTTCATTGTAAAAATTCATAAATTTTTATTATCTATATATAATTCATGTTCACTAAAAAATAATGAACATGCTAAAAATAGTCTAACCTTTAATAGCCATTTTCTGTTTATCTCGAATTTCATCAAATGTTAAATCTTTTGTACTTTCATCTTCTTCCATACCCCAAACATTAGTGGAATGAGTACCAAGCTCAGCTCCCAGTAAAGCTGTCCTGAAAAACAGAAAAAATTATAAATACAAAAACTGAAAAACATTATTTAAATAAGTCTTTTTTTTTTAATCTTATGAATGCAGCTACAAATGTATACATTAATTTATTAAATTAAACCTGGTAGAAACTGAGTTTCACAAATATAATAGAGTACTATAATAAGAGTATATAGTATAACAGAGTTTATTCTATTTTGCAAAAAAAAAAAAAAAAAAGTATCAAATAATTCTGCTAAAATGAAATCTTATGTTAGTAATATAAAACGTTTAATTAAATTTTTTTCTCTTTTGAAACTTTTTCTTTTATAATATTCATAGCAATAAGAAAAGGGGGAAAATTTCTATTTTAGGTACAGTGAACAATTCTGACTGATGAAATATAATTTTAATAAAATGTTTAAGCTTTTTTTTTTTTTTTTTCATCTATCATGGAATAAAAGAAAGACACGGATGTTTAGTGACTAATTTATCAAAATTTTATAATTTTTTCTCTTCTACTAAGAAAGCAAGTTTAAAATTTATTTCCATTTATACAACCAGTTTGAGGAAATGTTTAATAATTTATATATTATGCATTAGGCAATTCATTATGCTCAATAATTTGGATATTAGTGTATACACACACACAAACAAAATTATGAAGAGCAAACTACTAATTCTGAAAATATACCTCGAGCCACCTTCCTCTTTTAAATTAAAGGCATCATCTATTTGAACCTTTTTACTTCTTAAAGCATCTACAAGTCTCTGTCTTCTTTCAAATTCACCATCAGTTCTTCATAAATTAAAGAAGCATTTTTGAGAAATGGGATAATATTTGAAAAACAAAACTACTTATAAGAGCATAGCACAGAAAATAATAAATGGCTTAAAATTAGAGAAAGCATCACAATAAAAGAATTTGCCAAAAAGAGATAATACCTGAGGATTTGTTGATAATTATTTCATCAAAATAAATATCTTTAAATAAGAAACGCTTTTAAATTGCACAATTATGCATTCAAATTTCCTTTATTTTAAATTTCAAGACACAAAACACACAATTGCTTTTACCATGTTTTATAATTTTTTTTTTTTATAAAATTATATTTGCAGTAAATCTTTTTTTTTATCAGAGTGTTTCAAAAAAGAGACTTCCCTCCCCCCATTTATACCATTAAATATGCTTATTTTAATTATACTACTTATACATATAATTAGATATGTTTAACATTATATCATAAAAAAATTATCATTAAAGTAATCATTTGTACAATAAAGTACATGAAACTAAAAGGGAATAAGAATCAAAATTTTAAAATTAATCTTAAAAAGTAAAATTTAATGTAAAGATATAATATAAATAGTCAAACTTAGTTTACAAACATAGACTTCAATTAAATATTAAGTAATTTCATGCACAATTTAAGTTTAACTGTAAACAACAGCACAATAAAAGAAGTAAAATTTTAAGATACAAAATATGTTTAGAGTAATTTTTCAGAGGATACAGTAAACTTTTAGAAGCCAACAGAGTTTGATTTAATGAAGTCATGCTATCATCATATTTTTTAATTAATTTTCTTGCATTGGCACTAGCCTGTAAAAATAAGTAAAAATATTTAAAATAGAACAAATATCATATAAGATAAAATAAAAATAAGCAGTCAATAACAATTTATCAAATTTAAAATTTCTATGAAATACGTAATTTTCCAATAAAAATTTATTGCAGCACACAATTTGTATTTTTTCCCCACAAAACAAAAATACTAAATATAACTCATATAAACAAAAGTATTTCATATTTGTATTCAAAATAGCTATATATTAGAGGTAAATCCTTACTAATATTATAAACGTAAAAGTTTGTGAGAATGTTTGGTACTCTTTCACGCAAAAACAACTAAATGGATTTTAATGAAATTTTACAATAACATAGCTTATACATAAGAATGACACATAGGCTATAATTTATAAAGATATTGTTTGAAGCATCCAAAATATAACAATAATTGTCAAGTAAGTAGGAAAAAATTCTGCCATCTGCAAAAAAGCCTGCGACAGTATATATCTATCTTTTAAGTGTGAAGCAAAACTTTGCATTTTGTTTTGTCTACGCCAGGTGCCAGGAACTGCAAAAGCTTGAACAGGTGGAGTATAAGGCTGATTACAATTTTAACAAAATAAATACAACAAAAAGTAATATTAATGTATTACACTTCCAGATATAAATTATTTATGCTATTTTAAGCATTCATTACACAAAATTTGTAGCAATGTGTTACTTTTGTTGAGCAGAGATCAACTTAGGAAGGTGTTTTCAAAAATCAACCCACAAGAGAGTTACGGGGAGTTATAGGTAAAAAAAATATCCTTTTTATCAGCTATTAGATCTACAGACTTAAAATTTGACAAACAGGTTTTTTTTTTATTCAGCTGAGATATGCAAAAAGCTTTTTTTTTTTGGTTGTTTAATTTGAAATTCACATAAAATTAACTCATTAAAAACTTCCTTATCCTTCAATCTGTATTGTTTAATTTTTCAATTCACCCATGCAAAGAACGGGTATAACAGCTAGTTTTAAATATGTAGGTATTATAGGAGTTATATATATAATAATAATATATACATATTCTTATAAAATTGATTTTTTTAAATATAATTGAAATAATGAAAAGTGCACAGATTTATTATGTAACCTCACTTTTAATTTTAATCTCCATTAAAGTAAAATAATCAGTTGATTGATAATGTGTTTTGTAAAACTGTGTAAAACATTTCGTAAAATAAAAATATAAACTCACTTTCAGATTAAGAATAGTTTTTTTTTAATGATTTTAATTACAGCAAAAATTTGGCATTTCTCATGCACAAAATTTGGTATATTCACTAAAATTTAGCTTGAATAAAATGTTCTAAATTTATTTATTATGCATACATACGGAATTTTCATAATTTAACCACATTTTATTTAAAGTGTTAAACATATATTATAATTCATATTATTAAAGCCACTTTTATTTTCAATTATTAAAAGCACATATTTTACAATTATTGAAATAATTTAACAATATAATATTATTACCTTACTTGCCGCCACACTATTTTTCGGCTGTTGATTCCGATATGATATTTTTTCCATAATTTCTCGGCCCAATTCCTCACAAGTATCATATTTTGTCATCCTAAATATAAAGCATTTACATAAATATATATTTATCATAAGTAATATGAATCCATTATCAATGTAAAATTAAACTGAAACATAATGATTTTTTAAAGTTATTAAATTTACCAACTACTTTATATTATGTAAGTATACTAACATAACTACAATGAGAAAAAAAATTCTCCATTACACATGATTAGAAAGGAGCACAAACCACAACAAAAAATTAACAAATTAAAAATTATATAAAATTAAGTAATGTTTAGAAAATTGAATTTTTAAATAATAACTTTACTATTCATAATACGTATTACGGAATTAATTCTACAAGTCAAAAAATGTGAAATCAAAATTATTATAACTTTTCTTTTTTCCATCTTTTTTCGAGAAATGCATTTTTTACGGAACGTTTTTGTTATCAGCATGCTATGCACCAAACACCTTTTTGGCACAGAATTGAAGAAGTGTCAAATAAGATATTGACCCCCAGTGGCTTTCAATCCAAGATGATCACATGGTACTAAAAACTCAGAATGAAAATAATAAATAAAAAAAACTTATATTCCTGATGAGAGTGTTTCAATTAATATTTCATAGATTTTAAAAATAAAATAGGTAAAATAAGTACAAATGTATTTACTTTTTTAGTAGAAAACAGCATGAAAAAATATATGTATCAGGATTTAAAAATATAAAATATGAAAAATTAAAACAATAAAGGCTAAAAATAATTTGCAATTTCAGCCCCAAATAAGAAATTATTTTCAGGAATAAAAGTAATAAAGATTATTTAAGAAAGGCTATGAATTCAATTCATTGACTCTCTCTCCTAAAACAACATGCCAATAAGCCAAATAAATATTTGGCACCCAAAACAGAAGTGGGCTGTGCTAGAACATTACCAAGTGCAACAACACCTGAGCTAGCAACCCTCTCTCCTACCTTCCACATTGCTCCAACAGGAAGATATTTGAGCCTCAATAGATTTAATGTGCAATGGCTCCTCTATATGGCAAGTCTTCAGCGTCACTAGGCTCAAGCTCATGACAAGTCAGCCATGAGTCCTTTACCTTGACCACTAAGCTACCATGGCCATACATGACATAGAACCAATGATAAAAAAATAAAGGTAACCATAGTGTAACATTATCACTCGACTTGGTGAATATCAACAACTTGGTGCGTGGCATATTGATATCAAATCAAAACCTCATTTTTAATAGAAAAATCTTATTTTTAATATCTTTATAAACATCTCATTCTATCAAAAGATTAAAGTCGACAATTACCATTAAATTTCAGCTTTATAAACACGTAAATTACCGTGAATTTTGAGAAAAACTCGTACTTATATCCGGGCTCATAAATTTGGAACATCCAGCAAAATCAACAAAACTAAAAAAATATTAATTAGAGCACAAAATACGATGATTAAACTGTTAAACACAAAAGAATACCACAGCAAATTTTACATACAATATATAGGAAATATAAATCCAAAGCACGAAAATGAAAGAAAGATTTAATTTCGATATAGGTATGATCTATTCTGAAGCTCCATAAACATATATGTTACCAAGAATCTTGTGAAAACGCCATTTCAAGACACGTTCTGTATGTTTTCAAGAATTATACAACAAAATCTACAAAATTATGAAATATTACAACTCATACTTAAAAATTAATTAACTACTAAGTTAAAAAATTGCACTTGAATCTGTCACATGATATACGAACGAAAATAAACGGAAGTCGTTAAATAAAGAGCACATTTTCCAGAAGAGGAGAGGGGAAGGAAACAGGGGGATGACAGTCTGCAGGGTTACAGAGCTTAGCAAATTTCTCGGCAATATCGGCGCTTGCTTTGAATACGATGCCAATCATTCATTTTCGCATTAGACGTGGACCTGTTCACACGGTGAAAGCAGTATTTTCTTATCGAAAGCATAAAAAAATATCTAACCATCTTTCGAAATAGCAAGTTTAAATACATGGAACAAATTTATTTTAAATGAAATTAAATATTTGTTCATTATTTTTTGAATAAAGTTTAATTATGTAATTGCAGTGGTAAGTAATACACAAGTGCGAGCAGAAAGCGCTTACAGTGGTAAGTAATACACAAGTGCGAGCAGAAAGCGCTTACATTATTGTTTTTTGAAACTCCGCGTTTTTAACGAAACGATACTGGATTAATTTAGATAATACGATTACTCATGGCACGGAAATTCAAAAAAGAAGCAGCTCCTCTGTTGAACATTTTGTACATGTTACGAATAAGTATTTTAAATATAACCAATAAGTGATTTTATCGGATCTTTTACAAATGTTATTACTAAAAATCGAAAGGGTAAGTTTTTTGATACAGAATAAAAAGAGTTTACTAAAGTGATTTGAAAAGCTTATTTTCGTATTTAATTCTCTATTCTACAAAATATGTTTATTTATAATTTTAGATAGCTTGTGCACTGAATATTCATTGATAGATTTTTATTAAATCGGTTATTTGTTTCGCTCATTCTGTGGGTCATCAAATTACATTTTGATCGCTACGTAATCGTAAATACTTGTTTTATTAATAACAATTCAATATGTATATATATTCATAATGATACAAGTTGAATGACGGATTGACCGAAAGCTATGGTTTTCACTCTGACAATGAATCGAGTTTCTCTAATAAACGGAAAATTTTTAAAAGCTTAATATTTTATCACTTTATATCAAACTCTCTCTCTGTAAAAATAAAAAAGCAGATTTCCAAAATTAACTAGAAACAATTTTTTTCTCATACTTTCAAGCTAGATCAGATTTTAAATTAAACTCATTTTCAAACGGAAATTAGTATACATCCTTCCATAGTATAATCATATATCTACACACATAATGCATAAACTCGACTCAATTTGTTACTAAATTTATGCCAAATAGAATAATGAAAAAGTGGATTTCAATTATATGTTACCGCTAAAGTAATTATTCATATATAAATACATATTTGTGAAAGCAATTCTTTTTTTGTACCTAATGAAATTCGAGTTCGAACAAGACAAAAATTGAATTACATACTGCCTGTGTTATAGTTTTTAATTAAATGGTATGAAAAGCCTAAATTCTCTCTACACGCTATGCTTAATGTACACGCAATAAGTTTTCTTATAAAGAGAAAGTTAAAAATTCACAAATTTAAAATGCAAGAATTCTTGTTCCGTAAGAAACCATAGGATACTCTCTTATGGTTTCCTCTTCTAAAATAACTATACTAAACGCCGAATTAAAAATAAATTCCCTTATTTAAATGCCTACAAAATGAACGAAAAGGTTTATTGAAATATTTTTTACCTTAGCAATAATAGAAACCACAATTGTTTCTTTACAGTAAATTATTTTAAATACAAGGGATGCATTTTCTACTATGTTAAAAATCATACGGCCAATTATTGACAAATTACTAAAAAAAGAGCACTTCTAAATGTATATTAATTTAAGTATACAAAGCATGTTTTAATTTTTTTTTATGAAAAGTGATTAGAATTTTTACGAGATTTTCCGGCCGTAATTTTATACCCTTGCTAATTTTAAAATTTAAATAGAGTTTTTCCATAGAAATGTATCTAATTATAAAAATAAAATTTTATTTCTAAGAATGTCCCTAAAATTTTAAGACACGTTTACCTATATAATGGACATCATACTTAAATTCCTGTTTAATTTAATTATTGAGTTCCAACCCTCCTCCCAAACTTTTTAGACAGTCATAAAAGCGTGATTCTTGCTGATTAGTGTCTGGGGGGTAAGGATGATAATCTTATTTTTTCTGCTTTTTAACTCTTCAAAACATGCATATACTCTGAAAATAGTTTATTTATTCAACCATATAATAGTATTACTTCTATTTGTTATTCTTCCGTGCTCTTTTTGATAAATACTGAAGAGGGAAAAAAATTACTTTTGAGTCAAAGATAATATTCACAGTCCTCTAGTGTAAATCAATTGCTTTTCATGTAATGTTAAATACAGTAAATTATGCCAATCCTAGATCATAATGACGTATAAAAATTTAATCACGCAAAGTGATAAAGAATATGGTGAAGCATTGAATATCGCAAAATGGGTGATGACACAGATAATTTTTATCAAATTGCAACTGTAGCATTTTTTCTGAAATAAAAGGCCATTTAATTTCATAAATAATTGCATTATATATATATATATATACAGTGGCGCACACAAGGGGGGTCCGCCCCCAAAGCCCTTGATTTTTTTCCTATTGATTATAATTCTAAGTATATAGTACGTAAAATTTAATTAAGTATTTGTTATTAATGATTAATTTTATTAATTAATGCTAATTATTTATTTAATAATTAGTTTTTTACTGTGTTTTGCTCGCAAAAAATCGACAAAATCAAAAGGAGCCTGATACAAGAATGGTGAACTTTCGACCCCGGACCCCCTTGAAAATCCCCTTGAAAATTCCTGTGTGCGCTACTGTACATATATATATATATATAAACTTTTAAAGAAGCGTGCAAATAACCAAATATCATACAAAAAGAGGATAAGCTACATGAAATTGGGACTTGTAAGACACATGACTTTTAACAAATTTGGTAAATTCAATGCAAAAACTACATTATTTTTTTTTTTTTAAAAACACATTTAATACAACTGATCACATACGTGAGTACATTTGTTATTTTGATAAATAGTTTTGGAATATATATATATGATACAATCTAAAACATAGTTTAAAATTAGAATATAATACATTGTTGAGACTAATTGTGATATTGGTTGCTAAATAACACGGAAACATTAGATTTGTGGTGCCTCAATTTCAATAGTATGCGACTGCATTAAATTTGGTAAAACACCATTTTCAATAATTTTATCGAAAATGCCGAAGTTTACTTTGCTTTTATTTCAACTTTTGCATAGTATTCTGTTCTCTGTATTTTAATGTTGGATGATATCTGCAAGCCACTGTATTATTGGCTGAGATTTATTTTTGTGATAATTTAGTTAAGAAAGAAAAAATACAGCATTATGTAACAAAATTTGTTTCAAACGTATAGAGAATGTATTTGATATAGCATGACTACGATAAACCTGGGTCCCGATTTAATTAGTTATAATTGTAAGGGGTATACAGTGTAAGAAAAAAAAGTAAAAACAAATATTTCTTTATAGCCTGTGTGACGTATATTCAATGACACTACGAATAACCAAAGACCTCCCTCACTCTGTTGGCAGAAATTTAGGGGTTATAAAAGAGATAGACATCTGCTTCCCTTTGCTTCTAACAATAACCCAGTTTCCCAATGACCCCCCAGCTTTTTTTCCCTTTGCTTCTAGGGGGAAGGGACAAGAGACGGCCAACGCATTCTTGAGGAAGTTCCGACTCCACCCATTTCCTTTAGACCGGATATGCCAAAATTTTTATTTCCTAAGATCCGAAAAATAACTATAATGCTAATCAACCTTAAATGCAATTTAGTTTATCTTTATTTTCTTACGAATTGGTTAAGAAAAATTTACACATTTCCTTTTTAAACTTCATTGATATCAATCCTAATTAGTGATATTCTAAAGTAATATTGTTTTTAATTTTTCATGTCTGTAATACTTGTTTATGATTACATTTAAATCAGCTAATATACCTCCTTTTCATTTTTTAATCGATGTAATTTCTTTGCTCAAACGTGAATGGGATTTTTAAGCGCTATTTTTTAAAAATTAGCTTATTTTTATATACATAAGGAACTGAGGAAAAATATTTGAAATTATAGTATGATCATGGAATGTACATTGAAAAACTATTTAAGTTTCCAATAAGTAACAAGTTTTATTATTAACTGTAGTAATAAATTTTTTTTGGAGGGGTGGGTGAGTTTGTACGGAATTAATGATTTCTAATATGCAATAACGCATGCTCTTTTGATTGGATTATTTCGAATGCGAAAGTTATTCCTTGGCATTAAGTCATCGTAATACAACCTAATTGGAAAACAAGAGATGCTGACATTGAGTTTCAGGATTTTAAAAATTAAAATTTGTTGGATTGAAGGAAATTTGTTTTAAGATGCAAAAATTTCTTTATATGGCAAAGAAAAAAATTATAACTGATAATATTCACTTAACTTATTCTTAAGATTTTAAAGACTGTGTAAACATTTACCACTTTGTAATAGAAAAGGTAAAATTAAGAGAAATTTTTTTATATAAGTATTAACATTGATTCTCTGATGCTATAAAATGTAATAAAAACTTTATAAATTTTATTGATGGCATACAGATTTTGAACAAAACGTTAGCTTTCAAACTCGTTGAATCTCACTCAAAGTAAAACATTTTAAAGATTTTACAATGTTGATAAAAAGTATAAGCTGATCACACATATACACAGAAAATACTATATTATTTTAGGAATAATATTGAAGCTGAGTAGTCGTGCATCACGCTTCCACACCACATGTGCGAGTTTCAAACCCCGGGCTGGGCATGGTTGACTCAGCCTTTCATCCTTTCAGTGGGTCGATAAATGAGTGTCATGATTGCTTGGGAATTAAACACTGAGAGTTTCGCGTCATATTGACCACATGACCGAAGCATATGCTCACGCAACTCAGCGACCAGGATCACGTATACTGAGATGGGCACAGCAGGTCTTGGCTCTCATGGGCTGTTGCGCTACTGAGTTAAGGAATAATATTTGATTACAAAATATAAATGATCAAATTAGAAAAAGCAGTTGAAAGTACAGAATTTAATGTACAAAGAACACATATTAAGGAATAAACATTTTTTCCCCTTTAGTATGAGCAAATGGTTATAATGCAAACAGATACCATTATTATATAATAAATTATTAGCTTTATACATAGAGATATTCTAAAATCGTTTATAGAATTGCAAATCGATGAAAATCTCAATAACTCGAGAGAGAGAGAGAGAGAGTGACAATTAATGTCGCTCTGTTCAGCTACACGAGGACTTTTGGCGACGAACCTCGTAATTTTGAACCATGATCAAGTGACGAGGACGACACCTGAGCTGGCACCCCTGTCTTAACTTCCTCACCACACAAATGAGAAGACGTTTGAGCCTCAATAGATTTAACGTGTATCAATACTTCTACATGACGGCTAATAACTAGATGATAAATATCGAATATTCTTTTTTTTATTTTTGGAATCTATTTCCAACTATAATCACATTTAGTTTCTATACCGGTTGAGAAAACTCTCTATCGAATTTTCAATAAATATAGTTCCATCTTTACAATTAGATTCAGCAATTAATTTTTAATTTTTTCATAATTACACGATAAATCATTTTTTTTTTTAAATATTTTTTGACACAAATACAAAATTATTCATTAATTAAGAAAAAAAGTTTTTCAAAAAATGTAATAGTCTTTGAGTATTTTGTTCTATATATTTCTTTAACCAGCCTATCCATTTAAATTCTAAAAAATTGGTGTAATTGGGTAAAAAAAAAAAATTCTGATATAAAATCTGAATCTCCCCACGTAACAACTCAACATTAGAATCATTGTTAAATTGAAAATCACAAACTATATCCCTGATATTGCGTCATTAAGTATAACTTTACAAGGGCAAAATTCTCATTAAAATCTTAATTTTTTATTTAACTATATTAAAGGAATGCCTATATTTTATGTTGTTTATTTCTTATTAATTTCTACTACTAGTTCACTCTTTTTCAATCGTTAATAAAATACTTTCTATTCATCCATTGAAGTTCAAATACATCTTTTTAAACTAGCAGTGGATGACACTTGATGTTAATACCATTGTTTCTTTTTTTTTTTTTTTTTCACATATTAATTCATTCATTATATTTAAAAAATGAATAAAAAGTAAAAAAAATAATAGTCCAACAGCATATATAGAAAGGAAAATCGTTCGTTGTGCCCCTGTTGAGCAATAAATAGCACGTTGGACTTTTAATCCAAATGTCGTAGGTTCGAATCCCTCCTGGGATGGCCTAATTTCTGAGAATGTGATTTCTTTTTTTTACATTACTATTTTATAGAAATAATTAAATTCGATAAATGAATAAATAGTAACAAACAAACAAAAAAAATAGTCTAACACCATATATAAAAAAGGAAAATGAAAATTGCAAGGAAAATCGCTTTCTAGTTTGTCACTTAATATTGTAAGTCTGTCATATGTATATACATATTTATATTAATTGTAACTATTTAATAAAAAGTAACTAAAATAAAAGATTTTCTTTGTTGACCTAAGAAGGAATTAAATATCCTAAATATTATCCAAAGTATAATTTTTGAACACATATCCTCACTGGAAAACATTTTTCTTTTAATTAATATGTAAGAAATGAGCATTTTTTTTATTGATGAGTTAGTACACTAAATAATAAGTTATGAAATAATGTTGCTCTCTCTCTGTTGTTACTAATGCCACCTATCTGACGATGTCAGATCGAGGCCCAAGAAATTCATCGCTGCAAAGGGCTACAAGTACGCTTGTCGTTAGCCGTAGCTTTGAGTACCATTCAGGTAACAGTACGTTTTGGCTGGGTTCCACCCCAATTTTGAGAGAGAACACCTTAGGGGTGATCAAGGGCCTCCCAGCTCTTGGCAACTCTCTTAAAATAATTAATTAAATGGGGGAAATAAGCAATGCATATTAGAAATATTTATGATATTGATCCCGTTTCTACATCACCATGAGGTAGGAATCTCGATGCGTTTTTTTATAGAGGTATCGCCATCTTTTACTTTATAGAATAATCTGGACAAAGCCAATTTTTAATTTTTGACCCATTCTTAAAATTGACGCATTTCCAATGTTACCAGTAACTGCCAGTATGGTTCAGTAACTGAACCATATTTTTTTTTAAGTCGTTGCGCTTTCACAATGATTGCAACGCCAAAAGTTTTGTTTCAATGTAAATATTTTTTCTACTTCTTCCCAAGCTTGTGTAGTAAATAATTCTTGTACAGATATGTCAAATCATGATTTATAACAGAATCCGCAATTTAATTATCAGGTTTTAAATCCTGTACACTAAAAAGAAAAGTTTTAAATTTTCACTCCAATAAATGTTTTTTTGTTTCCAAATTTGATATAAAGGTACATATTTTTATGTGTGGCCCGCGAGATTATAATATTTTTCCGAAGTGGCCTGCAATTTCTTTTGCGTTGGACCCCCTGGACTAAGGGTTTAACCAAAGCGCTCTTTTGCGGTTAATGAACTTGGAAATTCCAGTTCTGGAACAAGCCTCTCAAATAACAAACACAATGGGCAACAAACATAAACCATATCATTATTCCCCTCCACCACTAAAGAGAGCAAAAAATAAAAGCTCCTTTTTCCCCGGACATCGTAAGAGAAATCCGATGACAGAACACCCCGAACCAACTCCTTTTCCTTCACTGTGAATTGCATAGAAGTCGCAAATGTTTATACTGCAACAAAGGTCATGAACTCGAGGCCTGCCATTTCTTAAGCGCTAACGAAAAGAGAGAAATTTTAAGAAAAAAGGGATGTTATTTGAGCCTCATGCCCGGTCATAGATCAATGGAATGTGCGAAAAGAGAGTCATGTCCTATTTGTAATGGCTCCCACCATTTCACAATATGTTTTCGAAATCGGCACGGTGACGATTTCTCTCCAAAAAGTGAAACAAATAATATAGTTTCAGCAGTATTTAAAACAGAAGTAAATAGTGTATTATTACAAATATGTGCTGAGTTAATAGATGACACAAAAATGAACAAGAAGTTGTTAGATTATTCTTATTCTTAGATAATAGTTCACAAAGAAGGTTCGTTTTAAAGAGTACTTCTGAGAAATTTAACTTTCTAATTCTTGGAAAAGAAAACTTTTCCATTTGCACATTTGGTGCTAAAGAAACTGAAATAAAAACCTTAAATATAGTTAAAATAAAATTGAAAAACAGGAATGATCCAAATTTGTACATTGCAATGGAAGCGGTCGAGACAGAACATATTTCGATTACACATTTACCAACCCCTGATAAAAAAAATGTAGATATTTAAGAAATGTACAATTAGCTGATTCTTATGAATTTAACGATAAAGAAATATCAATTCTTATTGGCGTGGACTATTATTATCAAGTAGTTATAGGTGGAATTACACGTCTAAACAAAAATCTTATAGAAATAGATACATTATTTGGATCAGATCGGCAGGAACTTTTAACAATGAGTGTTATTGTTAATGAATCCAATACTTCGAAAAAGCTTAGCGAATTTTGGGATTTAGAGAATTTAGGAATAGAAGCAGAGCTGACATTTTGAAGCAATATTTGTTTATTGCATATCTTAGTAAAATATTTATTTACTTCAAAAATTATAGTGATAAATTTTTGTATTTAACAATACTTGTCCGCACTCTAAAATTTTGCCCCCCTGCCTAAATGCGACACTGTGTGGGTGTACATATAATGGATATAAATATTCTCTCTTAAAAATTATAGATGGAAAATTTATATGGACTAGCAATTTTTTATATTAAGGAATATAAATTTTTTTTAGTATGTAATTTTATGTCCAAATTTGTATAAAATTATAAAAGTGCAGAAAACTTAAAAAAAAACAATTAAAAACTTTAAAAATATTTTTCCTTTATTGATTTCGTTAAAATATAAAAGTTTTAGGGCTTTAAAATAATAGATTTTTTTTTTCTGAATGATCTTTTGGATTAGTTAGTTCGAATAGGAAAAATGGACTGTTATGGTTCACTGTGAAACCGTAAATTTCTCGAAATTGGAAAATGCTAAATTCTTTTCTTTGTATATTTATGTTCATCATCATGTCTAATGGTGATATTTAAAATTATTTTGTTAAATTTTCAAAGGGAATATGTAGTGAACTTTAACCGCTTGCCTGATTATCTCGGGTTAGTATATATTACAGCTAATTATTATCCCGAGCGGAATTTGTCTGTACGATTTGTTTTATCACGGTTTTACTCGGCCTAAAAGAAATGAAAGGAAACGCTCAGCTTTGGTTGGCAGTTAGGACAATTTTTATCCCGCCCGGTTTGGCTGATACGTTGGTTATAAAAGGAAGATTGATGTGAATGGAACATTTGGATTGAATAGAAGAGATTTATCTCGAGATCTAAAGACAAAGAAATTTTTTTAAAAAAAAGGAGAAATTATTGGGTATTAGAGAGGGAAGTAACTGTAATTACATGGAAAGATAAGAAGGATGTGTTAGTTTAATTTCCACAATACATACAATCGAAATGCAGAATGTAACAAATGAACGGGGAGAGACAAAGTCCAAGCCTAAATGTGTAGTTGACTACAATGACCAAATGGGTGGTGCAGATAAAGTTGACCAGCATTTAGCTCCTTACTTTACATCCAGAAAAAAAAGAGGAAAATACTAATATTTTCTTCCATTTATTGGATTTGGCCTTGTGAAATTCCTTCATTTTGTACTGTAAATCAGGAGGTTCATGATCACCTAAACAATTTAGAATGAAACTGACTGAAAAACTAATTTCAGAAAATCATCGTGACGAGTTTTCTGCCACATCAGGAAAACCCAGCATTAGTCCTTCACCACTCAGGTTAACCTCAATGCATTTTTCAGATGTTATTCTTGCATCTGAAAAAAAAAATCAAATCCAACGAGACAGTGTTCCCGTGACTGTGCTCCTGTAATAGAGATTCCAGAAATAAGCCAGTAAGAAACGAGACTAGATACCAGTTTACAGAATGTCAAGTATCTCATTTTGTGTTGTCCCTTGTTTCAAAATCAATCATATTAAGACTAATATTTAACTTTTTTTCCATTTGCCAGATATAACTCGGGATAGTAAACTAATATTAAAACTAAATGTTTTTACGCCTGTAAAAAATTTTAAAAACTCAACTTAAAACCTACATATTTTGTTTTGTTTCGTTTCATTGTATTTAATAATAAAATTAAAAATGTGATGATTTTTTGCAATTTTTCAAAAAAAAATGTGTAAAGGAAGCGGTTAAAGGGTTCAGGAGAAGGAGAGATTTATGGTTCTAAGTAATGAGACAGGGGAAAAGTTTCTACTGTTTATCAAAAAATATATATACAGTCGAACCTCCATATAACGAACCTCTATATAGCGAATTTTTCTACGCGCATTTCAGGATTTTCTTCATAAAATAATCTTCCTATAGTAAAGTGCATTTTCTATACAACAAACTTTTTTTCTTGTGATTGTATTTTTTTCTCCTTATTTTTAAAGTAGTTCCGGACACACACATTTTAAGTTATTCTCTCTTAACACATTTTATGGTTCTCATAAATCTTGAACTGCATTTTTTTTGTTTAGCGCGCCGAGAGCAATAGATTTCTGGGAGTTTCATCCAAGAAGTACTACTTTTCACTAGAAACATCTTCGATATCCTCTTTCACCCTCAGTGGAATTGCATCGTGTCTCCGTGTCCTTGAACTAATTTCCGTTCATTTGTAGTGTTGATCAGTTGTACTGGTAACTTCGTTTCTGATAGTTCGTAAGTGCTTGAGCATGAAATTTTTTTTTAATTTTTCAGGAAGTAGATAAAGGCGTCAAAAAGAGGACATGGCTTTATCATTTGGTTTTCCTCCAAACAGCTTATCAACTATTATAAGAAATCGAGATAAGCTTCGAAATTAGCATTCATTGAATTCTTGTTCAAAACGTAGAACATGTGTCCATGAAGATTTCGACGAGGCAGTTATGAAGTGGATACATACAATGCAAGATAAAAATGTTCTGATCTCTGAGCCTTTCGTAATAGAGAAAGCTTTTCCATTTGTTAAGGTATTAGGATAAGACCAATTTCTACGTAGCAATGGATGACTAGAAACATTTAAGAAAAGACACGGAAAATTGCACCTGAAGGGATTTTTGGTGCATTTCAAAGATATGAAACGTATTATGAAACAAAGTATTTTTTCAAATAAAAAAAAACTCAAACAAAATTAACATGTTTTATGCATAATTAAATTGAAGTCCGCATGTGGTGATGTAAGTTTAAAAGTCTTGTTATAAAATAATGTATGCTTAAAATTACTTGTATGCTTTAAATTAGAAAATGTCCTTAAAGCTCATTAATTTTAAAATAAAATTATTTTCTTTTTGTAAATACAGTGTATATTCCTCAACATTCTTTTTTTTTTCGATGGGTAAGATATGCTGCAACGTAAGTTAATAACAAACAAGTATATTATCTAAAAAAATTTTTAATGTACCATCTATATATAAAAAGGAGAAAAGCGACTCACTCACTGACTGACTGACTAATCCACGATATCTCCGGAACTATTAAACTTACATATTTGAAATTTGGTAGGTAGGTTCCCTTCATGGAGTAGACATCAGCTAAGAACGGATTTTGCAAAGATCTAATCCCAAGGGGCGTTATAGATAATTATTTCCATTATTAATCTATTCGATGTACAGTCTTGAAACTTGGTACACAGATTTCTTTCATAAAATAGAGGTACCTTACATAATGATTTTTACGAAAATTGACCTCCAAAGGGCGTTATGCATAATTATTTCCATTTTTAAACTATTAGAAGTACAGTTTTGAAATTTGATAAGCGGACTCCTTTCATAGAGTACAGATCCGCTACAAAATGGGTTTTGTGAAAATCGACCCCAAGTTTGCGGAGAATTAAGCAGCGTTATAGGCAATTAACTCCTTTTTTAAACTATTAGACGTAAAATCTTGAAATTGAGTAAGCAGATTCCATTCATTAAGTAGAGATCTGCTATAAGATGGGTTTTGTGAAAATAGCTTCCTAAGTGGCGTTGCGGGGGCTTTATTGATAAATATTTCCATCTCTAAACTATTAGACGTACAGTCTTAAAATTTGGTAAGCGGATTCCTTTCGTGGTGCATCTACGTGTTCCTAAAAATAAATTCTTTAAATACACAAAAGAAATTTAAGATTATATTTTTTTCAACAGTATTAAATTGTTTTCATTTGTAAAAAAGAGGAAATGCTCTTGAATTTTAGAATACTTGATAGTAAAGTACAAACAATAAGCTGGTATCAAAGACAAAATATTATGACTACAAACATTTTTAATTTGCCGAGGAGCTTCATGTATCTCGGTAAACTTGTTTACATAAAAGGATTATATTCTTCTTTGTACTGAATTGTTTATTTTGCGAGTAATGAAAAAATACTGGGCTTCTTAATTTTTTTTTCGACTTTTGTACAAAAAGAGTTATATTCTTAGCCTTTGGATAATCCTTACTTTTCATTTAAAATTTCAAAAGAATTGCATAATGCCTAAATTCTAAGATTACTGCTCTGATTTTTGTGCGATGATGAACTGATTTTGTGCGTAAGGTAGAGCCAAAAGACAACTGCTTCGATCAACATTCAAAACAATTACAAAAACATTTCCTTCTCAACGCACTGACTCCGCAATCGAGTTGCAGAAAACTGTGACAACAATTTTTCTTTACTTTTTTCAAAACCAAGAAAGACTTTAGGTTCAAATAACACTCCCCCTCCTCTTCGTTTGAACAGTCCCCTAAAGTGACCGGGAAAGTAGAAGACGGCTTTGTCGGCATAGTTTCTATTTATCCTATGTCCGACAATTTAACAGAAAAGGAAATGCCCTTTCCAAAGATTTATTACGGCAATAAGAGGAAGAATAGTTTTCCGGCTACTTGAAAGAAACCTTAGAAGATTTACAAGAAGGCAGAAATGCATTTCTAGGTTTTCTTACACCAAATAGGCATATGATAATCAACAATGACCAAAAACTGAAGGATCAACAATAATCAACGGGGAGAAGCATTTTTGTTGATATTTTTATATCAACGACTTGTTGATATTTTTATTTTACTACTTGCTTTCCATATTCATTTACATGAACCATCTTATTCTGTATTCAGAGTTTCAAATGTTCAACAGCCTTAGAGCGTCCCCGAACACTCCTTTCTTTGTACATAAAATGCGTGACTCACGAATAAATAGGCGAAAAAAAAAAAAGAGAACGAACATATTATTTTAATTTAAATGTAACTATCTGTTCGACTACGTTCAGATTATATTTATTTTTTCAGATATTTTTGGATTGGATAATTTTTTTTTTTTAAATTATCCAATACTCTGTAGAACTTTCTAAGTTTAAAAGTCCCCATTTTCCTTTTCTTAGAGAAACTTGTGTTTGGAAATCGCCTGTGATAATTTCTACTGATTTCAGTTCAAAAGATTTCTTTTCCTTTTAAAGGAGACATTTCCTACGAATTTAAACCACATTCCACCAAGATTTCTTTTTCAGTATTATTAAAAGGCATTGAATGAAATAGTGTAAAACATTGATTATATTATATAAAACACTAATCACAATGATAACTATTGCACAAAAAAAGGAAACGCTTATTTCATTTCAGTCAAAGTTATAATAACCTAAAGCAAATTTAAATTAATTTATCAAGGTAAAATTTATTTATATTTTGATTTTCAGTAAATGTTGAAAATGTTATAGATTTATTTTTATTCTGTGTTAAACGCAGTAATTTCGTACATACAAACTCAAATTATCGTGTTAACTCTTAAATTAATTAATTTTGAAAAACAAATAATAATATAATTATTTGAACATTTAGATACATACAATGAATTTAAAAAATGGAAAGAAAAAGCAAAATATTTGCCTGTCTCTCTATGTCATAATGTAAAGTCTCAAATCGATAATGGGCTATTTTATAATCATATAGTACTCTGAAGCTCTCTATCTTTTTATAATGGAAAATATTTGCTTTAAGACACATATATAATTCTTTAACAAATAACAAAATTACATTAACTATATGTGAGTTAAAAAAAATCTTATAACTATTGAACATCTGTATACCAATAGACATGTTAATATTCAACTAAGCTATATTGTGGTTAATCAATTTATAATTGCTTCTCTGAGAATTAATTAGTTATTTATACAACACTCTGTTAAGAATTTTTGTATACTTACTTTCTTAAAAGAATAAAAACATTGATAAATGTCATTTTTTTATTGCCTCGATAATTAATTCTGTTTTGATGCATTAGATTTCATAATAATTATTGAATCTTAAGATTAAGTTTAGATTTTTACACCAAGCATTTTTCAAGGATTAAAATTATATGATAATGTTCATCTTTGATCTAATTGTTCCTATGTATGCTGAAAATTATGATAATCGATTAACAATGACAGGTAAATGTGATAATTGGCAGGAATGTGGCGTTAACTTAATACTTTATCTCAAAATCATAAATAAATGTTACTTGTTAAACAGTATCACATTGTAGATTCCACATGTTTTTACAGCTGTGGTAGCCGAGTGATCACAATTGAGGATTCCATCGTCTAGCAGGGCTCTAATACACGTTAACTTTCTAAATGCTTAAAGTACTTTCATTGCCGTCATAACATAATCGACTGGGTTCCAGGTCGGATATCATCCTCGTTACTTGATTGTTATTCAAATAATGAGGTCCGTCTCATTGCGATATCCCTCATGTTTCCTCTGAATGAGACATTAATAAACTATCGATTTATTTGCATGTTCTTAAAAATAAATCCTTTAAATACACAAGTGAATAAATGTAAAAATTAAAAATTTTTCCAACTGTAATGTACTGCTTTTTTTCGTTAGCATAAAATATCAAATCCTTTGAATTTTTAGAAAATTCTTGATTAGTAAAACGCAAACAATTAGTTGACATAAGACAAAATTATGACTACACATATCTTTAAGTCAGCAAGGAGCAAATCATTCATGTATCTTGGTAAACTTATTTATATAAGGAAAAAACTATTCTTATTCGTGTTTAATTGTTCTTTTATGACTAATTACAACACATTTATTTCTTACTTTTTCATCTTTCATATAAAAAGGTTATTTTATTAGTTTTATGGATAGAAGTTAAATTTGTTAGCTTCTTATTTTTAAGTTACAATAAATTATAATTCTTTTTGATGTATCAGTTAGTATAACATTGCTGAAATTCTAAGATAAATGCTCTGATCTCTGTGTGATGAAAATAAATAAACTTCAAAATATTTTAAGAAATATAATGCACGCGTCATTCTAATTCTAAACACAATCTTCCCTTTTAGGACGTATGGTAATACAATAGTTTCCAAATGAGCAGCTCAGAAAAAAAATTAGCCCCAGTCCAAAAATAAATCGAAAAATTCACAATAATCGAATTTTCTTTATTAACATAGCAATAAAAACCATTACATTTGAAAATCAATGTAAGATCAATCCCCTCCTCCAATAATTTACACTCAAAACGTGAAAAAGGCCTCCACAGGTATCTGCCGTTTTTTAAGTGATTGATTAGCTTGAACTTATTCACTACTGTGCAATTTTAACTGAGTTGGCCTGATTACAGTTATGTTGTAACCTTTTATATTTATGTATTAAATGTGGGAGAAATTATCGCAAGTTCGACTTGCTTGCTGGTCAGGGTGCGAGGGCCCCGCTTGAGGTTGAAGGCTCTGGTGCATGGCACCGCTTAGCCCATTGGTAGGTACGCCACTGTGTTCACTAGTACTTTCTGATTCTGTTCTTAATGCAACTATTTGTAGAAATCAAATTTAATTCAGTTGAATAAACTTGCTGATGACTTTTAAGAAAAAAAAAAAGTCTTCCAAATTTTGATAGAATTTAATTTTGTTAACGATAGAATTATATTTGTAGTACAAATAAGAATATACGTAAAGTAAAATTATTCATTCAGATCTGAACCGAAAACCATTATTTTTGGCAGAACGGAAACCGGAAGAGAAACGATATATTTTTTTTATAGTTGAACTGGAACAAAAAAAAAATTACGGTTCGAAGTCCTGGCTCTATATGTTTAGAAATCACTTATTCAAAGTATTATTCCAAGAAAAAAAAATTAGAAAAAAAAATAGTGCACTCTTCCAGATCTACATTTGATAAAGAATTTGATTTCTTTTAACTCTGAACAATATTTCGATATATGTAGAAGTCAATTTTTTTTTCCAGGAGCTTTTTTCTTATTTTTAAAGTTAACATTTTTTCCCAGAGTATAATGCGCACTCATGAATTTCGATCTTATTTTCTGTGTTCAAATAGTGCGTTATACGCCGGCTTTTACGGTAATTAATTGTTTCTATAACTGTTACGGTTATTTTATTTCAGACATATATGTTTAGTTTGTTGGGTTATAACTGACAAATAATAATTTTTTTAAAAAAATTCTTACATTTTCGTATAATATTAGTGGTGTTTCGAAAATTTACTGAGTGCGTACTTTATACTTCCAACGCCATTGTGCTCATAAATAACGAAATAAAATGGAAAGAAAATACAAATACATTTTAAAACGATACCAGAACACACGTGAATATAAAGATATATATTTCTCGAAAATTAAGCCCATTTCTGGATATTTTAAAATAAACTTTAAATTACTACTACTATATGTATATATATATATATATATATATATATTTTCTAAGAATGAAAATGTTGGAAAAAGAAATTTTTCTAAATGAGAAAGATAGATTTCGTTAAATAATTTCTGCTACGTTTTATACTTTCTTGATTATCTCTAATTGTAACTATAAGAAAGTCAATAATTAGTGTGTGAAAATTTTTTAAAATAATAGGCAAAATCTAAATAAGTTTTTGAAATTATAATTTATTGGCTAATTTTTATTTTTGCTCGAAAACGTATTATTTTATGTCATATTTTCGTATTAATTCTCGAGCAGTAGCTTTACAGGAGGAAACATACTTTAGGAAAGGAGAAAATTGATGTGCTTCGAGTGACACAACATCGATCAGTAAATACTTCTTAAGATGAATCCAAATTCCATTAATGACTATATCTTCATTATACTTGCCTGTTATAAAAACAAACTATTCTCTATAACAAACCCCTGATGAAGGGATTCAAGTGGTACTCTATTTCAGGACTTTTGATTTAAACCCTGAATGAAGATTTGTATGTGTGAGCATGTTAGAAGAAAAAACCTCTAAAATAATTGCAAAAATTGAGAATTATGTGTTGATGATGAACGAATAATATGGATGTGATGTGGAAGTTAGAACAGTGAGGTGTTTCTTATACAATAGCCACGAATCACTTTATTTATAGTATTTTACTAAAGATAGAAAATAAAAATTTATGTATAAGTTTATTTATATAGTTAAGTTTATAATAACTAAAATTTTTGCCGTATATTTAATTCTAAAATTTAAAAGGAAACAGAGTATTAGACGAATTTTTTTAGAAATGTGAATAAATGAGTCTTTCACACATACACAAAAAACAAATCACTAATTACAAAAATGAAATTAAGCTAATAATTTAAAATATCACTTGCCTGTACAAATTCATTCTGATATAAGAACGAATTCATTTACCTTTAAAATGTACATTAATATTACCAATAAATATATATTATAAAAAAAACATAAATTTCTTTATTTATAAGTGACTTCTTTTTTCTTACATAAGGATAAAACTCGAAACATGTAATTCATTTTCAAAGTATTATTAATCACAGTAAATGGATTATTAAAAATTATATAACAATTTTTTTTTATTTGTAATTGAGTTCCTCATTTACTAAGCTCAAATATATATTTCTTCTACAAAATTGAATCCATTAAAAATATTTTGATTTACGTGAATGAAAAAAAGAACCGATTGTTATTTTTACAGTGAAAATTTCATACGCAAGGGAATTTAGCTATTATACTCGAGGCACGGAAGAAAAAACTGCCTGAAAAACAATCTCCCAAATTGGGACAAAACTTTTATGTTTCAATGAACCACTACGGGATAGAAAAATGCTATAACGCCAAACCAGGCAATCCAGAATAATGACGTCATTGCACATCTACCAATGACAAGCAACCTCTTTTCCTTTGACCGTGCCGAAGAGGAATGCCCGAGGGTGTGAGGAACTCAAAAAGTGCTCTTTATTTAACGCTACGCAAATAAACAGTTTCTTCGTTTTGTCAACAAATTGACATTCATTGCCAAATTAAAAATATGAAAACTCCCGATAAAAATTTTGTAATATTAATAAAACATGATATCTAAGAATGATGAAATACACTTGACAAAATAAGAAAATTAAGCATACTATGAAAATTGTACTTAAAATTTTTAATTTGTCTTTTTTATCCGAATAAAATTCTAATGTAATCATTTTGTGCAACCAATAAAATTCTATTCATTTTACATGTTCGTAGTGAAAATACTTCTACTTCTCAACAGGTAAAAACTAAAAATGTGCATGCATGGTTGTTTATGATCAATTTATTACAATAATTTTTGATCCTATAAAATGAGAATTAGGCTTCCAAGTAATTAATTTGTTTCCCATTATTGTCATTTTGAAATTTTTTTCTTCGGAATTCCAAATAAATTATTGCATGTTCTAACTCATAATTTCTAATACTTTTAACTTTTTTTTTTTTTTTCTTTAGTTTTTTAGCTTCTCTCATTTATTTTTGTTTATTTGTTTTTTATATATTATGCCTGAAATATATTAATTGATATTATAGTGCAATTATCTTTTTGACGCCGGTGTTTTAAGGGAAGGTCGGCTTGACAGATGATGAAAATTTTCGAAAAGCATTCTTACTATGCATTTTAAAGATGAATAAAATTCAAAAATTGCTGTAGTAAATTCGAACGTCTTTTAAACACGTAAAAATTGTTCATCTCGCAAATTTATTTTATGATGTCAGATAATGAAAAGGATCTCATAAAACCTGTTAGGTTACATGCTTAATTTGTATTAGTCTCCTTTATGTATATTGTAATATGTTTTAATAATCTATAATTATCTTCATTATATTATCACACATATTAATAAACAGAAAAATATTTAAGTTATGGCATTAAATTTGATTTTGATATCTTTTTATAGAGAAAACTAGAAGCATGTGGAATCCACTGAACTGGATCCTTCATGAGGAATTAAATGCCACTTTGACTACAGTAATGTATAATTTTTTATGTATTAATTTTTTACTGAAACTTATTGTAGTATTGATTTTATTTTGCAGCCATATCATAATGACTTCACAGATTTATAGAATTGAATTTGTTCTTGTTACCTTTGCATTATTAATTTTTATAATATTTGTAATTATTGAAAATATAGGTCACTGTTCGTAGAAAACATTTGTTATTTTTTCTTATATGATTCATATGTCGCATTAATGAAGATTTTACAATCATACCTATTTGATTTTAATTTACACTGAAATCAATTTATACCAGACAAATTTAAAATTGTTTCAAGCATTGTAAAAATAATTTTCTTTTATTTAAATTAATTTGATCACTTGAATTTTGAAAATCCATGAAATTTAAATCTATGTGTGTACACCTGTCAACTTTTATACTTTGTACTTGAAATGTAGGCTTTTCTACTTTTCATTACACTTTTATGCCTAGTTGTTCATTTTTATGCAGTTTCATGAAATTTGAGTCACTTTTAATCTTCTTCCCTGCATTTCTTACTTATTGTTTCATATTCATAACAATTAGAAAATGGTAGATGAACACCATATAACTCTTTGCCATTATAGGTATTAAAAAATTTGTGAAATTTGCCTTTTCTCCCACGTATCTTTTTTGTTAGCTTCTAGTCCCTAACTTTCATATGTGCAGTTTCATCAAAAGAAGCATTTTTTTTTCTTCTGTAGAAACCTTCTGGAAAGTAACTCATTTTGTGCTTTTCTAATGTTTATATTTCCTACCTTCCATACTGCCAATCAATTCTTCAATAATAGAATCAATCAATAGAAACCTTCTGGAAAGTAACTCATTTTGTGCTTTTCTAATGTTTATATTTCCTACCTTCCATACTGCCAATCAATTTGTTTTCCTGGATTGTTACCACATTGTCTAACAAAGATGAAATATGTATACTTTCAAACATATAAAGAGTGTTAAAAAGTATTCAATCATATTAGCACATCCCCAAAGGGGGAATATGTATTTTCTGATGTATTCGTATTGACATATGTGTTCATTATAGAGACCAATGCCATATTGTCCATTATGGGAAAACTCCAAAGTTCACTGCAAATGAGAGGATATATTTTTTTTTTGATAGATGATGTCCAGTCAGATATAATCGGGTTGAAGTATTATTTACATTTTTTCTTGTTGGACATAATGTTCCATTTAATTGCAGCTGATAATCTGTCTTTTTTTTTTTTAAATGTAAAATGTTATCAAAGTCTGACATTACCAGGTAGTATGGATATGCAAAAACTAAAATATTTTCTGTGATAAGCAAACTTGCTTCTAGTAAGAGCATATTATTTAATGCATGAAACGAGTTCTTTTTGCAACAGCCTCTAATGACAGTAACGATACAAATTATATCCCATTGATCCTGCAAAATGCCTAATTCAAAAGGGACTTTCTGCAGTTTCAAATTTGATTGAATTTCATTGAATGAATTTTTAAAAAAAACCTTGGTATACATTTTGAGCATTTTTAGTTTCATTAATAGCTGATAATTCTGCAGTAATATTAGGGAAAAAATGGAGTTGTTAGCGATATAAAGGGGGGGGAAGAGTTAGTGAGAGTGACCAATGAATTTGGTATTAGAAAGTGTAGTGTTGTTTTACCTTTAAAAGTTGATGAGATACTTGTAGATATATTCTAATATCTATAAAACATTCAGTATTTATGTATTAGTATCACTGCAGTAAAATTTGTCACGCAAATCACGCTTTGATATTAAAACAAGATTTTTATGTTTTATTTCAAAAAGAAAAAAAAATCAGTCAGATTTTTGTGGAAAATGGCACAATTCACATGGGGAAATTTGGCTGCAGTGATGTTAATACGTAAGTACCCCAAACTTTTAAATGTACCATCAAGTCTCAATTTTGAAACATTCATATAATTGACAGTTATTGCATGGTCATAGTCTTCAGGTCAACTTCTAATGGAATCATTGACTCCTGCATGTGTATTTTCTTTAATATAAACATAATCTGAAAATAAAGTAATAGTTTCTCAGTATTTTTTTTAAAAGCATCTTTACGGTAAAATCATTCCTTTCTTGATTGTATATTACTATACATAATAACCTTTAAATTTACCTTAGTGTGTATGAGTTTTTATAAATCTCGATGCAAAAGAGGTTCCTTGAGTATTATTTTATCAAAATATTTTTATATGTTATGTAAAATGTTGTTTAACCTTTATTTTAAGAATTTGCTTGAAATGTCAACCCCACATTTTTTTAATATTTTTTCATTTTGAAGGTTGTCTTTTTTTATATATGTCATGTGTAAAAATCTGAACTCTAAACAGTTATGAAATTACTTTAAAAAACATTATTTCCATCTTTAATTTAATAAGTAATTATCTGAATATCTTTCTCTCTTGAAAAATTCGCCCATGTCTCTAATATATATATATAAGCTTGAGAATAAATATATGTAGAATACTGTATTACACATGACATTCTGTTTAAAATTCATGAATTTTTTGATTCTTATACATTTAAAAAAAATGTATATTTTTAATTGAGAAATTTTGTCTTGAGAAAAAATCAGTTTGTTTTTCTTTCTACATAATTTTTACACTAAAAATTGCATTATACTTTTTCTGTTTTATGTATTTACCCTTTCATAAATTAATAGCTAGTTTATGATATCATTTGTAAAATTTGAAAAGTTATACACCTATTCTTTTAAACTTGTTACCACTTTATTTATTTGAAATCTAAGATGTTTATATTTTTAACAATTATCAAATACCATGTCTAAATATGTAATTATTTAAACTTGGATTTATACTATCATCATATCATTTACTATAATATATTGAAAAGTGCCTCTGTGTTGTATAAATGAGATTACAATAATTTTATATGTTAATGAATTTAAGTTACATAAAAATAAAAATACAGCATTAAAATTGACCATCATTTTGTATTAATAGCAAAATTGATCATTAACTAATAAATATATTCATTATATTGTTACTGAAATGGTATCAGTATTAAATTACCATAAAATCCGGTGTATACACCCCCTTTTTATGAAGACACCTGAAATGTTTGTGTGCAATTTTATTATGTTTTGAAGTCATTTATTCAAGATATCCCAAGATTATGAAAAAAATTATATATTTCTAGAACTACAACCCTTCAAGTTCATTAGGCTTGTCATTTCTTTTATATAAACTATATTCCAGTCTATGTAGAAGATTTTTTTTATGCTCATCTCTCATTATTTGTGAAGATATCATTTTTATCATAATGCACACCCCTAAATTTTAATCTTATTTTTTGTGTTAAAAGTGTGCTTTATACGCCGGATTTTATGATAGTAAGTGTTAAATTTTTATAAAATTTATTTACAGAGTGGCTATTTTGTTACTTTCTTTGCTGTGTCTCTTTTCGTTGTATGGAAAATATTCAAGAAAATGCATCAATTTGAACTCCCTGCAAGAGATATTAGTAAAGGACACAGGTGGTGTGCCATCAATTCATTTTCCAATACAGCCTATTGTAGCATTTGTTCAACTCTTGTCATTGATGGTTATTTCTGTGATTCCTGTGGAGTGTGTGCAGACCATTCCTGTTACAAAAAAGCTGACAAAACTCTGCAGTGCAAAGCTTTAGCTTCTTGTGATGAGTCAATGAAACACCACTGGGTTAAAGGTATTTTACAAAACTATATATTTTATGAGTTATGTAACTGTTAAGTTTTCTTTTTCTGTAAATTACAATTTTTAATATATTATTTTTGAAATACTTGTCATGGTTATAAAATTTTCAATCATTCTTCCTTTAGAAAATACTAATTATTAAGAATTTTTAAGATAAAATTCCTCTATATGTGTTTTTTTCCTTTACAGTGATATTTTTTCTAACTGTACATGAAAAAATACATGACTTCTTTATACTTATACATTTAAGACTTCTTTTATACTTATTATGAAACTCTCGACTCTTACAAAACCAAATTATTTTATTTTGCACGTAAGGTCAACACATAAAATAAACTGTTTTAATGATCATAAATGTAAAGAAACCAATAATTTTCAACTTTGACATAGTTTATAATAATTAATTTTTTTCCTACTATAAAAATGACAAGATTTACTTATTCATGTGACAATATTCATTATTAGGAATTTCTCTTGGGTAGCTTTCTCCTCATGTCCTTTAAATTTAAGTTTTTATTTTAATGCATAAATGATTTACCAGTGAATAATTGAAATACTTTTAAAATTCCTTAAAGAGAAATCTTTTGTAAGTCTATTTTTCTCCCCCATTTCATTGCAATTTTTAATCCCATGAACTCCAACATATCTGGTCCAGACCATAGTACCACTACTAATCTCTTTGGTGGTCCGTTACCATGATGTTGGAGAGATAGTATTGGGTCCTGATATTCTGCATGTGTGAACACATTGAAGGCATTCATACTGAATTTTGACTCGTCAATTAACAGAATAAAGGCCGGCCTTTTGCTCCTATGTTTGAAGATGTTACCTGCACCATGTATAACCAAATGGCTTGTGATCTGGAGTGGTTAGGATGTAAATCTTTGGTAAACTTAACTTAATCAATTAACTTAACATGAGAGCAAAAAAAAAAAAAAGGTATTATGGTCGTGTATGTAATGCAAGCAAAAGGTTATTGAATTTGGATTCCAGAAGAAAGGAAAATCGAAACTAGGAATGTTTCATTAATGAAAATGTTAGTGGGGAAGCTGTCCTGGGCCCAAATAACAAAAATGAATGTACTCCTCTAATCACTAAAGAACCTAAATCAGATGAAGATTAACCTCATGCAGTATAAGAGAGGAAATAGCTTTTGAAAGTCTTACTTGAATCGGGAAAACAGTTCCCAGACCTGATGTGAACTTTTCAATAATTAGAATGTTTTTCGCCATTCTTGTCTGCTGGTTTGGGTGGTCTCATTGTCAGTTGGATGTTAAATGTGCCTACCTGTTTGCTAATTTGAGAAAAAGAATTTAAATGCAATAACCTCAGGGCTTTATAAATCATGAAAAACCAAATTATTTCTGTTTGCTAAATAAAGCCATTTATGGTCTCCATCAAAGTAGTAGAGAGTGGTTTTTTGAACTTCACACCAGTTTGTTTAGAAGAGTTAAATTTTAAGAAAATAAATTGGTGTAACTGTTTATATTTATAAAGATAGTAATATTATTATAAAATGTTGATGACATTATAATATTTGATAAATCAGATCATCATATTGAAAGAATAATAAGGAAAATAAAGGGTAAATTTGATTTAAAAATAATGGGTAGAGCTAAGAAATCGCTAGGTGTTGAATTTGAAGAAGTTGATGTTAAATTGTTTATCCATCAAACTGACTATATAAATAAAGTGTGCAACTTTTATAGAAAGTATAAATTCCTAATTTCAACATTACCACATTAGCCAAGGAAGCTATGCTATGTAAAATTTACTACCATAATTTGGAAAGAAAAATCACTGAAATGGAAATTTTACCTTTATAGAAATATACTTGGCTTTTTATCTTATTTAGCAGGTCCTACTAGACCCAATACAAGTTGTACAGTAAACATACTTTCCCAATTTCAAGAAAATCCAGGCTTTGCTCACTGGAATTGCTAACTGAAATCATTCGGATAAATATTAAAAACACGAAAATAATTTTTAAAAAATCTAACATTCTAAAGTAAACAGTATGAATTTCAAATGTTACAGTGATTTAAATTTTTCTGCCAATAGGGATGGCAGAATTTCAATGAGTGGAATTATTTTACCAATTGATTCTATTCCAATATTCTGGAAAAATTTTAAGCAGAAATGTGTAAGTTTATCAACTATGGAAACAGTATATGTAATTTTGACTGAAGCTTCCAAAGAATTAATATGGGTTATTCATATTTTGAAAAACGTAACAATTTAAAATTATTTTCCATTAACTTAAGTAAAAGTGAAGTACTATGTGATAATGGAGCTGGGATTGACTTTTCTAATTTTCCTGTTGCAAATAAACAAAACATATTGACATGAAATATCTTTTTTTAAGAAATCTGGTATATGAACAGTTGTTTGTATTAAATTATTTTAGAAGTAAAAACAATCTGCCAGATGTTTTTACTAAACCATTGTCAAAAGATGAATTCTAAACCATTACAAATTTCTCAAACTAATATTAGTAATATGTATTGAGATTCAAAGTTAATGTGAAATGTGATTAATGTATTTATATGTATAGACATGACAGAGGGGCCGTTATTGGAAAAACTATTCAATTATAATCTCATGTCTTCCATAATTTAGATTTGTATGGGAGTTGTGTGATAACTTTTTATTTGCTCGTTCATCACAGGTTAAAATGCAAATTTTTGCCGATGCCGATGTCCTCATCGTATGATGTATACTTATAAATGACATAGCTGATTGGATGCATACCTTGTACAGTGTGTAATATATGTGTGATGTTTTATACTTGATATTGTATATTTACCTATTCGTTCTTATTGTGTAAATGTTACTTTTTATATATAAACTGTTATAATAAAAACTCAGTTCTAATATTATGTTTCATCAATGCTGAAACTTCTGTTTTCTTTATGCAATTTTTAAAGTGGTGTAGTAAAATAATATAATAAAAATTAGTTATTCTTTATCTTTTATTTATTATTTATTTAATTACTAGCTGGTATACCCGTTCTTCGCATGGGTGAACTGAAAAATTAAACAACACAGATTGAAGGATAAAGAAGTTTTTAATGAGTTAATTTTACGTGAATTGCAAATTAAACAAAAAAAGCTTTTTGCATATCTCAGCTAAACAGAAAAAAGAAAAGAAAAACACTTTTGTTAAATTGTAAGTATGTAGATCTAATAGCTGATAAAAAGGATTTTTTGTTTTGTTTATAATTCCCCGTAACACTCTTGAGGGTTGATTTTTGAAAACTCTAAGCTGATCTCTGCTCGGCAAATGTAACACATTGTTAACAGTGTTGCGTAATGAACACTTAAAATAGAGTAAATAATTTATATCTGAAAGTGTAATACATTAATATTTCTTTCTGTTGTATTTATTTTATGTTAAAATTGTAATATTCGCAAGCAACACCGTTTCTTAAATTATAATGGAGATTCAATGAAAAACACAGTGAAATGATAATGGTAGTCAAATTGGCAAATGTCTAGCTACTTTCATAGCTCGAGCTTTATTAGAGCTTTGTAAGACCCGCCGTGTAGGGGAATGATGCACGTTAATGCTTTAACTACCGCATTATGATTTACTGCAGTTTTTTTCATGTAATATTTTTTTGGATCACTTCATTGAAAATTAAGGGATATACATAAACAAAATACTCCACTTTGGGAAATTTGATCCGTTAGAGCTAATAAATTAATTAAAGGATATTCCACTGTAAAATTAATTATATACACCGTTCATTTAGAAAAAAATAGTCAAATCGTTTTCTAAAGTCTTCATTAACATACAAAAACATAAGACACTTAAATTTTTACATAAACTATTTTTTCAGGACAAAAATAATAATCTTTGCAATCTGCTGAAAACGCCATCAGCTGAAAAGGCATATCTGCTGCAAAACTGTTCACCTTCCCCGCTAAAATACTCATCATAAGGCCCGTGCTGCCATATATCTTGGAAGAGTGGATTTCAAAGAATATTTCTGCTAAGTATTGATAGAATATTCCTTCTAAGTTGGCGTGGTGTGGTAGTTAGGTGAAAGGGGTGCCAGCTCAGGTGTCATCCATGTCACTTAACCATGGTTCAAAATTACGTGGTCCGTTGCCAAAAGCCCTCATGTAGCTGAACAGTGCGACGTTAATATTCACTTACTCCAAAAAATACAGTACAGTAGTTATAATTATTTTTATACTTCAAAATGCAATATCCGCCTATTCAATTAAAATTATAGCTTTATAATTAACTACTAACCACAAACAAACTATGGAAATATGTCCAAATGATATAGTGTGAAAGGCAAAGTTTACCAGAAGCAATAAAAGTATTTATTTTGAAAAAAGATCAATTTCCTACTACCAAATGTGCATAATGAAATCATTAAAAAACATTCAAATAAAGAGAGATTTGTAACAATCTCTCCCTTCAAAACTTAGTTTTATTCTGAAATAAAATAAATTAGGGGTTATGCTGTTTACAGGAATTAATTAGAAGCGAGCACCTTGCGTATCCAAAACAAAAAGAGTTCTTTCACAAACAAGAGATAGATATATGCTGACATGGGCTTTTTTGCAGCGCAAGCCAGTATTGCTTGCAGATGGCAGAATTTTTTCCTACTTACTTGACAAATATCGTTATATTTTGGGCACTTTTCACAAATCTTTATAAATTCTAGCGTATGCTATAAATTGTAGCCTATGTGTTATTCTGATGTATAAGCCATATTACTGAAAAGTTTCATTAAAATCCATTCAGTTTTTGTGTGAAAAGACTCCCAAACATCCTCACAAACTTTCGCATTTATAATATATATCAAGATTACTTATTATTTTCACATAGTATTTTTTCAACTACATTCTCAATATTCCTGTCAGCGTGTTCTGTTGTATGGTTTTATTCAATGTCGCCAATATGGCTGCAATAGTACATAAATACTGAAAATTGTGTAAATGGTTTTTATCTCATTTTTGTATTTCTTATCATTTATCTAAAGGAAACATTCCTTCTGTCTACCCTTGCGGTATTTGTGAAGAAGAGTGTGGAGCAGAACCTGGACTATCAGATTTTCGTTGTTGCTGGTGCCAGCGTGTTGTCCACAAAAAATGTCTGAAGAATATGTCTGAAATCTGTGACTTTGGCTCATATCGTGCATTCATTGTTCCGCCTTCTTGTGTGACCCTTAAAAAGGTTGGCCTGAAAGGACATCGCCACTTGGTAGTTGATGAGGTTCGACCTCCTCCTTATGAACCATGGAGTCCACTAATTGTTATAGGAAACCGCAAAAGTGGTAACAATGAAGGAGAAAATGTTCTGAAATCATTCAGATCTTACCTGAATCCTGCACAGGTAGATGAATATTTTGTTTGCATTTTTATTCATTTAGACTATTTAGTTTATTTTTGCTGTTGTTTACCCAAACAATGATTAATGTAGTATAGTGAACTATGCTGACTATAGGAAATAAAATAATCTATTTGATGATATACTAAGAAATTTTCTGTTAAAGTTAAAGGAACTAATTTGATATTGGAGTGCTTCTTGGCACAATTTTTTAATTTTACAATTGAATTCAATTTAATAAAATTGAATTATAAAATTAATTCAAGTATCAAAATCCGATATTGTGAGCTGCCACTAGATGATGCCACCATGAAATAGCTTTCACATTTGGGGATGCCATATCTACAAAGGCTTAGTTTAGTTGGCAATATGCAGCCCATTAAGAAAGAAAAAGACTATTTGACTGTTATTTAAATCTTTTTGAAAAGTTTTCTTTTAATTAATCAATTTTATTGTATCAAAAAAAATTTGTTACAGCTTTAAAAAAAAATTGAAGGATGCACTGTTATTTTTAGGTTATTGATCTTCATGACGTTCCTCCTGAAAAAGGATTGCAATGGTGCAAACTAATCACTGATCATGTATGCTGTATTCTTGTTGCTGGTGGAGATGGCACTATTGGTTGGGTTCTTAATGCCATTGATAAATTAAGCATTGAGGTAATTTGAAATATCTTATTTAAAATGCACATTGGCTTGTAAAAAAGCATTCTTTAAAACTTGGTAATTCAGTAATTAACTATTGTGTTTATGTATTTTAGTTCAGCTATTTTATGTCCTGGTTCAAGCACCGATTTAATATCTCCTTGCTATTGTAGTGGCACATTTTTGGAGGACAAAACCATGATCGATGGATTCGTAAGCACATAACATGCCACTAGACAAAAGTGATCACCACTGTCCAGAGGCTGTTACTGCCTTTTATAAATACTGCTACAATACTCCCCCACCAGCGAGTCTGTGGATAGGCAAATGAACAATATAATTGTTATGGCGAGCATGTGAGTTGTCGCTGTTAGTTGTTGGTATCGTATCAAGCGAGTCTGACGACTTTGGTTGCTGCGTCAAGTGGGTCCGACAACTTTTGATTGCTGTTGTTTTGGGTAGAGGGCACCATGACAGATCAGTAGGTTGTGCTTTTTCTTAATTCAGTCAAGGTCACCAATGAAGTAGCGCATATCCGGAGGATAGAACCCCAAACCTATGGATTCGCAAGCATGTAACATGTCACTAGGCAGGTGATGACCACTGTCCAGAGGTTGTTACTGGCTTATATAGATACTGCTACATGTATTGTTTTTAGTTTTCGTATTCTTTCACATACAGCCTCAACCTAGCCTCTTTTGACTTATTTGTTTTGGTTGATGCATAATGCCTTGTCTTCTACAAACTTACTGGCATTGGATGATGTACAAAAATAAGTTGAGGACTTCATGTCAAAAGATGAATTGTTCTGCACTGTTGGCTTTCATTCACTACTCAACTGATGGGGGAAGGTGTTAGCTAATGATGGGAAATATTTTGAGGATCTTTTTTCAGTTCCCAATTTTGTTTTCATTTCTGTGAAACATGCTCAAAAAATATACAATGAATTACAACAAGAATTTTTAAGAAATTTTTTTAGCAATATCACTTAAAAATTAATACAGGAATCTAAATATGTAACTGTATTTTTGTATTGACTTAATTCAGTACTTTCTGATTGTTTACATTCTATTCGTCAATTTCAATATTTGGTAGAATTAGTATATTTTCAAGTTAGTGCATAACTAAAAAGAATAACCAAGCATGTGTCTGAATCGCACATATACCATGTCACTCTTTTATTTTAAAAAATTTAACCATTATATATAGATTATTGTATTTTAACTTACTTGTAATTTAAAAAATTTTAATGAATTAAAAGATTATATCAGAGTTAATAAGAAAAAAGGCTTGAGAGAGAGAGAGAGATTTCTTTGTAACAACAACATCCTACAATAAAAAATTTAATAATTTGCATTCTGTGAAATCATTTTGCCTAAACAAAAAAATGTGCAAAAACACTTGTCAAAAATGGAAAGGAAAATGTTCAATTGTCTGCAAGGATTTTTGATAGGCAGATGGCTTTGCAATCAAATTGAAGTTTCGAAATTTTTAAGGGCAAAACAAGCTGCATCCATTAACTGTAGAAATGTAAATGTCAGTTGAATAGATCCCCTTTCCTTAATATATCTTTTTCTTGAAAATGCTTCTTCTGATTATGATGAATGAGCAGAACAGTATTTACTTACCATAAACAAACTTTTCTGCCTAAAGTTGTGAGTAATTTGGCTGAGTGCATAATAATCAAAATACATGTCCTTTTAATTTTTTTTACAGATATTAGCATTAAATGTCAATTAAAAAACTTCTATTTGTAAGTTGTAGAAACTATACCTTCTAAATCTTAAGATGAAAAACATGTATTTAACCCTTTATAAGGCCATGGTAAGTATACTTACGACAAGCTTCATTAATTTTTAAATGTTAATGGGAATCTACTTTTCCACCTATGATCTGTGCTGCTAACACTTGGGTTAATACATCTGATTTCTGGATTTTCAAGTCGTAAGAGCAAAACACAACCTTCAAGTTTCCTGAGCAGCAGCAAAAAATAACTATTCTAGATGACACATGACAGTCTAAACTTGGTGACCATATGCCAACTTTACAAAAAACATATAGGTGTTGCCGTTTGCCTTCTACTAGGCATATGAGAAGAGAACAAGATATTTTTTTACAGCTTGGAATGTTTCACTATGTGTCAATTCCTTTTGTTTGTTTTTTTTAATATGAAAAGTAATATGTATACATTCTTAAATTTTTAAATACAGATTATATCTGATTCATAATTTTTTTTATATTTTAGAATTTAAAAATTACATTTTATAAGAATCATGTAATACCAAATGAAAAATACAAAACAGATGTCCTAACTGTGAGTAGCTCCCAGTAGGCAGTGCGAAACATGCTTCCCACCTAAAAGTGGTCCTAAAAATCATTCATTTTAGGTGATAAGCTCTATGTGAATTTCTTTTTGTAAATTCACCTCAGTGCCAAAAATATTTTAACATTGAATTACTAGAAAAATGGCCTTATAAAGTGTTAAATGTATAAGTAATGTTAAATTAAACTTTTTAAAAATTTCTTTTGTTTGTGTGTAGTTTGCAGTTCTTGATATTAATTTATTTTGTTCCATTTTAAAACTAACCTTTTTTTTATTGATTTGTCTAGCCTGTTCCTCAAGTGTGTATTTTACCTTTGGGAACAGGAAATGATCTGTCAAGAGTATTAGGATGGGGATATTGTTACTCTGAAGAAACTGAAGTTCGAAAAACTTTGGACCAAATATCATCTGCTGCAGTATCAAAACTAGACAGGTAAGAATTAGTTAATTTGGTTTATTTTATTATTATCTTATGGTTATTTAAGTTATTAATATTTTTCAATGTTTTCTTTTATGGAAATATTTTTCTATATAATTATATATTTTTGTAATGAAACATTTTGATGCATAAATGTGTTTACTGAATTATTTGAAATCGAGATTTGTTTTTCTTTTCTCCTCCTCCTTCAGTAGTAATACAGTATGCTTGACACTTAATGTAAAAGAATGAAACTAAAATCTAAAGTTTTTTTATAAAAGAAGCAAATGCTAAAAATAGGACCTTTGGCATTTATGTATTTACCCCCTACCAAAGATTACCCACATTCCAGAAGTTAATCAGCAACATATTATAAGTTATGTCAATATTTTCTGGCGAACACAAAAATTTTCTGAAATTTGCCCAATGCAAAAGGGTAACTTGTGCATACTGAACATTTTATATTTTTAATAAATTGATTCTGTGTATAAAATATTTCCAGATTATGCTGTTAAATGTTTAAATAGATGTATTAACTATTAAAAACATATAACGCACACTTTTAACACAAAAAATAAGATCAAAATTTACAAGTGCTCATTATACACTAGATATAAAAATTAGTTCTTGAAATATAAACAAGTAATATAAAAAAAAAATTTAATCAATTCCTTCTTAGATCAACAAAGAAAAATTTTATTAAAGCTACTTTTTATTAAGTAGTTACAATTAATATAAATATGTTTATACATAGGACAGAATCACAACATTAAGTGGGAATTAATTTTCATTAATTATCATTAAAGTATCATATTGTCATCCAAAACAATCGTGTATTTTAAATTTCAGTTCAACTGAATGCTTTAAAACGTGTGGAAAAAACCTTTTCAAGTTTTGACACAAGTCGCCAAAATGGTCGCTAAGTCACCAAAAATGATGCCAACGTTGCTGTATTTGTAATTCTTTAAATAATTAATTTTAATCAATTAATTTTTATTTATTATAATTAAATTATTATATTGTCATCCAAAATAATCATGAATATAGAATTTCAGCTCAATTGAGTGCTTTAAAATGGGTTTTGTTAACGATTTAAAATTCCACCAAGATAAATAAATATATAGGGAGTGTGAGTTAATAGTAGGAATTGAAAAATAGGGATGAGCATAGAAAAAAATTAGACTTCTACATATATCAAAATACTGTTTATTTTAAAAAAAAATAAAATTCCTTATAAAGTAGTCCTGGTAGCTTTAGAAGTATACTTTTTTTTTCCTTCTCCTAAAACTTGGAATATTCCCTTGAATAAATGCCTGCAAAAAATAAGAGCATTGCGCACATACATTTCAGGTTTCTTGATAAAAAACGGGGTGCGCTTTGTAGGATGAGTATACCTAAAAATTAAAAATTGCAGCTTGAAAGTATAGGCACGCAGTATATTATACGGCGGTGCATGTTATATGCTAGATTTTATGCTAGTTACGTATTCTAGGGGGAAAAAGTGGAAGTAAGATTATGGGAGAATTTCTTGGAAGTTTATAACCTGATCTTTAGTCCTTATTCGCCATGCATATATTTGTTTTTTAATGTATAATTAAACACATTGGCAAATAGTTTAAATACTTTTCAATTTATTTAAGTTTTTTTTTTCTACTTATACAAACATTAAATGAACTTTTATGTTCACATACGCTTTCTATTTTGATGTTTTAGAAGTAGATTCATTGTCAGTATTAATTCCTCCTAATGAATATCTAGTTTCTTCTAAAGGTCAGAATTAAGACCAAAGCCTTTAGTCTTCATTTTAATTTATAACTCCTCAGTTATTTCTAATAACTACTGTTGATAATCATTCAATAACCAATGAAATTCAGAAGTAAAGGTAGGATTAATTTCAAAAATGTGTCAATTATGTTGATGATGGAACTAAATTTTTTGGGGAATATGAAGATTATATTGTAAGATTTTTTTATATAATATTATATATTTTATTTTTGTTGTATTAATGTATATTAATATTTTTGTTCACAGATGGAAAATCAAAATTTCATCCTCAAGGCCTTTAACGATCAGATCTCCAACAACGAAAGTTAGTGACTACTTTTTTAAAATTTCAAATACTTTTGTTTATGTAACAATGGCATAAGTTTAAAAAATTTTCTTTGAATATAATAGTATTTTTGATTTTCTTTAGGAATATTTTATGAATAATTATGCATCTGTTGGTGTAGATGCTTTAGTAGCCCTCAATTTCCACAAAACAAGAGAATCAAAGTTCTATTTGTATAGTAGCAGGCTAATAAATAGGGTAAGAGATTTTATCAATTTTTCATAATTTATTTTAGGAAATAGAACTTATTTTTTAATATGAAATTAAATTATTATTTTTTAGTTTTTCGTACATGTTAAATTTTATGAAAATATACATTTTTCAATTTATATCAATCAAATTTTGTTTTTCAAATTTATTTATAATGTTCATAATGTCTTTAGTTTAAAGTGCTCAAATTTAAATTTTCCATAATTAGCAAATCATATTGAAAGATATTTTATATAGTTTCAAACCTTTTCAATTTTGAAATTCGTCTGTCGCATGTGTATTTTATTATTATTTTTTAAAAATTTTCATTGGACATTGATGTAGTTTAAATACATAAATTTTAATTAAAAAAAGTTTCTTTTTAAATATTAATTTCTGAGATTGAGATTATGCAAAAGATATGTTGGTTTACTTTGAAATCTTATTTTGGAGACACTATTTAATATTTAGAAAAAAATAAAATATGATTGTGAATATTTTTTTAAAAAATTCATTAATTGTTAAATCAATTCAAGGAAGAGTGATATCAAAATGATTTTTTTTTTAGTTTGTCCAAAATACTTGAATTTTTTTTCAATGCTATTTATCTAATATAAATATTATTGACTTACTATAAAATTTAATTTTTAATTTTTGACAATTTAAATATAATTTTATATAAATATAATTTTTATTTTGTGAAAAAGTTGGGTAGGTCAATGTCTGGAATCCATTGCAGCTGTTTGTTGTGAAACATGTAGTGAAAATTGTCACATTCAGCCAAATAAAAAGAAACTAATTAACTGTGAAGTATAATTAAGACTAAAATGTCAGTATATGGCTTCAAAGTTTTCAGTATCCATTTTAAAATTTCATTTTTGATGTATCGTTATTTGAAATTCTCATAAGTTTCTCTTCTAAATTTAATAATCTTACTGTGCCTATTTGTTAGAAAAGAATTAAACCTGAATTTCTTTTTATTCATGTTTAGAATATTTAATTTTTTTCTTTGAAATGAACATGGAAAACTACAAAACTTGCTGGTTGTAAATAAGTAAGTTTTCACTGACAGGCATTGCTGATAAGTTTAAGAAGTGGTTAGATTCACTTTGGCCTAGATTTTGCTTCAATTGAAAAGGTTCCTCTAATGTGTCAGTACATTTTATATTTAAATTGAATTCATCTACCTAAAATTGTAGATTGACTTCACTAAATATTTTATTCATAATCATTTTTTGATAAAATTGTTGATCTATTGTTCATCTTAGTTTTATATATTTTTACTTGAAAATTGGATAAATTTGTGTGTGCCTTTTTTTATCAGCATGCATTTAATTAAACACTTGATTAGGGTTGAGTTATTCACAAAATGACTGATTCATATGAAAATTTGTTTTGGCATCAAGTACCTAGGTAATGATTGGTTAGGTAGGAGATTAAATAAGGTCACATACTAAAGTATTCAGTATTACATTGTTGATATTTTTCCTCAAATCCAGACATAGTTAGTGTTTTAATTTATCCCAATATTCACAAAAATAAAGGCTTTACTTTACTTTTTATACAACATCCTTTTGTATGACTTCTATCTTATTTTCAATTGTTTCTGATAACAATTCCATAACACAGGACATATCGGATTGTTGTCATGATCTTAAAAACCTGGCATCACTTGGAAAAACTATAGTTCTTCAGTGGGTTCCTGCCCATTGTGGAGTTTCAGTTAACGAGAAAGCCGACATCTGGCTAAAAGGGGTGTTCTTGTTATGCAGAAAGTTTCTCGCTCTATTTTCTTCTATTTCATTACAAATCTTATAAAAGATCAATCAAAGCTAGTGCTCAGGAAGACATCTACAACTGTGTTTCCCACAAGTCTTAGAGGAATGCCATCCTGAATTTGCGTAATGGCCCAAGGCATAGAGCGGTCGCTGAGCTCCACCTAGCTACCGGACATGACTGCCTACGGAACTATCTGTATAGAATCGATGTTGTTCCTTCCCTGATATGCACTTTGGGCAGCTCTGGAGAGGTCAGGGACTTTGCACATTTTCCACGCTGTTTTTCTCTGCACAATACGTTTCTCACCGAGCATTACTGGGAGACTAGAGACATGCTTAAGATTGATGAACTTTGTTTCAGCCTTTTTATATTGTTTTCTTTTTTCTTATGCTTCCTGTAACTGTTCATAATCTGTCACTAGAAATTTTTTTAAAAAAATCATATTTTCGACTGATAATGTTTGATGAAGCACACAAACTGCAATGAAACATATCTTAATTTCTACTCTTAATGGATTTGAAATCCAATCAGCACATTGACTCAATTGCAATATTGTCATACTCTTGCCATAAATAAGTTATTACAAGCATCTGATAACATGTTGAGTTGCATGAATTGTATAATAGTTTTCAAATTAGTCAGTTAACAATTACCTTCTGATCTTCCCACTTTGGGAACCTCTGATGTAGATTATAAATAAATAATTGTTTTTTTTAAATGTATTTTAAGAATTTATTTCATTTTAGTTTTTATACTTACTATATGGAGCTAAGGACATATTGGAAAGAGGCTGTGAAAATCTACATGAAAAGGTAGAGCTTTACTTAGATGATAAGTTAACTCCATTACCTGCATTAGAAGCTGTGATCATTTTAAACATTTCAAGTTGGGGTGGAGGTGTTAAACCCTGGAATATGGGAACACCAGAAAAGAATCTCACACCACAAAGGTATATGCATTTTATCTATACTTATAAATAAAAATTAAATGTCTGTTTGTAATTTAAAATTAACAGCTTTTTACTAAATGCATTTAAAAGTACATACGGTACTTATATGAAAAATTCAACTTTTAAAATTTTTGTCTGTCTGTCTTTCTGTCCCATCTAATCTCTGAAACGGCAGAACCAATTTTGATGAAACTTTCACTGGCAGATAGCTAATGTTATAAGGAATAACTTAGGCTACCTTTATTATAGAAAAAAAATTATGGTTCCACAAAAATAAAATTAAAACCACAATGAAATGGTGAACAGTATCCATTTCAAATAGGAATTATTTTTATTCAATAGGGATTGTTTTATTTTGCGAGCCTTGTGTCTCAACATTTCTAGCAGTTATATCAAACTTTTTTGTTTGATTAGGTTACTGACACTCGCGATATTTCCCATTCATGTCTGATCCTAATGATTTTAACAGTCCTCACATTATCGATAGTGTCAAAGGTCATGCAACCCTCTTATCCCTTGCTTGCGGCTTTGTTTCACCCTACTGTTACTTAGACCTGTTTTGAACTGTTGCATTCAATGCTTATCATCATTCCAAGGATTTCATTGTCTCTCAAGAACACTGAGCTACATAAATTTTTCTATAACATAGACAGCATTTAAATGTAAATAAGGAAGTTTTTGGGTTTTACGTCATTTGACTTCTCACAAGGCTCCGCATTTAAATAGAGGTAAGCCAATTTCATACCTCTATTGTTTATTTCATTGCCAAACACTGCACAAAGCAGTCACAATAAATGTTTGTCTTGCAAGAGTGATTGTACAAGTGTGAGTCTGCGGGGGGGGCGATCGCAGAGCCAACAGGTTGTTTTATTTAATGAAGTACTTAGGTAGTTGTTCTTAAAATAAATATTTTTAATTGCATTTTAAGTGAAAAAGTGCACTTACACCCTTAAATTAACTGAGTTTATTCAAAACTGTAAATAACTTCATTTATCCTACGTAATATATACAATATAATAATATTTAATTGAATATTTATATTGAAATCAAAGAATAACAGTTTCTCGAGTCACAGAGTATTTCTATTTTTCTGCCATTTCGTTCCTAATTCAAATTGTTTAGTTACATTTTCACTGTTTTCTAGCAATGAGACCTTTAAGTAATAATTAGAAATCAATGTTAAACGTTGTTAGGTTTTCTTTCATGAAAATAGTTCCGTTTTTTATTTACTTTGAAATCGATAAATTTTTATAGGTTATTTTGAGTTAAGTACGTAGGTAGTTGTTTCTAAAATAAATATTTTTAATTATGTTTTAGGTGAAAAAGTGTACTTACACTCTTTAGCTATACCTAAAAGAAAATTGAATCTTTCTAATCTATACAAATAAATAGAATTGAAGTGTGTTTGTAATTTAAAATTAACAGCTTTTTACTAAATGCATTTAAAAGTATATACAGTACTTATATAAAAATATCAAGTTTTTAAATTTTTGTCTGTCTGTCTGTCTGTAGTTTCCGGCTAATTTCTGAAACAGCTAGACCGAATTTGACGGAACTTTCACTGCCAGATAGCTGATGTTACAGAGAGTAACTTAGGCTACTTTTATTTTAGAAAAAAAAATTGGGTTCTGCGATTTGATTCTAGAGAGCAAAGATTGGAAAGTGTTTGTTGTTATCACCAAAAACAACGCAAATTTGAAAGTCAAGAACAACATGTCATCCATGTTACAGAACTATGTGATCGATATCATGAGTCACAAGGACAAAAAATCGAGTGCTTAGCACAGCTCCGTGAAAATGTGAGTGCTATTCGTTAGGCAAAAACGAATTTTGATCGAGAAAGGCATCCGTTTACTTCCAGACAAACAACAAGTGCTCTGCAGGATATTGAAAGTGAAGAAAACCGGCAAAAACAACTGAATAATGACCAAATAAGAAGAACTAATAGACGTAATATTGCATGGCGAGAAAAATATAACAGTGGTTTGAATGATGATGCCCAAATAAATTATTCTGATGCATCTGAGATAGGACCTATGAATGTACGTTGCAACTATTGTAAAGCTTGAAAGTGGAAAGATGAGTCAAAAGGAATTTGTTGTTCTTATGGTAAAGTGCGCTTGGACTCTTTTCAGTAGCCACTGAAGTCTTTGTTATGTGGTGAACAGGATCAATCTCAACATTTCCTAAATAATATTAGATGTTATAATTCAGCCTTTCAAACGACTTCTTTTGGGGCAAAAGAAGTTCATGAAGGAAATTATATTCTCACATTTAAAATTCAGGGGCAGTTGTATCATTTAATTGGTTCCCTTCTTCCAGTAGATAATGCAAGAGAATCACTTTTACAAATATATTTCATTAGCGATTATGTACTACAAAGGGACGCAAGATTACGATGTTTTCCAAATCTAAACCCTATGTTAGTAGAAAGCTTGCCAAGAATGCTTATTGAAATAAACAGTTACATTCTTGATTTTTAAACCACTCTTCAATCTTTCTGACCAACTTCAAACAAAAATGACTGTAAAATAGTTTTAAATGCTGATCGATGACTTTCAGCAGAACATAGAGGTCACCATAATGAACTGACAACAAACAAAGTATCTGTGCTAGTGGTAAATCAAGATTGTAATAAATGAGACATAGTACTTCGTAGACATAATAGATTGCAGAGAATCTCCAAAACTCATAGATCATATGATTCTCTACAGTATCCTCTGATGTTTGTTTATGGGGAAGACAGATATAACTTTGCGGTCTATCAAGTCAAACCAAACACTGGTCAACCAAATTTCTAAAAAAAGTTTTCACACTACAGTACTATTGTTACTGATTAATGCTTAGAATGAGTACAATCATTTGCATAATTAGAAACAATTATTAAATCAATACTTAGTTGTCGTATACGCTAAAATTGAAACAAAGATACTCATTTTTATACAAACTAATCAAAAAAAGCTTTGAGTTAAAAATTATATTCACCTCCAAGACACAATCAATTGGAATGAGAATGTAGAGGACTTGGGCCAGTTAGTTATTCTACCTTCATCGTTTACGGGAGGACCCAGATATATCCACCAACACACACAAGAAGCGTTTTGTTGTTAGGAAATATGGAAGTCCCGATCTTTTTATAACATTCACGATCAACCCTAAATGGGATGAAATTACAAACGAACTGTTTACAAGGCAGTCGGCTTCTGATCGGCATGATGTTGTAGCAAGAGTTTTTAAACAAAAATTTTAAAAAATGATAGATCACTTGGTGAAAGGGAAAATTTTCGGTTTCGTTCGCTGTTTTATGTATAGTGTAGAATGGCAAAAGCGTGGTTTGCCCCATGCCCACATTTTGATATGGTTAGAAATGAAAATAAGAGCTGAGCAAATTGATGATATTTTTCGAGCAGAATTGCCAGACCAGGAAGTAGATCCAGAGTTATTTGATGTCGTGAAAACCCACATGGTCCATGGTCCATGTGGCTCTTACAATCCTTAATCTCTGTGTATGATGAATGGTATCTGTAGTAAAAGATTTCCTAAGCCTTTTAGTACAGAAAGTGTTACAGGTGAGGGTGGATATCCATTTTATAGACGTCGTTCACCTGAAAACAGTGGTATACGAACGACAATCCAATCACAGGCAAACTGTATTGATATTGACAATTGCTGGATTGTTCCATTTTCACCAGTACTGTCACATACTTTTAGAGCACATATCAACATTGAAATTTGTAGTAGCATTAAGTCAATAAAATATATTAGCAAGTATGTCAATAAAGGTTCAGACTTGGCGGTATTTGGTGTACAAAATGCTAACGATGAAGTTACATCATAGACAGATCCATTAACAGATGCCAGTATAAGCAGCAGTGCATCTAAATTACGAGAGCTATTCACCATTATATTGTTTTTCTGTAATTTCTCTAATCCCTCAGAGTTGTGAAACAAGTTTAAGGATCATTTTATGGAAGATTATGTAAGAGACTTCCAACAGCATTACCCAGATGCAGACATAAATGCTCATTTAGAAAACTTTAGTAATCGTGTTCTGTTTGTGTTACAAGACATTCTTCTTGTTCTTCTTTCCATAGGCAGCAATACTCTCCCTCAATATGGTTTACCTTCTCCTCAAGTGATTGATGGAATTGTTGAGAATTTGAATAGAGAATATTTTGAACACACACAAATCTTGACCCTGTTGAGCTTCAACATTTGATAAATCAAAATGAACCAAGATTAAACAACGAACAAAATTAAGTTTACTAACTCCTCACTGACAGTGTGAATGCTAACGCTGGTGGTGTGTATTTTTTAGACACTACAGGTGATACTGGCAAGACTTTTTTGATAAATCTTTTACTTGCCAAAATACATTCAGAAAAAAAGATTGCCATAGCTGTCACATCTTCGGGAATAGCTGCAATTTTACTTCATGGGGGGGGGAACAGCACATTCCATGTTTAAAATTCCACTAGAATCAGAGCGTATGGAAAATCCAGTCTGCAGTGTAACAAAAAATAGTGACAAAGCCAAAGTATTACAAGATTGTGTCTTTATTGTGTGGGACGAATGCACTATGGCAAACAAAATTTCAATAGAAGCTGTAAACAGAACAATGCAAGACCTAAGAGGTAATACTCTATTATTTGGTGGAGCAACTTTTTATTCGCTGGAGATTTTAGAAAAATATTACCAGTTATGACTAAAGGTATGCGAGCGGATGAAATCAAACGCCTGTTTAAAACGTTCAGTACTTTGGAGATATTGTAAAAAACTCCATTTAAAAGAAAACATGAGAGCACATTCAGCCAATTCAGAATTTAGTAAAATTCTTCTTGATGTTGGAGAGGGAAAGTGTCCAGAAGTGAATAGCATGATATAGAACTACCTACCAGTTTTGTCAGGTTGTGGTGGACATTGAAACTTTAACACATAGTTTTTATGATGATGTTCACAATCTCAATGTAAAAAAAGATTCGTGATTGTGTGAAAGATATATTTTAGCACCTATAAACGACCAGGTTACTATTCTTAATTAGTGCATGTTAGATAAGATTCCTGGTGAATCACAAACGTATCTTTCCATCAATATAGTTTGCAATCCGGATGAAGCGGTTAATTATCCAACAGAATTTTTAAACAGTATAATTGTGCATGGTCTACCCCCTTACAAACTAGAACTTATGGTTGGTGTGCCCTTCATACTACTCTGTAAATTAAACCCACCAAAACTTTGCAATGGCACTAGGCTGCGAGTAGTGTCATCGCAAAAAAACACTATAGAAGGTTGTATAATATCTGGATGCGGAAAAGGTGAGATAGTATTTATACTGTGAAATCCCATAATACCATCAAACTTCCCCTTTGAATTCAGAAGACTGCAATTCCCTATCAATGTCAGCTTTGCTATGACAATTAACAAGTCACAAGGGCAAACGTTTAGCAAAGCTGGCATAGATTTAACTAAGGATTGCTTTTCCCATGGGCAACTATACGTGGTATGCTTACATGCAAGGAATGCTACCAGCATTGTTGTTTTAGCCCAAGAAAATCGTACACCAAATATTGTATATAGAGAGATTTTTCAATAAATTGAATATTGTATATAGAGAGATTTTTTAATAAATTTAATGTTGTATATAGAGATATTTTTCATTAAATTTAATATTGTATATAGAGAAATTGTTCAGTAAATTTAATATTGTATAAAGAGAGATTGTTCATTAAATTGAATATTGTATATAGAGAGATTATTCATTATATTGAATATTGTATATAGAGAGATTATTCAATAAATTTAATATTAACATATTACACATCCAGCTACAAATTATTTACACTATTTTAAGCATTTATTACACAAAATTTGTAACATTGTGTTATTTTTGCTGAGCAGAAGGAAGGTGTTTTCAAAAATTGACCCACAAGAGAGTTACGGGGCATTATAAATTTTAAAAAAACTTTTTTATCAGCTGTTATATCTACAGACTTAAAATTCAGCAAAGATGGTTTCTTTATTCAGCTAAAATATGCAAAAGGCTTCTTTTTTTTCTTTGTTTAATTTACAATTCCCGTATAATTAACTCATTAAAAATTCCTTTATCCTTCAGTCTGTATTGTTTAATTTTTTAAATCACCTGTGCGAAGAACGGGTGTACCAGCTAGTCAGTTAAATAAAAAACATAATTAAAATTGAATTTTTTAATATGAAGTTAAATTGTATGTTATTTTATAAAAAATCTTAATGCCTTTTTGCAAAATTATTTTATAATAGATTTCTAATTGAATATAATTATGGATTATATATATATATATATATCAAGATAAAAATGGTTTTTTTAATTTTGTGTATGTTAGTAATCTTGTAATGTTGTCATAAAAACATTTATGGATTATGTTTCATTACTTTTGATATCATAAATCTCTACTCAAGATTTAAAAAAACAGTATTTGTAACAGGTTTTTTTTTTGTCTTCTAGCTTAAAATTTTGATTAGATCAATGCATTCCATTTTCTTATTGCAACTATCTATTAAAATCATAAAAATATTGCTGGTTTTAATGAAATTAATGCTCAATTTCTTAGAAATTAGTCCATTTCAAATCAGAAGCTTAATTAGCAAGAGATAATTTTTTGGTTTGTTAAAGGGATGAATTAGGAATACAAAATCTTCAATTTGTAATCTGACATTTTTGTAAATGTTATTTATTTCTTATACGTATCTTAAAATATTTTTTGGGTAATATTGTTTTACCCAACTTATATTTTCAATTCTATATAAGGAATTTCTCTTATATAATTTATTTTTAGGCATGATGATGGACTTCTAGAAGTTATGGGTGTTTATTCTTCATTCCACATAGCTCAGCTCCAAATTGGGATGTCTGAACCATTGCGCTTAGGACAGGCCAGGAGTATTAAGGTACAGAAAGAGTTAGTGTACTTTTAAACTGAATGAAACAACTAATTACGAGGTCTGACATAAAAAAATCAAGACTGTCCCAATAAATCATTATAGGTACAGAATCAGTTCTCTGTGACATTATCACTTTAAAGTAGTTCCCTTCAGCATTCACACACTTCTGAACTAAGTGCTGCCCCTAAAGGTAACAGTTCTGGAACGAGGTTTTTGGAAGTCCCTTTAGGAGATTTTCCGTTTTTCCAAACCTCTAACTGAGGTAAAATGGGTTCTTTTTTAACGAGATTTAATTGTAGGAAATAAAAAAAGTCTCATGGGGCCAAATCAGGTAAATAAGGAGGATGCCTCATTACAGTAATGGTTTTACTGGTCAAAAACTGCTTGAGAGATAGGGCCATGTGAGCAAATTCATTGTTGGGTACAACAGCCATCTGTCACTCCCTGATTCTGGCCTTTTTTTCCTAACTCTTCCTTAACAATCTAACCACTGATGTGAGGGGGAACTCACTCATATCACAAATTTTGGCTATGTTTTGGTTTGTAATTGCTGACCTTGGGCACCCAGCAGGTTTATCATCTTCCACACTGACCCTTCCTCCTGAAAATCTCTTATACCATTCAAACACATGTACACTAAACAAAGCTTCATCTCTATAAGGCTCGGTTAATATTTCAAATGTTTTCATGGCTGATTTCTTAAGTTTTACAAGAAACTTGATGTTGATTTGTGACATTTTTCTGGCAAAATGCAGTTGCACGTATTCATTCAATGACCACAGTACTTCCAACTGGCATGATTGGTTAAGGCAAAACTGGCCACATGGATAGAGGAGGTATGTAGTATGACGTCTCCAAAACAGCTGTTGCCAACTACACTCTTTTCAAGCTACACACACTTAGTCTTGTTTCTTTTGTGCTATACCTTATACATTGAACTTATGTATTATGTAGTTAAACTGAAGAAAGGTTATTGTCAAATTCAGTAAATACATGAGTATTGAGTTTGTAATAATCATTTGCTTATAAGTTAGACTCAAATTTTAATTCCTGGATATGAAAAATATGAATTTCTAACATTTTTTTAAAAACAAATTAACACCTCTTGAAGCTTGCTAATGTAAAATAGGATTAAATATATCATTATATTTTCTGTGTGGATAAAAATTGCTATGCTATTAATTGATGATATTAAAGAAGACTGCTACTGCATACCTGTTAACTTATACAATTCACTTGCAAAATTTACATTTTTTATCCTTTCATTGCATTTTTATGGCTAGATTGATTTCAGTTTTACACATTTTTGCAAAATTTCAGTCGTTTGCTGCTGATATTTTCCCATACAAGTTTATTTCTTTTTCTGTACACAATGACCAGAAAATATGTAGACAAAAGACAGTAGAACTTGTTGCCATTAAGTTTTTTAAAATTCATGAAATTTGTTCTCTCTGCATATTGTATTTCAGTAGCTATTGGTTCCTAACTGATTTGTAGGTGTAATTTTGTTAAGTGAAGCATTCTTATTTTATTTACTTTAATTTTCTTCTGCAGCAATATTCTAGAACTCAACTTATTTTGTGCTTTGCACGTGTTTGTGTTCTTTGTGCTTCATGTGGTCGAATAATTTGTTTTTGTCGATTGTTCTATGTACCATGATGGCTAACAAAGACAAAGTATACTTTCAAACATAGGAAGATGAATTCCAACAATTTCCAAAAATATACATTTTGTATAACACTGACATATTCATTTCTCACAATTCTAGATTAGCAATTTCATTCTTAGAGTGCTTTTATAACTACCTTTTTTCATAATGATTTATGTTTACGTCCTGAAATTCGGACAAGATAATAAAAAAAATCAAGTTGTGGTTTTAAAATAAAATATTATTTAAATCTATACTGAAACTTATCTTAAAATTAAAACTTTACCAACTTTTAATATAATCATTAAGTAATTTTTTTTATTGTTTTCCTATTAAATAATTCAGTATATTTTTTGTGCTATAATTTTAGTAGAAAACTGTTGCATTTTTTTTTCTAATTCAATATATTCAAGATTATTGTTTTATTAAGATTTATTTTCAACAAAGTTGTTTTAAAATAAGTACATGCATCACTGCATTCTCTAAAAAATGTCTTTAGCTGAATTATGCTTTATTTTCTATCAGTAGTTTGTATTATTTTTGTTTATATTAATATTTAGATAAGTGAACTTTATTCTATGTATTACTTTAAATCCTTGTGTAAAAGTATTATTTTATTTTACTAATCTAAAACTAGCAACAGAAATGAAAGCTCTAAATTAGTTGTGCTACAAATGTATCAAACAAAATTTTGTTAAATTGTTAGAAGCTGCAGTTAACAATTTTTTTTAAAAAAATTTGTTTAATAGCTAAAACTTTTGGAACGAATCCCACTTCAAATTGACGGTGAACCTTGGGAACAGGCTCCTGGTGAAATAGTCATCACTCATCATAATCAGGCAACTATGCTTTCCAGCAGTCACTGATAAGACCAATGTATATTCTGATTATATTAATTCAAAGAGCATTGTTGCTTTTCATATTCCTCCGAAGACTGATATTTGTTTATTTATTTACATACTTTTTTTGTGTGTGTGAATGTTATGTATGACTTTTATATGGTCAAAAAAGGAAGGAAGTTGTGTGTGAATATTCACATAAAAATATATTAATTTCTTTTTTAGTTATATTAATTTAGGAACAAATTCCATCTATTAATTTTTCTTACAAGAATTTTTTTTTTTTATATTTAAAATTACAAAAAAGAAAAATAAGTGCAAAATTATTATGTAAAAAAATTGTAGTATTTTTAGAAATGATGCACTTTAATTATAATGATTCATTGACTGGGGCTATTTTTGTTGCCTTACACAATAACGTATTATTTTTTTTAATATTTCAAATAATTTGTAACCTTGCTTTCACAAAGAGTTACGTTGTTTTACATAATTCTTGTTCAATAGATGCCTATAGGTTTTGTATTAAGTTTTCTATTTTATACTCTTAATTTTTTTAAATTTCAATTCTTAATTTTATATAATGAATACTGTTCTTTTTAATTCATAGACTAAATATATTAAAGTATATATTATGGTTACATTGATAATGCTATAGGTTCTAATTTAGACTAGGTATTCTTTATTTTAAACATTTAATATTCTGATGTGGGATAAGTATCATACTACATAAAATCTTTAATTTTAGAAATGTAAATACTGTAATTTTGTTTTGTTTAATTGTTTGATTTAAAAATAAATAAAATCTTCATTGGAAAGAGAATGTCATAGTAAATGCAATTGTAATTCATATCAGTTGTTGTTTCTAATACCACATGATTGAGTGAGTCAGTGAATATTAACGATGCACTGTTCAGCTACTCGCAGGCTTTTTGTGATGAACCTCATAGTTTTGAACCATGGTCAAGTGAGGAGGATGACTCCTTTTCTGGCATCACCTCTTCTAACTTCTGCACCACACCAATGGGAGGATGTTTGAGCCTCGATATTTTTGTGTGCATCAGCTCCCTCCACATGGCAGGTCTTCAGCGGCACTGAACTCAAAACTCATGACAAGCTAGCCACAAGCCTATTACTTTGACCACTAGGCTTCCCAGGTCACTTTCAAAAACGAAACAAATTTTATTAATCAATTATTTCCTAAATATAAAATTACACTTCCTTTCCAAGGCCATCTGATTGAGAGTGCCAGATCAAGGCCCGCAAAATTCATTATGGCATGGGGCTAGCTAGTTTTACTCCTGTCAGCTGCAGTTTTGAGCACCATGCAGAATGACAATATGATTTAACTCAGTTCTGCACCAATTTTTGGGGAGAACACCCTAGGGTGTGTTCAGAAGAGATCCCTCTTGATTGGTCATTTAGTAAACAGATTTATTGCTGGCTTGAGTCTTGGTTCCACTTTAGAACATCCAGCTGAATATCTAGTTGCTAAATGTAATTGTTGATTGATTGATTGAATATTAACGTCGCACTGTTCAGCTACACGAGGGCTTTTTGTGATGAACCTCATAGTTTTGAACCATGGTCAAGTGAGGAGGATGACTCCTTTTCTGGCATCACCTCTTCTAACTTCTGTACCACACCAATGGGAGGATGTTTGAGCCTCGATATTTTTGTGTACATCAGCTCCCTCCACATGGCAGGTCTTCAGCGGCACTGAACTCAAAACTCATGACAAGCTAGCCACAAGCCTATTACTTTGACCACTAGGCTTCCCAGGTCACTTTCAAAAACGAAACAAATTTTATTAATCAATTATTTCCTAAATATAAAATTACACTTCCTTTCCAAGGCCATCTGATTGAGAGTGCCAGATCAAGGCCCGCAAAATTCATTATGGCATGGGGCTAGCTAGTTTTACTCCTGTCAGCTGCAGTTTTGAGCACCATGCAGAATGACAATATGATTTAACTCAGTTCTGCACCAATTTTTGGGGAGAACACCCTAGGGTGTGTTCAGAAGAGATCCCTCTTGATTGGTCATTTAGTAAACAGATTTATTGCTGGCTTGAGTCTTGGTTCCACTTTAGAACATCCAGCTGAATATCTAGTTGCTAAATGTAATTGTTGATTGATTGATTGAATATTAACGTCGCACTGTTCAGCTACACGAGGGCTTTTTGTGATGAACCTCATAGTTTTGAACCATGGTCAAGTGAGGAGGATGACTCCTTTTCTGGCATCACCTCTTCTAACTTCTGCACCACACCAATGGGAGGATGTTTGAGCCTCGATATTTTTGTGTGCATCAGCTCCCTCCACATGGCAGGTCTTCAGCGGCACTGAACTCAAAACTCATGACAAGCTAGCCACAAGCCTATTACTTTGACCACTAGGCTTCCCAGGTCACTTTCAAAAACGAAACAAATTTTATTAATCAATTATTTCCTAAATATAAAATTACACTTCCTTTCCAAGGCCATCTGATTGAGAGTGCCAGATCAAGGCCCGCAAAATTCATTATGGCATGGGGCTAGCTAGTTTTACTCCTGTCAGCTGCAGTTTTGAGCACCATGCAGAATGACAATATGATTTAACTCAGTTCTGCACCAATTTTTGGGGAGAACACCCTAGGGTGTGTTCAGAAGAGATCCCTCTTGATTGGTCATTTAGTAAACAGATTTATTGCTGGCTTGAGTCTTGGTTCCACTTTAGAACATCCAGCTGAATATCTAGTTGCTAAATGTAATTGTTGATTGATTGAATATTAACGTCGCACTGTTCAGCTACACGAGGGCTTTTTGTGATGAACCTCATAGTTTTGAACCATGGTCAAGTGAGGAGGATGACACCTCTTCTAACTTCTGCACCACACCAATGGGAGGATGTTTGAGCCTCGATATTTTTGTGTGCATCAGCTCCCTCCACATGGCAGGTCTTCAGCGGCACTGAACTCAAAACTCATGACAAGCTAGCCACAAGCCTATTACTTTGACCACTAGGCTTCCCAGGTCACTTTCAAAAACGAAACAAATTTTATTAATCAATTATTTCCTAAATATAAAATTACACTTCCTTTCCAAGGCCATCTGATTGAGAGTGCCAGATCAAGGCCCGCAAAATTCATTATGGCATGGGGCTAGCTAGTTTTACTCCTGTCAGCTGCAGTTTTGAGCACCATGCAGAATGACAATATGATTTAACTCAGTTCTGCACCAATTTTTGGGGAGAACACCCTAGGGTGTGTTCAGAAGAGATCCCTCTTGATTGGTCATTTAGTAAACAGATTTATTGCTGGCTTGAGTCTTGGTTCCACTTTTTAGAACATCCAGCTGAATATCTAGTTGCTAAATGTAATTGTTGATCGATTGATTGAATATTAACGTCGCACTGTTCAGCTACACGTAGGGGCTTTTTTGTGATGAACCTCATAGTTTTGAACCATGGTCAAGTGAGGAGGATGACTCTTTTCTGGCATCACCTCTTCTAACTTCTGCACCACACCAATGGGAGGATATTTGAGCCTCGATATTTTTGTGCATCAGCTCCCTCCACATGGCAGGTCTTCAGCGGCACTGAACTCAAACTCATGACAAGCTAGCCACAAGCCTATTACTTTGACCACTAGGCTTCCCAGGTCACTTTCAAAAACAAAACAAATTTTATTAATCAATTATTTCCTAAATATAAAATTACACTTCCCTTTCCAAGGCCATCTGATTGAGAGTGCCAGATCAAGGCCCGCAGAAAAATTCATTATGGCATGGGGCTAGCTAGTTTTACTCCTGTCAGCTGCAGTTTTGAGCACCATGCAGAATGACAATATGATTTAACTCAGTTCTGCACCAATTTGGGGAGAACAACCCTAGGGTGTGTTCAGAAGAGATCCCTCTTGATTGGTCATTTAGTAAACAGATTTATTGCTGGCTTGAGTCTTGTTCCACTTTAGAACATCCAGCTGAATATCTAGTTGCTAAATGTAATTGTTGATTGATTGATTGAATATTAACGCCGCACTGTTCAGCTACACGAGGGCTTTTGTGATGAACCCTCACAGTTTTGAACCATGGTCAAGTGAGGAGGATGACTCCTTTTCTGGCATCACCTCTTCTAACTTCTGCACCACACCAATGGGAGGATGTTTGAGCCTCGATATTTTTGTGTGCATCAGCTCCCTCCACATGGCAGGTCTTCAGCGGCACTGAACTCAAAACTCATGACAAGCTAGCCACAAGCCTATTACTTTGACCACTAGGCTTCCTAGGTCACTTTCAAAACGAAAAAACAAATTTTATTAATCAATTATTTCCTAAATATAAAATTACACTTCCTTTCCAAGGCCATCTGATTGAGAGTGCCAGATCAAGGCCCGCAAAATTCATTATGGCATGGGGCTAGCTAGTTTTACTCCTGTCAGCTGCAGTTTTGAGCACCATGCAGAATGACAATATGATTTAACTCAGTTCTGCACCAATTTTTGGGGAGAACACCCTAGGGTGTGTTCAGAAGAGATCCCTCTTGATTGGTCATTTAGTAAACAGATTTATTGCTGGCTTGAGTCTTGGTTCCACTTTAGAACATCCAGCTGAATATCTAGTTGCTAAATGTAATTGTTGATTGATTGATTGAATATTAACGTCGCACTGTTCAGCTACACGAGGGCTTTTGGCGACGGACCACGTAATTTTGAACCATGGTCAAGTGACGGGACTACACCCGAGCTGGCACCCCTCTCCTAACTACCACACCAGCGGGAGGACGTTTCAGCTCTCGACAGATTTAACGTGCATCGCTGCCCTACACGGCGGGTCTTTAGTGGTACTGGGCTCGAACCCATGACAAAGCAAGCCACGTTCCGATACCAATACCACTCGGCTACCGCGGCCACAAATGTAATTGTGCCTACTAAGATGTAATATGGTGTAAAAATTCTGTGAGGATTAGGTTAGGTTGTTTTCACACATTACTTATATTCGATTCAAAATTATGAGATTTGTCATTGATAAGCCTTTTAGGTTGCTTAGTGCTGTGTTATATATAACATGTTTCAAGTCAATGCTAAGCTTTTCTTTCTTTTTTTTTTAAAGTTTTATTCAGCTAGCCATTGAGAGATGTTACTCTGTGAGAAAAATGATACCAAGTGAAAATCTAAGTGGCTTTATCACTTATATTCATATGTGAAGTACTGTTCTTAGTTGTGGGTTATACTTGAAAGTTAATACGGATAGATAGGGCTATAAAATATAATGATCTGGGATTAGAAGTGTTTTGTGTTTGGGCCATCTGTTTGGAGAAATAATTGGGTGTTTAATTTGATACTTGAAGATGTATTAAAAAATAAAAGTTATATCTTGTGTAGGAATTTAATCTTAAATCTAATTTAATTATCCTTACATATATATATTATGAAAGTCTGGAATATCTTTCAAGAAATATATATTCTTGGATGAAATGGTTATCAATAAATGTTATGTTTCTACATACAATTATATACTTTAATATTTAATTAACTCGTGAAATATTTTATATTTTTTGCTTAAATACCATAAATCCCATTTAGTTAATATGTGAAGATGGGAATCTAATTTTTATTTTACATTATTTTAAAAAATTTTCAGTAAAATGAATCATTATATTGCAATGCATCATGTGTAAGCATTATAGATTAATTTTGTATTTTTACTTGAAAAATACTCAATCTATTTTGCATTGAATTTATGTTTTTATACACCATAAATTTTTAGAGGCAAAATAAATTTAATTAAATAGAAATTATATTATTATTTTATCTATTTTACTTGTATTCTTCCTTCATAAACTATGAGAATGAAATTTTTTTATAATGCATGACTGATATTAATGAAGTAATGATGAGATATACTTTCTTTTTGAATAATGCATATAATTATGAGACATAATTATAGATTTGCAACTTAGTTATGCGATTGATATTTTTTAATATTTTTATTGTATTATTTGAGCTTGATAACTGTTGTTGAATATTGTCAGTATGAAGAATTAGTGTTTGTCATTTGAACAATAATTTCATAAATAATTATTCATTGTAGTTGTAATTATGATCATTCTAAATTGTTTCATTAGATATCATTTCATGAAACTTGTAAGCCCATGTACCTTTGGAAGTAAGATAACTGTGAAAAATAAATTTTTAGCCATTTGAAATAATGAGTAATTTGTAATAATTTATATTATAGTATTTTAAAATTTGTAAAAATGTATTATTTTAATAGTACTTTTACTTTTAAATTTATATCTTGGAAAAATTCTTTTGGAATTGTTTAAAATAATAGTTCCTTAGAGATTCATATAATGATTTTTTTAACATGTACCCCATGTTTGGCAAAATTTGTTATCTGAAATTTTTATAAAGTGTTTTACATCATTAGTAATAGAATTTGAATCACTCCAGAGTATATTGGGGAACTGTTAATTTGTTCATTTTCAAATGTAATTTGTATATCGAATTTATCAGCTATAATTGTTGCAAAAATTGTGTTAATTGAATGTATTTTAGGCATCTAAGAAATGTAAGCATTGAGTACTTACACATTCCAAATACTGTTGGACCTCTATTTAACGAAGTTGCTAAATCCAGGTAAGAAAAGGTTGTTATGGGGGAAAATTAATTACATAGAGATTCATCTTTCTTTGTTTTTCTGTTCTTGGTTCCAGGGAAAAGTTTATAAAATGGAGGCCCAACTGCATTTAAATTCTTTGAAAGAACTGTTAGTACAAAATCTTGTGGTTGTAAATGTATACAGTAATCCCTCCATTTTACATCCATTCATTTTAAAATGTATTAGCCGTATGCATAAATTCAAATATACAAAACCATAATGAAAAATGCAGGGTGTTCCAAAAATAACTACCCATTTCCATGAGAACACTAATGTATTGTTTTCTTTCACAGCTGTTTAAAGAAACGCTCTCCTAAGAAGAAGGAAAAGCTATAGTTTCCAGGAAACTTGGTAATAAACATACGAAGAGGAGTGTAGCTGTACCAGCAAAAATATAGAAAACATCCACCAATATCAGGCTTACTTGTGAACAAATTCAGACAAATTGGTAGCATGGCAGATGAAAAACGTCCTAGATTACCATCAACATCTGACAATACCGTCAAGAGATTTTACCTGAATTGTCACAAGTAGCATGATATTGGCTGTTTTCTGGCTAACAGCTGATGCACCTCTTCATATGTTTTACCACCCATTTTCCAGAAAACAATGGCTATTTTTTCTTCTGATGAGAGATATTCTTCTGTGAAGGAAATCAATGCATTGGTGTTTTAATGGAAATGGATTGTTATTTTTGGAACACATGGTACAAATTTGAGGTATCTCAATGGGGGCTTATTTCATACATATAACTTGCCTGCAGCTAGCTGTATAGTTATGATATTTGTTGTGCATTAAAATTGAGTAAGGACATCGGCCAAAGGTATCCTTTTCATTCATTATTCTGTTTCAATGCTGCTGTATGGAACCAGCTACATGCATAAATGGAGAAATTGCTGTATTTAGATATTTATAACTGTACATATCTATTACAATATTTTTAATTGTGATAAAAATTTTGATCAAATAAAAATCTTTTAATATGTGATGCTATGTGTCCCGTAATCTATAATTGTAGACCACTATTCGTGTGTAGAAAATGGTAAAAAATTTACTCTAAAATAAATGTATTCTATTCATTATATCATATGATGTTCGAATCAGCAAATAAAATCTTTTCCATTTAGAGGAGGGAGGAAATACAATTTATCTAATATTCTATACACTCAAGACTGAAGAGTTTTTAGGACTCTTTACGAAACTTTAGTTCTTATCATTTTATGACTAATAAAAAAAAATTTCTTTTTTAGTACATGTGCACATTGTTTCATTTTTTAAAAAAGTCCTTTGGGGTATTGTCCTGTAAAAAAATTCTTTTATTTTTTTTCAAGTAATATGCAATAATTTTATCATAGTAGATCAAAACATCGATCACGAAATCTTTTGTTTCACTAGATAACAATACACTTTTGATCAAATTAAAGCAGTGCTATTGATGTTATGGGGATTGATGTATTTACTATTTTCATTGTCAGGTTCTTTGTTGTTGTCATCATCTTATTGTCACTTGATTAGATTAATCATATCATCTCAGAAGTGTTCAATTTATTTTAATCTTCAATATTATCCCTTATAAATAGCAAATTATTCTGTTTCTAAGAGAGACTATAGAGGATTTTTATGAAACAGTTATGATTAATTCTCTATCATTGTTTTATGCTTTTAACCTGCCAGCAATAAATTCTATAAAATTTTATTAATGTGTTGAAATAAAATGATTTTTGTCATTTGATTTGAATTACATTTAATTTATTTCAATAAAATTCTTTTCTCATACAGGCATTGAATTTAAATCATTTAGTCAATTCATTTCAATTTAATCTTGAAGTATTCTGTTCTTCCTTAAGTATTTTAGAAATTAATAATTTTTGTTTCCCATTTATGTTATTTTTAATTGATAGCTAAACCTGCTACTACCAAATGTCTTTCACGAAAAGGATTTGCTTTGAAGTGCATATTTTTTGCTTAATTTTACACATGAGGTTGTATTTTTGTTTTTACATATTTGTGCTTGTATTCAGTTTTTGTATTTAAATACATGACATTTTAGTAGACTTAGAGTCTGTTTTTTAAATAGAAGTATATATTCACATGGTACCCTTATTTAAAATTATACTAATATTTCAATTTATCATATCCTAGATTTTATAAAATTGCTACAGTTTTTGAAATGGTACTTTTTTTTAGTTACATTTGCATTGCTGCAGTGAGCTCATTGTATGTTTGTAGTTTTGTATTGTCAAATATTTAATGTACCAGTAAGTGATATTTTTTATTTTCACTGAAATTACTTTGTAATAAAAGATTATCTAATAAAATGATTTTTTTCCCCTTCTTTCTATTTTTTTTTTTTAAGATATTTTTTTCTAGAAGATGATTTGTAATTATAGAGGATTTATACCCTAAAGCTGATTCTTTTTGTGATTTTTTTTACAAAAATTTGGAGCAGTTTTTTTCCCAGTGCAGGCACTGAGTAAATAAAAAACTTTGTTTAGTTCATATATTTTTATTTTTACAGTATTATTCCATTCATGTTTGTATCTTTTTAGAGAAGAAATTTATTTTAAATAAATTAAAGCTAAATATATTAATATTTTATAAGTATCAATTCATTTCTTATTCAAATGAATTATATTTTTATGTTTAGATTTTTAAGAAATAATAATAATTTTTTTTTAAATTCTAAATGGAACTTGTGATTTTTTGTTTATTTTTCTTTTATTCATATTCATTGTAATTTTGATCCTGTATAAAAATAGTTTCTAAAATACATTTGGTGAAACTATGGATCAATGATTTATTCATCTGTACAAAAAAGAAAGTTTTGTTTTTTAATAAAATTTGTGATGGAGATTTCAATATTTAATAAAAGTACATAATATACTATGTTGATGAATATTGTATGGAATGTGTGTTTGCATTACTTCAGTCACTGGTCTGTATTTTAGTATGAGTACTAACATTTTTCATATCAACTTGTGAGAAAAATAAATTTTCTTTGTATATTTTTTTTCTTGGATAGTCTAGCTTTAATACAGCGTTGCTCATAATTCTCTCCTAGGTTTTACAGTGCTGTAGTAAGAAAAACTAAGATGAGTACAGCAAAAAAGAACATACAAAAGAATACAGAAAAGATTCAAGTTTTATTTACAGAGCTGACAGGTTTTCTATATGTGAAACCCTTGGTAGTCGTGGTACCTAATGGTCAAGGTAACAGACTCGTAGCCAGCATGTCACGAGTTCGAGCCTAGTACAACTGAAGACCCACTGTGTAGGAGAGCGATGCATGTTAAATCTGTCAAGAGCTCAAACATCCTCTTGTTGGTGTGGTAGTTAGGAGAGAGGGGTGCCAGTTCAGGTATCATCCTTGTCACTTGACCATGGTTCAGAATTAGGAGGTCCATCACCAAAAGCTCTCGTGCAGCTGAACAGTGCAACATTAATATTTACTTACTCATTCATATAGGGAACCCTTGGTCACACATCAATGCGATAGTCCAGTTCCTGCTACAATCTACTCAACATACCATCAGTATTACTGACAGGACATGTTCACATATAGAACACTTGTAAAATATTCTGTGTTCTTTTTTGCTATATTTAACCTAGTTTTGTTTACTACAGTATTAAGTAACCTTGGAAGGAATTATGTATAATCGTGTTTCATATTTAGAAACAATATAGGAAAAAATTCAATTATTATTGGTTGGTTGATTGGTGTTTAATTGCACAAGAACCTTTAGATCAATATGCACCAAATGTCTAAAAACATAGTTTATACACATGATTATATAAAATAAGTTAGACTTTCAAGCAAGATATCTAAACTCACAAAAGTTAAAATATTGCATTTCTTCATTTACTTAGTCAACATACAGTGATAGGAAGTGGAAAATATACTGTATGAAATATGCAATGTACTTTATCTGCTCATTACAAAAATGAATTATTTTAAAAGGTTAAATTTTAATTTACCTACTTATAGACGAATTAGACCGAAGTTAGAAGAGGATATGAAGGAATCAACATATTTGATAATTCCGTCACTAAAATTATCTTTAAATATAGCTAGCTTAATGCGAAATATTAATGAAGACTAACCCTAGGATATTTCATTGCCAATTTTTTTTTCTAATTTATTTATTGACAAATCATCTAACATTTATTTTGTTAATGTGATTGGATTTCTTTTTCTTATAAGCTATTTTCTAATTACTGCATTTTCTTAAACAAATATTGTACAGAAAGTTTTATGATTTGTTAGCTTAAAAGACTTACGAATGACCCAAAAAAGTATTGATAATTACTTCAATTATATGAGGTGTGCGAAAAACAGAAGCTCAATCTAATTCAATTTTATTGACAAAATACTTATGTTACAAAGATTAATAATCGAAATACAGTGAAAATCGTTTAGCACGAAACTGAGGGTA
>BMAU01001308.1:0-40309 GCA_019973935.1 Trichonephila clavipes
AGAAATGTAAAGGATTTACAAAAGATTTCTTGGTAGTATTAAATGTCTATTATAAATTCATTCCTCAATATGCAAACTTAAGAATGCCCTTAAATAATCTTCTTAAAAGAATCAAAATTGGAATTGGACCCCAGAATGTCAACAATCTTTTCAAAAACTTAAAGACACAGCTTAATTTCAAAACCCATTTTAGCTATATTCAACCAAATTATCCCTGTCATCTTATGTAGATGCATCGAAAACTACAATCTCAGGTATCCTCAAACAACAAAACCCAATGGAAATCAACATCCGATTGCATTCCACTCGAGACGACTGAGAAAATTATGAAATTAATTATTCTATAACTGAATTAGAATGCTTAGCTATAATTGATAGTTTAAGATAAAATTCTACTGCTATCTTCATGGATATATTTTTCACAGTTCATACCGATCATAATGCATTAGTTTGGCTTTTATATAAAAATTTCAAAAATCCCACGGGTAGACTTTTTAGATGTGGTCTTTAAAAAGTTTCTATGTATGATTTTTGATATAAAATATAAGAAAGGTAGCACTAATGTTGAAGCTGATATGTTAACAAGAAATCCCTATTGCTTATCATATAATTAATACACCCCCAGAACCTTTATTAGATATATCAATGAAATAAGTCATTTTCAAAATATAGAAAATACATCAGCTCTAAATGTTTTTAAGAGAGATGGTGTTTTTGTAGTTAAATACAAGGTTTAACTAAAATAATTTGTACCCAAAGCTCTAAGAATGAAATTAATGGAAACAACTCATAAAAAAAATTTGGCCACCCTGGTGTAGCTACCATGTTACAAATTAATATCATCACAATATTATTGGATAAACATTATTACTGATATACGAAATTATGTGAAACACTGTGAAACTTGTCAAATAAGTAAGAAGTCACATCAGAAAATATGGACTGATGCAATCACTTCCCCTTTGTGAAAACCCTTTGAACTTTTATCGATGGAGATAGTGGGTGGTTTTAAATTATTACAACTCTGTTAAAAGTATTTACACATTATTATTGATCATGCAACTAGGTACATTTTGGACTTTCCCATCAAAAAAATGCAACAACAGATACTTATATATAAATTGTTTAAGACAAATCTTTCAGAATCACATACCGGAAAAATTTTGAAGTGATAGAAATATTTGGTGTTCACCTCTTCAAAATTTAAGCATTTTTTAAAAAACATAATAATGTCACTCAATTATTAACTACTTCTCACAGACCCACAAACCAATGGAAAGGTTGAACGTGTAAATCAAACCATCATTACTCGCTTAAAATGTGAAATTAGTAATAGTTCAAATAAAGTCCCATGGACAAAAATTCTAGAAAAAGTAACCCATCAGTATAATCAAACTCCACATACAATAACAGGTTTCCCTCCCAACCTACTGAATGTATGGTAATTTACCTTTCGAAATTTCGCTAAAAGATAATGAGATATATCCTCCTTAGAAGAAGCAAGAAAATTAGCCAAAAGAAAAGAACAGAACAATATTATAAAATAAATACGATTAGATATAAAAAATTTCAGGAAGCTGATTTCAAGGTTGATGACTTATTAATGTATGAGGAATTTCAATACCCCAATACAAGGAAATTAAGTCCCCCTTTATTCTGGCTTGGTTTTTTATACCGTTTTAAGAAAATGTTCTGATGTATTATTTGAAATTGATAGACCCAATGCCTTAATAAAACTGACACTGAATTGGTTCATTCAATTCTCTTAAGACATTTTCATCCATCTGAAAACTTTCAGTTAAATTACATTCAACAAAATACCCATAATAATGAGGAAGAAGATAATAACTAAAAGAAACATCTTACGTAATACAGAAATAGCGCTGAGTTCTGCTTTAACAAGACTTTTCGGCGAAAAAGAATAATATATGATATGATATGGTATTTAATTTTTATAATATAGTTGTGTTATAAATGAGATATTTTCTTTATATTTTAATTGAGAAAACAAAGTATATAGGTTTAGTCATACAAAATTTTGAGAAATTTTAATATACTTCTCATAATTTAATCTTAAGATGCCGAATGAGTTAAGAGTTATGATAGAAATTGGTGTTTTAAAGTGAAAGATTCACTATTTCTTAAAATTTTCCTTATCTAAAATTAAAATTAACATAATAACTTGAAGTCTAATTTTGGATATTATACAGTGGATAAGGAGAATACAATCATTATAATTTTTGTATATGTCTCGAAACATTAAGAGGACAAACTTGTTTAGTTTGATATGTACACTTCTCATTGTTTCTTATCAGCATCCCTGAACATCTGTGAGTTGATGCTTGCAGATTTCTAAGAAAGATGTGTTCAAAATTAAGTAAGGTGATACAGTTTTATTAGTGAATGTGTGATGCAAGAGAAACTCAAAATTTTGTCTATGAAACGTATTTTTAGAAGGTTACGGAAAGATTCAAAATATTGTATGCGATATTAAGTTACAATGAATATTGTGAAAAATTTTCAGAAATACTAAAAGTTATTATTGAAGTGAGTCCCTTTTCCGACTCAAAATAATAAAAAAGCTCTTATATTCTTATAATTTTTTATATTTTATAACGCATATGAAATTAAACATTGTTTATTGTGTTGGATAGTGCATAGAAGTTGTGTGTTATACATCGTTTTCATATTATTAATAATTTCATTTTATAGTGTCTATATTTTTTATCTTTTTAAAAATGTATTTCATATATGCAAAATGTGTGTAACAATATAAGGTATTACTACGATGGCGCCAGAGTAGATTTTTATACAAAATTATTATTTTAACATTTGTATGATTTCATGCATTTTTATATTTACTATGTTATTGTTTGATATATTATTTTCCAACATAATTTTTTTTGAAAATATCTACCAGCTATAATACGAATCTATTATTATGAAGGAATAGGAGGAAACGCGAGCTCTTATTCTAGATGTCGAATATATTTGAACAAGCTAATCTTCACTTATATGTATGGAAATTCATTTTTATCAATTAATATGTTGGAAGTGTCCCTACTGTGTTTGTTGTTATAGTTTCGTTTATTGTATTGCTTTTTGATTTTAGTATTACTATTGCTTAAATATTTCTACTGTTTAATATGTCTTTCTAAATAATGTTATGTATTGTTTTGTGTTTATTGAAAATTGATTAAGTTTGTAAAGAGAGAAAAAAACCACGCCATGACTCCTTTTAAAATTGGGGGCAAATGTAAGGATAATTAAATTAGATTAAAAATTAAATTCCCTATCTAGCACTTGACTCATCTTTCTCAATTACCATCTTCAAGTATCAAACTAATCACCCATTTATTTCTTCCGAACATATGGCCTAGCCAATAAACATGTCTAATTCCAGATCGTTAAATTTAATAGTCAACATATGTCAGCATTAACTTGCAAGCACCCTCTTCAAAGCAGCGATACTTACCATATGTTTTTCAAGTGTTATCCACTTGAAACCACCACCATGGCGTGCTTTTTCCTCCCTGCTCTCGGTGTCAGAACAGATGTACAAATGAAAGAATAAAGGTCGTCTTTTCACTTTTCTAACTTTAATCTGATTCTGTCTTAAAAATCATGACATATATATATATATATATCATTATTGTTCCCTTTTCTCAATTTCATTTTACGATTTTATTAGGTTCTATATCCACGTGTTGTATTAGGCTTAACTTTTCAACTTGGTTTTTTTTCTTTTTCTATTATGTCGAAAATGTCTGCTGTACGGGAAGGTTGGATCCACAAAGCATTGCTTAACCCTATTTAGATGGCCTAATTCAGTGACAGCTTTAGAAATCATAATTGGTCTCCGGCTTAGTCCAATGACTTTTTTGTATCTACATTTGTTGTGTCTTCTGAATTCCAATTTCTTACTTCTTTAGCACTGTAGGTTCTAGTACCTATTCACTTATATTTTATTATAATATATATATATATATAAGAACAAATTAAAATGCAGGATTCATTTTTTTAAAAAAATAATAAATCTGTAGCCCTTTTAAATTATTTTGAAGTAGCTTTATATTTTTCAAAAGCGTGAATATTTTTCAGAGCATCTTTTTCTGTTATGATTTTATTCAAGTCAGAGCAATTTTGTTAACGAAAAATTGTTGAATGTTAATGTTGTTGTTAAAAGTTACTGTTGAATTGTTCATGGTGCTAAATACTCGCAAAGTTGCAGCATTAGTGCCAGGAAGAAAAAAAAGGGGAAATCTGATAATTTTAAACATTTGAACAACTATAACCTCAGGTTCTTATTAAAATATGCAGTTATATTTCCATCCACCTCTGAAATCGACACATCTCATTGGACTAGGTGAGGGCATTTCTAGAGAGTGCAGCATTGATAATAAAAAAATATGTGCTATAAATTTGGGACTAAAAAATGAGTAGTGAAAGATCGAAGCAAGCATTGAAAATTCAGGACAGTCCTGGGAAATTCGGGAATAAAATGTATTATTAAGTTCAAAGAAAATTATTAAAGGAATCAAACATGAGAAGGTAAAAATGTATTAGTCTTTCTTCTTAACAACCCTCAAATTAAAAAAAGATGGATGAAAAATTTATACATTTTTTTTCATAGAAGTAAATTTTTTCAGGAAAAATCAATCTCATTTTTTAAAACAAACATTTAATTTACAATACATTAAATTAAAATTTTTATTTCAAACAATTATAATCCAATGAAAGAAAAAATCCACTGTCGTGTGTAATAATTTGTAAATAACAGAAAATCTTATTTTTAAAAAAAAGAATTCTGTATGAAAAAAGATTTTTTAAACCTATAACAAAATCCCAATTTCACTGGAATATGTTCTCTGAGCACAAGGTATTTGAAAATTTAGCATTATTTTCCTGCCATTAATAATTATTTTTGAAATACTTAGAACTTATTTTAAAATTATCTCTACTCAATATTGCTAAAAGACCCCACTGTTTCATGAATTTTACTTTTAAAATTAAAAATAAAAGTACATTAATATTACTGAAGATTGAAATGATTATAACTCTAAACTTTTTTTTTAGCATTTTTTTAAAGATATATGCTGTGTGTTTTCAGCTTTATACTACAGAAATGTAAGTTTAATCACCTTTTAAGCATAGATGAAATATGAATTTTACTATGAGCAATGGTTGTAATGGATTTTGAGAAGAGTAAGAACAGAACTGAAAAATAAACTATCCCCTTTATCAGGACAGCGCTAGGGGTGATGAAGCCGGGCCCCTGCCCGGGGCGGCAACATTAGGAGGCGGAAAATTAGCTGGAAAAATTAACCAGTTTATGAAGAAAAATAAACCAAAATTACTCAGGGGCTCTAAGAGTCAAAAAATAAAAATTCGAAGAAAAAAAATAAAAAATATGTATGCAAAATATTCACGTTTTCTATGGAGTCCTAGAGTTTTTTTTAAATTTTTTTAACGAGTATTCATTATAGTATTAAAGCCGTGTTTCCCAACGCTGGTCCCATGGGGAAAGGGGGAGGAGGCGACAAAGAAGGATTTCGGCATCCGGTTCTTCTCTTCTTTCAACTAATTTCGTACAATTCTTGCTGCTTTGTATGCGTGAATTCGGGTACTATTGAAAGAGATAGATTTTGGCAGAGATTAGTCTCAACAAAAGTGATGAAAAGCACTGTCTAGTTTTATGAATGGAAAGAGGGGCAGAATGACCCTGGGAAAAAGACCTTTTTTTGAAGAAAACAGAGGGAATCTTGTGTCAATTTGACTTCCGAACTAATTCTTTTAGCTTCCTGTGCTTATGCAGACAAAACAAAGTCGGACAACAAAAAATGTAACAATATTTCCATTTTTGAATTCTCTTTTAGATTTTTAAGGTTTAATGCCGAGGAATTTTAATCTTTGCGTAAGATAAAGTGAAAAGAAAAAAATTATTTTGCTGCATTTGGGATTTTTCTATTTTATTTATTTATTTCTCGTTTTATATACATAAATATAAATGTCATCAGTTTCGTAGAATATTTTCATGTTGATTAACATTTTTATGTGTGTTTTCGTAGCTTGAATGTACCGTAAGCGTCTGAAGGCTACAGTGGACAGTAAAAAAAATTTTTTTTAATTTTTTACAAACATGCCCCAAATTTTTACTGGCTGTATGTAACTTAGAACTAAAACCATATAAAAATTTGGTGAAAAAAAATGATTAGTTTTTAAGAAATTTAAAATTAAAAAAATTTTAAAGAAAATTTAAAAATTTCAAAACGTTTCATGCGTTTTGATTTTTTTTTAAATTTCATATTTTCACCTGATTTAACTTCTTTAAGCAATTCTTTACAAATGTATGCATACAATGTAATGTTTTATATGAGAATTTACAAAATATGGGTAAACGCAAATTTTTATATAAAACATTTCAAGAATTTTAATGATTTCCTACATAAAAAACTTTAATTTCTTCTTTTCACCCTATCACTATTACTACAATGTATCCAAGAATTTATAAGTATACATTAGATGAATACTTTGGAAAGTTTTGTTATAATTCGACAAAAATTGCAACGCATGGAACATTTTGAGTTTTGGTTTCGAGGCAAATTTTTGATTCTGAGAAAAACAGTTTTTTTTATTTTAAAGGAAATTAACTTATTTTTTTTAAAAAAAATTAAAGATATAAATATGAATTTGAAATTGAAAAACACTAATATCATACAAATATAAGATCGATTCAGAATATATATACATAAGGTTCTGCAATATTTATTGTAACAGTCACATTGACACGTGGTATATACAGTGATAAAAATTGAAGTAAGCTAAACTTTCTTATAATATCTGAAGTAAATTAGCAGAATGTATTTCATTGTTTTATCTCAACCAGATAGTATATTATATATTTCATTAATCATGATGAGTAAAAATAAAGTATTTCAAAGGGATTAAATTACAAAATTCAATGCTTTCGAGGAAGCTTTAATTTTTAGAACAACAGCTATTTTTATTCGAAAGGAAAAAAACTTAGTTTTTAAAAAACAATTAAAGACATTCATATAAATTTGAAAAACACTAATATCATAAAGATAAGATAAACATAGAATATGTATAAGATTCTGCAATATTTATTGTAACAGTCACATTGACATGTAATATATATAGTGATAAAAATTGAAGTAAGCAAGAACATTCCAATAAAATCTAAAGTAAATTAACAGAATGTATTTCATTATTATTTCATCAACCAGAAAATATATTATATATTTCATTAATCACAATGAGTAAAAATAAAGTATTTCAATACAATTAAATTACAAAAATTCAAAAAAATAAATCTAATTACACATAACAAGAAAACTGTTTGCTAAGTCGGATAAAAAAAAATTTAAAAAGCACCGGCACTATAGGCTGCATTTGTATTCGTGGCATTTCTTTTCCTTTTCTTTTGTGGAAATATTCTGAGAAATGCGTCGTTTATCTTGTCTTTCTGCAATAGTCAAAGAAAAACTGTCATTTAGACATGAGTCCTCTTTCGCTTCAAGAGATTTTACATAGCCCAAATTGTGCTTTTCGATGGCATCCGTTACTGCTATTTCCAGCCTCCTTTTGGAGACGAATACCTCTTTTGGGCATTTTCGCCAAATGCAGCTATGCAGACTTTCATTCGAATTTTGCGTCTTGCCTGCTACGCATCTTTCAAGAATGGTGTCTGAAGCTAAACGTTGATAAACAGGCATAATTTTCTCCAATACTTGTGGCGACAAGTAAGTTTTCATGGAACTGTGTGACCCTGGGGTCTCACCTTTGGCTATAGCTCTTTTATAGAAACACCATGATGATTCCCCTTCAGGACACTTACCGTGCATAAGCTTTTTGTCAGTTGACGAGCAATGCATCAGGCTGGCATATATAGCAGTTTCCATTTTATCGGTATCAGGGACATTATCTTTTATTGCCTTTCTATAGTAATTTTGCAACTTTGTGATGTTTTTATCTGTAAGGCTTCCCTGCTTACGCCCACCAAGAGTCACTTTTTTCACCTTCCATTCTTTCACTTTGTTACGTAACGATGTGCCTAGCCTCTTTGCAATATGATTCAGGCACTCTTCCTTTTCGATTTTTATATCAGAACCATATATTTTATTGTCCGACAAAAATTGAAAAGTTTTTGAGTCACCATCACTCAGCATGGAAACGAATCTCATTTGGCAATCACTAATTGATCGCCTCCACATAATTAGTGCAGCCTGCATCTCCATGGCTCCAGAAGTTCCATCGAAATTTTTGTCACACTCATCCGCATGTCCTTTTTGCCATATGTGGAACTCCGCACTATCAACTCTCATATCTCGACCAGCAACTACACAATTATGACAGTATTTCGACAATACTTCAAAGTCAAGGACAAGTCCACTAAGGATATCGATGATTATTCCTAATCCTAGGTTAGATGTATGTCCTCGCTTTTGCCCAAGTACCGTCATATGATACACTCACATCAATTATCTCCTGATTTTTAGAGAAGCATCAACTTTTACGTGAGCTTTCTAGCAGCTTGACGTGACATTTCGAGCATTTTTTCTTCACCTCTTTGTTTTTCACGGATAAGTTGGGCATGAATTTGGCAAATGTTTTCGGTCCATTGTTGGCATGTTGAGCACAGATGAAAACGTTTCCAAAGCAGCATGCCCTCTGCCTATGGATAGGGAAGGCACTCACCAGTTTGCTGTTTATATCATGTGAATTTTTGGCCTCTTCTTGGAAACTTGAAAAAACACTTCCATAGCTTTCATGACATGTGATTCGCATAAAAGTTCCATCTTTGTAGAATACCCCATGGAATGGTGTTGTTTTATAACAAGGGTACAGTTTGTACAATATTTACAAGGAACTTTCTGCAATAATTCAGAAAACACAGCCTTGTGGGTGAAAATATAGCTTGCCTCAGGTTGGGAAGATGTACTCGGTTCAGACAATGTATCTCTCTGCAATACCATACTATTACTGTTTTTTTCATCAACAGTTTTAGAAGATTTCTGCCATCGCTTCTTGCTATTTTCAGCCAACATCTTTCTCCTTTTGGTAGGACGACCTTTAGGTTTTCTATATCTCGATGATATAAGATCCATTATAAAAATTTAAAATAACAAAAGCAATTTAAAATGAACTTTAGTTCTGAAAAGAACTTTTTGTTTTGGTAAAATCAATATAAAGTTTGAATAAAATTGAACGAAAAATGCAAAGGCAAGTTCGAACGAATTGTAAACAAATAATGCCGATTTAGGTCTCAGATACAGTTAAAACAAATTGTTGCCATCCAGACCTTGATAAATTAACATTTAAAAATAAAAATTAGAGAGGCTATGTCTACAGTAAATAAAATTCGTACTGTCAAAGTACATGACAGCTTTGTCAGCATGACATCTGAATGTAAACAAAGGGGCGTGGTCAAGGACGACTGAATCGGAACTACCCCATAACTCAGTAAAAAATGCATGAAACCAAAAAAATTTTTTTGCGTTTGATAGAGTAGCTAATATAATATTAAAATAAGCCAAAAAAAATTCTTCGACGTTTTAGTCAATTTTCCACATTTTAACTGTCCACTGTAGCCTTTTAAGGTATCCGAACACGTTCGGAGTACTTTTTTTGAAAATAACATATTAAAACATTATAAATGCTTTTTTAGGGATGAATACCAATAAATACTAATATTTAAGTAAAAATATTTAAAATAAATTGCCTAAATTTTACAAAAATCCCAATTATAAGGGAAATTTTAGCAATATTTTTGAAAAACGACAAAGCAGTTAGAGAAAAAAATAATTAACTTAGATCAGTAAAAATATTACTAAAACAAATAAGTTGCATTTATCTAGAGGATGTACTAAAATTTTAATGTTTTAGTAAAATTTAAAATTTTAGAGCTCATCGAGTAAATATTATAGAAATGTGTCATTTTTATGAGACCATTATTTAAATAACTGGCCATAAATCAAAACTATGTATGCAATAAGAAATATTTTAGTACATACTCTAGAAAACAATATAAGTATTAGGTTCAAAAGTTTTATAGAAATATATTCATAATATTTTGAGTCATCAGACTCACCGTGAATACATTATACATAAAAAACAGTTTCGAGAAAAAAGGATTTAAAGTTTAAACTTTTGTTGTTTTAATATGAATTATACATACAGAAACCTAAAATTCCCCTGATTTGTAGGTTATGCCCTCTTGTATCTCAGCTTTGGCTAATTTTCTTTTCTTTCGAGACCTATTTTTTTTTTTCTGGAAGTTTTTACTTCAGATAATGAATGACGCTTTGACTCATTAATGCGTTCTTCATGGAGTTGGGTAAAACCGCTTACAGTATTGACACCAACTTGTATCTGAGCTTGGTTCAACACATCTAACAATCCTCGAAAACCTTTGTTAAATTGTATGACAGCCATGTGAGCTCTAATTTCAGAGTTTGTAACTCGACAAAAATATCTTTCGGGATAAACTTCCACAGAATGCCATTAAAACTTTCATTTGCATTCTGCGTTTTCCCATGTAAGCATTTATTCAATAAATCTTTGTCACATAGCTTCATATAATGAGGCTTGATAATTTTAATTATTTTTGAGGAAGTCCCTTGCCAGTATCAATATGCATCTTTCCTTCAAATGTAGCTCGTTGAAATTTGCACCAGGTGTCGGGTCCAACTGGACATTGGCCATGCATCGGTTGGTTTTTGTTGGAACAGCAATGAAAAAATGCTGCAATCACTGCACTTTGCATTTTCTATGTTATTCACATTGGATCTGATAGCGATGCCATAATAATTTTGTAGTTTATCGATGAAACTATCAGTTAATTTCCCACGACCTCCCAGACCTTTTTGCTTCAGCTTCAACTTTCGAAGCCTTGAGCCAACACGCTTTTTGAATATGGCCAATGCATTCAAATTTTTAACGCTGTTTTCACCATAAATATTTTTAACCGCATCAAAACTTTTCGAATCCCCATCTCCATAAAATGTACATATTGCAATTTTCTCGTCTCAGCAGATCTTTCGAATATTCGGTACACACCAACAGGTTCCATCGCACCAGATGACCCAACATGTTTTTCACACTCGTGTGCAATTCTATTTTCATGTTTCTTCAAACATAATCTGCACATTTTTGACATTACTTCCATGTCTAAAACCTTACCAGTATCTATGGAAATAGCACTAACACATCCATTTAAAGACAAATGTCCTCTACGTTGCCAAGTTCCATCGACCGACACACCGCATTGAACAACTTCATCAAAATTATTCTTCTCGTGGATTTCAGCTGCAGCCTCATTCATAGTTTTATATGCAACGTTATTAGAAACATGCTCTAATTTTTTTCAAGATACTTGAAAGCTGTTTTAGAAGGAGATTTCACATTGATAGCTGAACACAGCTTCCTTGCAGCAGAGTGTCCCTTTCCAATGATTCTTAAGCCAAAAACAAAGGAAAGGTTAATATTGTGCAATTTGTTAACTTTCATAGATGTACAAAAGGAGCTTAAAAAGTTACAGTTTTTACATTTTAGTATCATATTAGATGCTAAGCCAAACACAGATTCTTGCAAAAGTTGAAGCTTATTTTCTAAACATTCAGGACAGCATAATAAGGAAATCACATTACTTGAAATTTCTAAATTAATAATTACGTTCCTATCTTCATTTTCAACAGTATTTGACATTTTTTGAATCCTTTTGAAGTTTTCTTTCACTTGCAGTAGGTGCAGATCTGACATTTTGTTGATCTCATATTGGTTATTCTTAATAGTGTATCTATTGCCTTTAAATTTAGATTTACGAGTAGAATTTCGATTCTTGGGATTAGCCATAACTTAATAGTGTGCAAAATTTAAATAATAAAATTAAAATTTCGAAAAAAAACCGACAACGTTAGCAAAATCAATCAAATAACTCGAGCTAAAAGCTATCGAAAAGCGATTGAAAATTTTGTAAACACAAACTCTTATTGCCAAACTATTGGAAGAAATGTTGTGTTGCCACTCACTTTAAAACAATAAACTATTTCTATTATTTCCTTAAGAGGAATTTAAAACTATTTCAAGAAAACTGCTCCTTAAGCTAATTTTTGAGAGATTTTGAACCATTTAAATGCCTACTTCCGGTAGATCAAAGACTCACTTCCGGTTTTTTTAATTTGATAAAACTGATTATAACTTGACCTCTAGGTAACGTAGAAACAAAACAAAGAGTGTTTTGGAAAGCCAAAAGATAGCTCTATTCAATAAAATAAAAAACAAAAAATGTGTTTTTTTGAGAGAATTCGGTCATTTCAACGTGTTCGGATACCTTAAAACATTTTCCATTGACATTGTTATTCAAATGAAAAAATATTATATTTGCCTCTCGTATAAAAATAATTTCTTTGGTCGTTTATAAAGGACGATAGTAGGTCATTTAAAATGCAAAACATTAATGAGCTTTTGAGTACATTCATTAATTATTTACCATACATAAAGAATCCTAACAGCAATAGCTCGAAATTGAAATACAACGTAGCTATATTTATTATGATGATTTTGTTTTGTAATCGTAATATATTGTGATAATTTTGTTTAGTAATAAATGAACTAGTCTATAATTGCTAAGTATTTAATTCATATTGCTTCAAACAGTTTAAAAGAATTTTCAAAGGGAAAAAAAAAGTTAATTTTACTTATATAGACACTTTTTTTTCCTTTTATTGAATGTAACATGTGGAATAAACATATAATTTTTCTAATCTATTCGAAGACTATTCAGATAGCCATATTATTATTTTGTAAGATTAAATTTTAAAAACTTCAACAATATATATATATTTTTTTGCATTTTATTGCCATTTTAAGAGGAATTTGCACGATACCTTTTTAATTAAGATCTTTTACACCAGTCATTCCCAAAGAGGTCTATATAGACCCCCAGGGTTTATGATAACCTCCAAGGGGTTCACGTCAGCAAAAAAACAATTTGGGGGTCAATGAGGTGTAAGTGGGGGTCTATGTGATATTAACTCTCATTAAACTAGATCATGACTTTAATTTTAAAAGATAATTTACTTAAGTGGAAAACCAATTTTATTTATTTAGCAGATTTATATACTAAATTTAATGAGGTTAATTTGACCGTACAAGGTGACAGCATAATTTTTTTTAAAAACAGGAACCATTTCAGCGTTTCTTTCCTGAGTAAGTTCCAGTGCTTCTTTCTTAAAGAAGCATAATACTGGAGGTCCGGAATTTTCTCAAATTAAACCAGAAAATCTGTCAGCACGCTTTAACCTATGTTCAACATTTAACTGCCTTTTATTCAGATTTTGAAACCAGGTTTGAGAATGCTTTGACTATGGTAATACCACAGTAGGCAATGCATTTATATGGTCATATTAAAAAAAATGTCACATGACAACAGGAACTGATCGTGATAAGCACCAATAAAGATTTTAAAGTTTAGAAACGGATGCCAGCAATTTTGGCTTTAAAAAGGCAAACCTGTTATTTGTCCCGAATTATGGAATATCATGAGGAAGTTTTAAATTATTTTTCCTAATAAGAAGGAGTTTCAGCGCAGTTGCCAGTCTCCAAAATAAAAAAAAAAGAAACTGGATACTACTAACAGAGGAGATTTAAGGTTAAACCGGACAAGTTGGAGATACTAAATGTTAAAAATTTGTTATTGTGTAGCTCCAGATTCATCCCTCTCATTAAAATCAATTTAGTGTTGCTTGGTTATTTTATTTAACAGTTATTTTATATATTAATTAACTTTTAATTTAATTAATTAACATATGCTTTTTAAACTTTAACTCTATACTTCATTATTTATAAATTGAATTCTTTTAAAGTACTAGTAGTAGTACTAGATTTCAAAAAGACATTTAAATTGATAAATTTGCAAAAATTCAATATTATTTAAGCAGGGGTCTACCCCAAACCGAAAAACATGGCAAGGGGTCTATGAGACAAAAAAGTTTGGGAACCTCTGTTTTACACGCACAGTTTGAAGAAATATTTAATGCAGTCTAATAATTAATTATGTGAGTAATTAATTATATATATTACGTATATAATTTTAATCACGTGTATAATTATGTATATAATTATATATATTATGTGTATAATTAATTATAAAAATACATAAAAAGTGTATAATATCTTTAAAATATAGTAAAACATTCTATATACTACTAATAAAGTTCCTCAAAATGCATATTTCGATAAATTTAAAAATTGAGTTAATAAATTATCTGCAGTTTAATATGAAAACATTTTAAGAAAATATTTAAAAGACTAAGATTTTAAACCAAAAAAAAAAAAAAAAAAATGCAAATATTTTTAAGAAATACAAATATTTAATTCAAAAACATCCTTTAGATAAATTGGAAAATTTCAGGCGAGAATTTTAAATTTCAAAAGATAATTATTAAATAGATAATTAATTTGAATATAGAGTGATATCAAAATAACATAGAATTACCTGCCCTAATAAGCAAACAACAAGGACTTTAAGCCTAAATAACTTTCAAAGCATTTTTAAAATTAAGTTTCAATCTTATTAAAATATGTTTTATTTGTGATTAATACATAAAGGCTTTAAATCTCAATTGTTTAATTGCAAAGAATACAAATATAAAATACATGGAATTCCATTTCATTATATCAAAAAAGTTTCTACTCTCTAATTCCGGCAACCCGACGTCTTCAGCAAAGATTTGTAGAGCGCCGTCGGTGTTCCATCAAATTCTCCATAGCAATTATTACGGTCGTTGGCGTTCGTTTTTACATCAAGATTATTTTAAGAATATATTTAAGTTTAAACTCTGAAATGTACGTTTTCAGGAAAATCCTGCTGGCTTTACTTCTGACATATTTTGAATCAGAACCAGACTTAATTTTCAAAAGGAACTTTATTCAATCATTTCTGCATCTCTGCTGACGCTAAGAGCAGAAAGGAAAAAGTACGCCACTGGGTGTTTTAAGTGGGTTAACACTTAAAACACAGATGTGGTAAGTATCACAGATTTTATGATTGTACTTGAAAGTTAATACTGACATATAGGGCTATTAAATCTAACGATCTGGAATTAGACATGTTTATTGGCTAGGCCATATGTTCGGAAGAAATAAATGGGTGAATAGTTTGATACTTGAAGATGAAATGAAAAGTATGAGTTAAGTGCTAGATAGAGAATTTAATTTTTAATCTAATTTAATTATCCTTACATATGTATATATATATATATATATATATATATATATATATATATATATATATATATATATATATATATATATATATATATATATATATGTGTGTGTGTGTGTGTGTGTGTGTGTAAAAATTCCAATAATCTGTAATAGCTCTTGAATTATTAACGTTCAGTCCTTCAGGACAACCATGTAATTATTTTAATTGGTTACCCGCCTACCAGGGACTTGTGAATTTATCTCCATCCACCTCCTAAAATCACGTGATACCCCGTTGCCTATAAGTACCGAGATCTGGAAGAATAGTTTAGCCGTATCAGTCTGAGCTCTTAGATTGTTATCATAGCACATAGTCAGGGAGAGCACGTAAACTCCTTTGTAGCCCTTTTCGGGGCTTTTATATCAAGGGGGTTGCCTCCTGTTGTTTGTTGGTAGATTTTTATTTCGAGTTTGAATTTTTTTTAGAAAATGAACGATTCTGAGTCAGAAATCGAATCGATAAAATCCTACAAATCCGAATCCACCATGTCAGCTAAATCTGGATCTATTACCCCAGGATTACCCTTATCAGTCTACGAGAGAAGAAGAAAGGCCATTAATACCATTGAGAACTACAATCTTGGAATTCTTACACGTCATAAGATGATCGAGTTCAATCGCAATTATGGAGATAAAGGCAGGATTCTTGAGCTAGAGTTGTTCTTGAAGCAGCTTATTGCAGAAAAAGAAGCAGTGGTAAGTGAGCTACGTAATATTCCTCCTTGCTTAGATACTGACTTTCCGGAGCATACTATCTTAAAACCACTTGTCTTAGAACATGAATTGGGTAACTCAAAGTCTAAAAAACAATCCCAGAAGCGTAAAACTGAAAAGGAAGATTCGGAGGGCTTTGCTTTTCCTAAGAAAACTGCTAGACCGACCCCCCAACTAAAGTACTTAAACCCCTCTAAACCCAAAATAACTTTGAAAAATTAACTCAGGACCCCGAACCAGTAGCTGATTTAAAACAAGAAAAAGAAAACCCTAAACCTAGAGTCCCACTCCCCATTACTTTAAGAGTAACTAAAAATTATAGAGAACAATTAAAAATGATTACACTGAAACTTTCCCCGACATTCAAATTAAATCCGCTGGTGATTACATTAAATTATTCCCAAATACCGACGAAGAAAACCGAAATCACCCATTTCCTAGAAGCAGATAAAGAGTATGAATTTTATGTCCTACAACCTAAGGAAAACACACTCATAAAGGTAGTGATTAAAGGTCTCCGGCGTGTCACCTTACCCGAAGAAATAACTCTTGATTTAGAAGAACTCGGATTTACAATAATTAGTTGCAATCAATTAATCTCTAAAAGAACTAAATTAGAACTTCCTTTATTTCTTGTAACACTCCCGCGCAATACTTTTAATGCCACCATTCACGACCTCTCCCACTTGGGACATTTGCAAATTCGTGTTGAGGGATACTTCATTAGGGGTGTAACTCGTTGCTATAAATGTAACAACTTTTTCCACACAGCTGCTAATTGTTTTATGAAACCCAGATGCCTTAAATGCGGAAATGAACATATCACAAAAGACTGCGAAATCACCAATAGAATGGAAAATCCATGCTGCATAAATTGCCCCGTGTACGGGGCATTCTGCCTGTTACACAAAATGCCCCAGATTTCCAAAGCCAAAGAAAGGAGGCCCCATTTTAAATAGGACTAAAAATGCCTTTAATTCTAACAATATAGTCGAAAGCATATCCTTCGCAAACATTGTATCGGGAAATACCCAGAATAAAGCTACTCCCCCGCCCCAAACTCAAAGTAAAAATCAGGAAAAGCAAAGTTTTTTACAATCTTCCCTCTCCTCTGATTTTAAAGCAAATGATATTCAAAACTTAATTGATCTCTTTAAAATTATCTCTAATATTATAAAGTAATGCCTAGAGCTAATTAGTATTCTTCCAGCTCTTACAGCAACAAACGATTTTAAACAACAAGCGTTTTTAATTTTAGAATCGCTTATGGATTAATTCTAAATTGTTTACTTATTTTATCTCAATATTATTTTTATTTCAATTTTCTCTTCTTCAATGTTAAAAAAAAACTATATTTTGGTGAAATTGTCGAATCCGGCACTTCTCCGCCAAATTTTGAAAAATCGCCAATTTGGCGTGTTTTTGCGTGTTGTGTTTCGGAGTTGCAACCCTACCACAACACGAAACGCCGGAGCGCGAAATTCAAGATGGCGGAAGGAAAATGATTAAAAAGTAGCATTTTAAAATTTAGAAACTGAAAATCGCTACAAAAATCTGGCATTTAAAAATGGAAGTAATTTCACTTACCTTTAAAAAATGCTGCTTTTCCCGACATTTATGATGACGATGAGTTGCCTACTGAAATTATACCAGTGCGCTACTGCATATTTCTGAGAGCACCTTCCAAAACATTCTTATTTTTGCATCACTAACCAAACGGTGCACGAATCCATATCACTCAATTCAAACCAAAACCCTTTCTTTACACTCTTAAACACATGATGGGTATCCTCTTTCACATTGGACTGAATTTTGCAGCACCATTCAAAAATCATCATTCACTTTCTTACCCGTTCTTTCTCTCAATTCCATTCTTTTTCCACATTTTGGACATACATACAATGATCCAATCAAAGCTTCTTTCATGCACCTTTCTTTCCAAGCACAGGCAACATGGCAAAAAAAAGCAACCTTTAACAATAGTAATAAAAATTTTCCATGCATTCATTCAAATTAATCCTAACACCATCGCTGGACAACATGGTAATCTTTTGAAATTTATGTGGAGAAAGAAATAAAAATATTACTTGCAAAAAGTAACTCCCAAAACAAAGTCGAACAGCTGACCCAACCGGAGCAAAAGAAATAACCGTTTCCTGTGTAACGGATTTTTTAAAGAAAAAAAAGCTTTCTGCTCATGCGCGAGAAAGACCATTGAAGAATTAAACTATTAAAAAAAAAAACCCAATTACGAATGCGCTAACTTGCCGCAATATCGTTAAAACTGTTAAAATTAAAGAAATCTACTGCGCATGCGCTCAATTTCGCCAAAAGAGCGACTTCTCCACTGGAAATCGAATTCGTAAGGGTTACCGGATTTGGCGCATTTATCGATTTGGAGAGAAAACACTTGGCACTATAAGTGCCCGATTCGACAAATCAACCCTAAATGGTTAAATTTTTTTCCTACCGGGTGAGTCAGATTTTAAACCAAGTAGCTCACAAGCCAATTGTATCACAGCCGCCAAGACCTCCTCTCTTCCCATTGGTTCCTGCCTACGAAACCGCACCTACTACCCCCTCAAACCAAGCGCACAGCGCAATGAACCTCAGTCCCAGATAAGAAACAGAGTGATGAGACCACATTCAATTACATGAGAAATGACGACATTCGGAAAGCCATTAAAATCAATAGTTTTAAATCCTACATTCAGAAAATTGCAAAGAACTTCTTTAACTCTCTGCAATTCACTAATAATAGTAATATGATAAATTTAAATAACTATAATCCTCAAGATTCAACTAAAAGACCGAGAAGAATTCTTATCGACTCTTACAACCCACCTTAAAATTTTTATTTAGTGCAATTTTATTGCACAACCTATGCTAAATTTTTATTCCTTTATTTTTATGTATAACTTTTAAATATTTTTGTCGTATTCCCACCATCTGGGCTTGCCCCTCCCCTTAGTCTTAAATTTCTTTCTGAGAGATTTGAGCAGCCAATGAGAGTCGATTTCCTCACCCGCCAGGCACCAATAAGAGAGCACCATTTCAGCTCTCCGCCAAGACCACAGAAATCCGAACGACCAAGAAAATTATAACAACTGCTTGCTACACGCTAGCAGGACACAACTTACAGTCGTTCCACATCTATATTCCAGATATGGGATGGAGGCAAGTTTAAAAAATACCTGGAATTCTTAAAAACCCAAAGAGACGATACAGGCATCCGAAGTGAAATTGAAATGCATCTAAAGGACACCACTGAAGCCAGGGACAAATTGGTAAGTGAGCTGCGGACTATGCCCCATGTTTAGTTTTTAATTGCCCTGATCACACTACCCTTGAACCTAAAAACGTAACTGAAAACCCCAAAATTAATGAAAACGATCAAAAACCTCCTCAGAAAAAAAAGAAAAGAAAAAACACCAAAAATAACTCGGATGACTTTGTCTTTCCCAGTAAAACCGCTCGCCCTACCACTCCAACGAAAGCACTTGAACCAGTTGAAGTTCAAAATTCCTACGATAATTTAGAACAAGATCCAGAAATTAGCATTCCTAAAACCAATGATAAACCACCAACACCCTTGCCCCCACTTCCTATTTTCCTAAAAATCAAAAATAACTATAGAGATCAATTAAATAAAATAATGCAAAAATTCCCAAATGTAAAATCTAAATCCTCCGGAAAACATATAAAGTTAAACACTGATTGCCATGTTGAACATAAAGAACTCATCGATTTCATGGATGAGGACAGAGATATTGAATTTTATGTAATTAGACCAAAAGAAAGTAAACCCATTAAAGTAGTTGTAAAAGGATTACCCGGATGCACCAAACCAAATGAAATTATCTCGGACTTAAAAGGTCAAGGTTACACTGTTTCCAGTGCTAATCAACTGATCTCCTAAAGAACCAAACTTGAACTCCCCTTTTTCCTTATAACAATGCCCAGAAATGAATTCAATTTAACCGTTTTTGACCTTACCCACTTGGGTTTCATGGAAATAAAAATTGAAGGCTATTCCCTTCACGGAACCACGCAATGCTTCAATTGCAATAATTTCTACCATACTGCAGCCAATTGTCACATGATTACAAAATGTTTAAAATGCGGCAAAGATCACCCTACAAAAGATTGCGACATTAAAGAAAGACAGGAAAACCCCTATTGTATTAATTGCAGTGCTTATGGGCATACTGCCTGTTACACCAAGTGTCCAAATTTCCCTAAGCCAAAAAAAGATTCCCCAGTTTTAAACAGAAATAGCAAAAAGTTCACCAGTAACAATGTGGTTGAAGGAATTTCCTTCGCCAACACATGGTTTCTGGAAACAAAAATAACAACGACCCTCCCCTCCAATAATAATTTTAATAAATCGGAAAGACAAAGTACTCCCCGAGCTCCCCCTCTAACGAAATCAATGCCTCTGACTTCCAAGACGTCATAGACCTCTTTAAAATAGTAACAAATATCTTTAAACAATTCCCTAAGTTAAAACAAATTCTCCCTGATCTCAAGAAAACAAAAGACTTTAAACAGCAAGCACTTATGTTAATGGATGCGTTTATGGATTAATATTTTATTTCTCTATACTCCATCTTATTAAAATAATGTTCCTTAATTCCAAGTTTTAACTTTTTTCTTCCTAAAACTGATCAGGCAATTTTTTCTTTAAAGTGCAAAGCTCACAGATCCAATCGTGTTCCTACTTTTAACCTCCTCGTACGCCATCGGTCCCTCACGTATTGGCCACACCTCTTCAACCACCGAACCAGGTTCCAGTTCCCAAATTAAAAGTCGAAAGTCGGAGGCTCGCTTCGCGAGCCATATGCCCAGAATTCTCACCGTAGTCACCACATTCAATTGCCACATCATAGCCCTCTCTTTGAAGTCGTAAGTAATGCGCTCTCTTGCTCTTTTCTCTTCTGTTCTCGCCTCTGTTAGCCGGCCGTCTGCCGCACGTTGTGTGTTGTCTTTGTTACGTGTAATGCCGTCCTGCTTTATATTTATGTGTTTTCAAGATGTGAATAAACTGGATTAATGTTCCAAACTGCCTCATCAATAGTTCATTATTTTGAATGTAGCCAATAATTTATAAACAGCCAAATATAGCAACCCCGAAACAGAAGAGTTCAAATTCCAACACCGCAAATTATAGGAATAGATGCTTCCAACGAAATCGAGCATTACCTGTCCGGCCATATTTGTTCCTTTTATCTATCAGTTCATATCCCACAAAACCTGAACTGAACTGAACGAGAAAGAATTATCTGAATTAACAAGCTGTATGATAAACTTGGCGATTCACAGAGTCTAATGTTTACATCGACTGGATTTCCTCAGAAGACATCAATAAAAAAATATATCAAGAGAGTTTTAAAAAAGCCAATGATAATTTCTATTCAAGCAAATATTTTGTAAACTTGGGAAATATTCCTCACATAAGTACCATCTCTAAATGGACAAGAAACAGAAGAGAAGAAATCTTCCAAAGAATTATTGAGAAAGCTATGTCTAACAGATTAACATTCAGATTTTTATCTAGCTGAAATATTTTGACATCTATATTTATTGGCATTTAGCGTTTTCTTTTTTCTATAATATTTGGTCTCCATTTATATGTAATAAAAATTCTTGCTCGTATAATATTCGAAAGTAAGTATGAACTTTCACAATGAAACTCTTATTACATTTTGGTTTTTATGGTTTAAGTCAGAAAAATATTAAATTCAAGACTTTTTAGCTAAATATGATAATGCAGTTTGAGAGTAATAAAAAGAGTTGGACAGTACAATAGAAATTTTATTGAAGGTTTTTTATGGAATCATATGCAGAATCTCTAAAAACTGAGTTTTAAATGTTTCTGAGCTCAAAGAAAACACATACTAGAATTCAAATTAAGTATTCGTTTCTATGAATGAAGAGCAGTGTACTAAAGTACAGAATGTATAGTTAAAATTATTTTTCATAAACTGAAATGTTGTTGTGAATAACTCTAGACTTTTTTGCAATACCATTTGAATTTCAGGTATTAAAAATAAACTTCTCTACCACTTTCTGGTAGCAGCCACAGAAAATCTCTACTATTGGATGTCCTTAGAACTGGAACCAAAATCTAATGCAAAAATGGAGTGAAATTTTCTTTTGTAAATCAGCTTCTATATTTAAAACAAATTGAATAGGACTGAACTGTGCTTTGATAAAAGTTTCAATGGGCAAGTATAAGATATATCGTTTATTAGTTTTTCATTATCATTGATGATAAATTGATTAATGATGAAAATTGTTTGTAGGAGGCTTATTCTTTTATACGGTGATTGATTCATAAAAGATTAATTATTCTTTATAAAAATCAACAATTACTTATGCCTTGTTAATCTGGAATTCTATGTTGCATTTAAGATCTGAATCCATCAATAAAAAACACACAAACATATATTGCACATTTACCAGAAAATTAAATGTATAAATCAGTTGTTGAGACTTATCAGATACTTTCTAGTTGATCAAGAACTTGATGATTCAGTGATCTATTTACGATTCATTTATAATTACTAAGAATATGCACAGATTCCAGAGAATTTAATGTAGAAATCAGTTATTAAGAATTATCTGATACTTTCTAGTTAATCTGGAATTTTATATTGTACAAGGATCTAAAAACACAGTAAAAAAGGAATATATATTGCACATATCCTTGGAAATTCTAAAATTTTAGAAACTAACATTCTAACAAAATTGCTGCTTCATTTTTTCCCCCTGTAATAGTGTCTGAAACAAATGTAATAAAATTCACTTGTTTTTATACTAAATCTGCACTTTTGCTGTCAAAATCACACTTGATTACATATTTTGATATTTCACTTGTGTAGATTTTCTACATGTAGTTGAGGTTTTTTGGAAGGTCTTAATTTGTATAAATGGGTTTGTCTTTCTTTTTATTTCAGGGTTCCTTTTTCAAGTTTTTCAATATAATTCTTTGATTTGTTTTATATAAATAATTATGAATAATATTTCAGTTTCTTAAAAAATTTAAAACATTGATCATATTGTTCTGGTGATGGTCTATTTATTAATTCACTGGTCAGTTTTGTGTATTCTTTTTTAAATTTTTCCTTGGAAATTTCCTTTCCTATTGATGTAGTCCTCAAATTATCCACATGCTACATTTTCCAAAAATTTTTAATCTTCACATACAATAATTTCTTTATCTGTTATTGGAGAATGCGTACAAAGTCTTAATGTTTTCTGGAACAGGACTAATGAGTTCATTCACATATTTATGCTACAAATAAAATGGTTTTGTTTGTATATATTCCATTAAATTGCATTATCAATGCATATGAAATATACAGATGTTATATTCTTTACGCATTAAAATGTGATCTTTGTAGTTTATCAAACAGTTTTTTAATGATATATACTTCATTACCTTTTCTACTGTAAAAAAGATAAAATACATAATTGTTATTAGTATGGGTCAAATCTTCATATACACATTGTTACTGCTTGTTTGATTCTTCACTCAATAAGCATATATAGAATTGAATATGTTTTTTGAATTATATGATAGAATTGTTGGCTGAGAAGTATAAAACTCTTAAGAGTTTTATAAACTTTTACAACATAAGAAAGGATATTCTCAGGAGAAAACTGTTTTAATTTTGTCTAAGTTAATTTTTTAAGGAGCATGTTTTCATTTTTATGAATTTTTTAAAATTGATTGAAGTACTTTAGCATAAATCAGAATATTATATGTTGTATTTGAATCACTTATTTATATACAGTCAAACCTCTATATAATGAACCTCTATATTGCAAAATTTTTTTTAAAGAAAAGCAAACTTTTTCCTGGAACCTTGAACATTTCACAATTTTCTTCATAAAATAACCTCTCTATAGCTAAGTGCATTTTCTATATAACAAACTTTTTCTTTTGCGATTCAGTTTTTGTTCTCCCTTTTTTTAAATCATTCCTGAACATTGCAAGTTATTCTCTCTTTCAACACATTTTATGGAGGCCATACATCTTGAACTGGTTTTATTAGGTCCTCCCTTGCCGAGAGCAACAGAGTTCTGAACGTTTCATCCAAGAAGTGCAACCTTTAACCCCTATTGTCCAGTTCACTAGAAACATATTCGATATCCCCTTTCACCCTCAGTGGAGTTGTCCTGTGTTCTAGTTATGTAAAATAATATATATATCTTTAATATTACATGTATGTTTTAAAATAAAAAAATGTCCTTAAAACTCGTTAATTTTAATATAGAATTATTTTCGTAATTAATTTCTTAATATATATAGAATGTATATTCTTCAACATTCTTTTTCTTATTTTTCTTGTAGTTTTTTTTTATGGGCAAGATATATAAAACAAACATATACTAATCATTTAAAAAAGGTGTGAATAATTACTTTTTTTAATACAAAGAGCTTATCAATTTGAAATTTGTTTTATGTGGGTTTATAAAGTATATTAAAAGATGAACCTCTATATAACAAACTTTTTCTGGGATTTAGTAACTTCGTTGTATAGAGGTCCGACTGTATTTTAATAGAAAAATCTTGGAGCCTAAACGGTGTACCTTAAGTTCATTATTTTATTCAGCATTTTTGTGTAAAATATCATTTGAGTGTATGGTTTGTGTAAATCAAAGTAATACATAATTAAGGAATGCATTTAAATTTTGCAGAGTAATGTGTGTGTATATTATTCAGTTGAAAAAAGTATCACTATAGTTACTTTCTCAGATTTATTCCATCGTCTGTATTTTTTGTGAATTTACAATTTCTGGTAAGCTGTTACTGCACTTATGATATATTTGGTTTGCTAGTGGATTTCTTAAAAGTATCACTAGAGCCAGATTTGACAATCTATGTGTATATTTATGTTCATGACTTAGTATTTTGTGGGTTTTTGTAATGTTGTGTATTACAAAATTAATATCCAGTTCACCCTATGTTATTCAAGTTGAGTTTTCAGATTCATTCAATGAGTTTTTAGGAGTGCAATCTATATAATATAAAGTTGTTGCTCAAAATTGGTTTTGAGGAGATAGTAACTTTTAATAATAAAATATAAATCATTCAGCTTTATTTTATGTGCTAAATGAAAAAGGTAGAATTTACATAAAAAATCACTCAAAATATCAGCATTTATGAATATAAAATTAAATGAGTAACTGTCCAATTAAGAAACATATTAGCATGCTAGATTTTTTTAAGCCCCATAATTTACAATGAATATTGAATTTATGGTTATGTTATTTTAAAGTTGTTTCTAAAAAGCTTTAGTTTCTAGAATTGAATTTGAATATTTGATAGCGTAAAGAACTATTATTAGCAAAATACACATTTGGTTCAACTTGTATATATTATCATTAATTATCAGAGGCAGAGTATTTAATTTGATGTTTGTAAGAAATATTACTAATATAAGGATGACAAAAGCAAATGTAACAAAACTTTAATATTTTTCTGGCAGTGATATAACATGTAAGTCTAGAGCAGGCATGTGAAACATGTGGTCCACGGGCTGCATGTGGCTCGTTGATACATAAGTTGCGGCCCGCCATGACTTTTTAAAAAATATTTAAATATCAAGCTTTTAAAGTTTTTTTTCTTTTTAAAGTTATTTGAGGTGAACTTTTTTAAAATTTACAACATATTTACTTTTGTTACTTATTTTAAAAGAAATAGAGTGCAACTTCTTAGTGGACTGAAAAACTACTTTTCTCACACAATATAACGAGGTTGCACTAAAAGTTCACTAGGTTAACACCACGTTGCAAGTCATTCTCCCTCTTCTAAACCATTCTCATAACCTTAGTCCCCTTTTGGTCAGTGACTTCGCACTTCCTGTGGACAGAGAAAATGTCCCTAAAGCCCCCTCTGGAATTGGAGAATATTTGGACAGTGGTAACATCTTTATGGCATAACAGATAGCATCATGATTTATCATGAGCAACTTGTATTTCTCTTTCTCCGCTTTTAGATTATCCAAATCAGCGAGAAGCTAAGAGCGTTGTTGAATGCAGTCACAAGACGAAAAACAAGGTAAAGAGCTGAGTTTGCTGAATCGTTTGCAGATGAAAGTGGATTTTGGTAAAAGTGGATTAAATCTAAAAAATTATTTAATAATAATAATAAAAAACCAAACTTCAACTACAATGAGCAAAAAAAAAAAAAAAAAACAATCCAAGATGAACGTTGCATTTTTCAAGAAAACTGGGAACTGCAATATTTTTGTGTCCGAAACAAGAATAAAATATTATGCCTGATTTGCAAAAACTCTATTTCAGTTTCTAGCAAGTGTAATCTTAAAAGGCACTATAACACAAATCATAAAACAAATTCTGAGCAATACGTTTCAAAATTTTGTGATGAAAAATTGGCGGATTTGAAAATGAACTCTTAAAAAAACATCAAAATGTATTCACTATTTTTTCTGAAGACAATGCAGCTGCTGTAAAAGTTAGTTATATGTTATCCCATATAATAGTAAGCTGATAGAAACCATTTACCGAGGGTGATTTTTTAAGTGAATGCTTAATCAAAGCAGTGGAAGTAGTATGTCCAGCACAAATAAAAAAAAAATTAAGTGTTAGTTTAATTGAAATACTGTAGCTAGCAGAGTTGATGAAATAACCAAAAAATTGAGAGATCAGCATCATTCAAGAATATCAACATTTCAAGCCTATTCTATTGCAATTGATGAAAGTACAGATATTTGAAATATTGCTCAGCTGGCCATTTTAATTCGCGGATGCAATGTTAATTTAAAAATAAATGAAGAGTTTTTGGAAGTCATTTCTATGCATAATACTACCACTGCAGCTGATATTTTTGATGCACTTATGGAAGTTGTAAAAAAGTATAAGTTACTATTGGATAAGTTGGTTTATCTTTGTAATATTACTCTTATGTAATCTGGCATCACTTAATTTTGTTTTCTAGATTGGCAACACCCTGTACAGTCATTGTGTAAACAACAATCATGTAACCTCACTTCTAAGTCATTAAAAGCTAAGTTCCGTCCATTCAACTCCGTTTACTTTATAGTACAATTTTAATGACTTAGAAATCTTCTTGAGTCGTTTCTGTTTTAAATTTGATAATGGAACAATTGCTGAAACCTGAAAGATTTGATATAGATCCTACGTGTTCTAATTCCGAAACAAAATGGCGCCAAAATGGAAAAAAACTTTTGAAAACTTTTTAGGAGGCATAAAAACAATTACAGAAGAAAATATACTTCCTTTGCTATGTAATTACGTAACCTCAAATGTTTATCAGTTCATTAATGATTGCACAACTTATGCTCAATCTATTGCGATACTTGATTCTCTTTTTATAAAGAAATGTAACGTTATATTCGCTAGACATTGCTTGTCAACGCGAAATCAACAAACTGAAGAAACGGTTTACAAATTTTAAATCAATTGAGCAAAGACTGTGACATTACGGATGTGAAGGCTGAAGAGTACCGAAAAGAGTATATTAGAGATGCTTTCATACGAGGATTAAAATGTCCTCGTATTCGTCTACGGCTCCTCGAAAATACATCGATGACTCTTGATCAAGCTTTTGAGCAAGCTAGAACACTTGAATCAGCTGAAGTCCATGCAGCTTCTTATATGGGAAGTTCATTCCCTGTACAATCTGCAGCTGTGAAACAGAAGATTTTTCAGAAGAAACCATTGCAACATCAGCGGCTTCCTCCTCAAGGTCTCAAAAATGCTTCTTTTGTGGAAATGACTTACACTCATGAACCCTTTGTCCAGCTAGAGATATTACTTGCAGAAACTGTGGAAAAAAGGGACATTACCAGCGAGTGTGCAAATCTAGACCTGGGAGAAACTCTTCAAATGTGGTGGCTTCTTCAAACACACTGGTAGCTATTTCGGGATCTACTCACTGTCTCCAGAAATCAATAATTAAGGCATTGGTTAATAATATTCAGCTCAGTGCATTAATCGATACAGGAAGCTCTCTTAGTTTTCTTAACGAAAAACATGTGGCAAAATGTAAATTGAAAGTTGAACCATATTTGGGAAAAATATCCATGGCAAACTCCTCTATGGTGACTGAAACAGAGGGTGTTTGTAAAGTTAATTTGAAAATTGAAAACTTCACTTATCAGAATGTGGAACTTTTAGTTATGAAAGATCTTTGTAGTGATGTTTTGATTGGCCATGATATTCTAAACAGACATTCATCAGTAGAAATTGGATTTGATGGTAATAGACCTCCACTAACAATTTGTTCTTTGGCTGTAGCACAAGTACCTCCTGTTTCGTTATTTTCTAACTTGAATCCAGACTGTAGACCTTTGGTTACAAAATCGAGACGTCAGACTGTTGAAGACAATATTTTTATGGCATTGGAAGTTCAGAAACTTCTCCAGGAAGGAGTCATCGAACCAAGTAACTCACCATGGAGGGCTCAAGCCTTTGTCATTAGAGGAGAAAATTATAAGCCCAGAATGGTGGTTGACTACTCTCAGACAATTAATAAATACACTTTGCTGGATGCCTACCCTTTGCCTAAAATAGAAGAGGTAATTTTGAAAATTTCAAAAAATAAAGTTTTTAGCAAAATTGATCTCCAAAGCGCCTACCATCAAATTCCTATCCAGGATAGCGAGAGACGTTATACAACTTTTGAAGCTTGTGGAAAGCTCTACCAGTTTTTGCGTGTTCCTTTTGGGGTTACTAATGGAGTAGCTTGTTTTCAAAGAGTCATTGATAAAATTATTGAGGATGAAGGACTCACCCTTACATATCCATTCATTGATGATGTTACTGTGTGCAGAAAAGATCAGAAAGAACATGATGACAACTTAGAGAAGTTCATGACTGTGGCAAAGAAGTATAATTTGACTAAATGAAGATAAGTGTACCTACTCAAGTAATTCTGTCCATTTGCTAGGCTACATTATTCAGGATGGTATAATTAAACCTTTGCGAGATATGCCTGTTCCGAAAGACTCATCTGCATTGCAACGTGCTTTAGGAATGTTTGCCCATTATTGCCGATTGATCCCGGGGTTTTCTAAGAAAATACGTCCTCTTCTAGGAAAGAAACAGTTTCCTCTTTCTAGAGATGCTGTATTGACTTTTAATTCACTGAAGGATGATGTGGCAAATGCTGCCTTGGCAACAATTGAAGATGACATACCATTTAGAGTGGAAACTGATTCATCTGATTTTGCGATTGGAGCTACCTTGAGCCAAGCTGGACGTCCTGTTGCCTTTTCCTCAAGAACTCTACATGCATCTGAATTGAGACATTCATCCCCAGAAAAAGAAGCATATGCCATTGTGGAATCACTTCGTCATTGGAGACACTTCTTGATGGGAAAGCATTTTGAAGTATTCACTGATCAACAAGCAGTTGCATTTGTATTCAATCAGCGACATGGTAGTAAAATTAAAAATGAAAAGTTAATTCGTTGGAGACTTGAACTTGCTAGTTTTAAATTTGACATATTTATCGTCCAGGAAAGCAAAACGTTATTGCTGATACATTATCACGTATAACTGGTGCTATAACTCCCAGAGTCGACTTATACAATCTTCACAACTCGCTTTGTCATCCTGGAGTGACACGAATGCACCATTGGGTTCGTTGCAAAAATCTCCCTTTTTCTTTAGAGGATATAAAGAAAGTCACAAACTCCTGTTTAATATGTAATGAATTAAAGCCAAGGTTTGTTAAAAATGTTGGAACACTTGTGAAAGCTACTGCTCCATTTGAAAGGTTGAATCTTGACTTTAAAGGACCTTTACCTAGTGTCTCAAGAAATCACTATATTTTAACAATAGTTGATGAATTCTCTAGATTTCCATTCGCGATCCCTTGTAGTGACATTTCTGCAAAAACCATAATATTGCATTTGAAGAACATTTTCTCTATTTTTGGAATGCCATCATTTATTCATTCTGACAGACGATCATCTTTCATGTCTCATGAATTAAAATCATTTTTAACTTCTCAAGGAATTGCAACAAGTCGTACTACTCCCTATAATCCAGCAGGAAATGGACAGGTTGAACGTTATAATGGAACAATCTGGAAAACTATACAACTTGCTTTAAGATCTAATAGTTTGAAAACTGAACAATGGAAAGGAGTTATCCAAACAGCTTTGCATTCCATTCGCTCCTTGTTGTGTACAGCAACATGCCACTCCTCATGAACGAATGTTTTCTCATCCTCGAAGATCCCATAACGGCTGTTCCATACCTACTTGGCTTACAAAGCCTGGTCCAGTTCTTATGAAAAATCAGATGCGTGCTAACAAATATGAGCCAATTGTTCAAGAAGTGGAATTAATTGAAGCAAATCCTGACTATGCGCATGTAAAACTTGGTGATGGAAGGGAAAAAACTGTCTCTATAAGACACTTGGCTCCAAGAGGGGAAACTACCAGATCTGAAGACAACAAGGGTGCAGAGGAAAATGTTCAAGCTTATCCAGATCTGCAGCCAATAAACTCAGACATTACTTTAGAAGACTCGACTGAACAGAACATGAACACAGTAGCATTGCGTACTACATCTCGTCACAGGCAACTTCCTGCATACTTGAAGGACTACATCAGGGACTGAAATAACTAGATTAAAATTAAAGGGGGGTAAATGTAATATTATTCTTATGTAATCTGGCATCACTTTATTTTGTTTTCTAGATTGGCAACACCCTGTACAGTCATTGTGTAAACAACAATCATGTAACCTCACTTCTAAGTCATTAAAAGCTAAGTTCCCTCCATTCAACTCCATTTACTTTATTTATAGTACAGTCTTGCAACTGATGGCTTACCTACCATGACCGGTATTACCAAAAAAGTAATTGCAAGATTAAAAGAAACATGCAAAGAACACGGAAACAATAATTTTGAACATTTTCATTACATTATTCACCATCAAGTACTCTGCTCCGAAGTTTTAAATATCGGACATGTTTTAAAAAATGTCACAAAAATTGTAAATTATATTCGCCACATAGACTTAATCATCGTTAATTCACTGCTTTTCTGAAAGACATAAAAAGTGAATTCACCGATCTACCATATCAATACAGAAGTTCGATGGCTTTCTAGTCTTAAAGTACTAAAACAATTTTTCAAACTGCTGGATGAAATCCTACTTTTATTAGAAACAAAAAAATATGAATATGCAGAATTAAAAGAGGGTCAATGGCTAAAGGATCTGGTATTCTCAGTTGATATCACAAGTCACCTTCATCAACTTAATCTTATTCTTCAAGGCAAAAATAATATTGTTACAACACTATTTGATAATATTAACGCTTTTAAACAAAAGTGATTTTTTTGGCAAAAACAAATAGAGAAAGAAAAAAATGTCTTACTTTGAAAGTTGCTAATATATATATATATATTCATTATATATCCCTTTAATTAAAATTTACAGAATATGCTCACCAAATTAAATTGTTAGAAATACAATTCGATCGAAGATCTTATGATTTCAAAGCTGTGAATTACAATTTCGTCTTTTTACTTCATCTTTATCTATCGACATTGAACTTGTTGATGAAAATTTACAAATGAAGATGATTCAGATCCAATGTTATTCTTTGCTAAAGCAAAAATTTATGGAAGTTGGAATTCCAGATTTTTACACATATTTATCAATAGATCGATTTCCTAAGATATAAACCTTTGTTACATGTATAATGGCTATGCATGGAAGTACTTATTTTCTTTATTGAAAAACAACAAAAATTCAGAAAGGTTTAGATTAACCGATAAATATTTATCGTCAATTTTAAAGATAGCATCAGCTCAGCATATTCAACCAAACTTTGATGATTTGCTTTATGAAAAACGGTGCCAAACACCTTCTAAAAAGTAATATCGGGACGTTCTTGGCAGGTAAAAATAAACTTATTTTAATCCGTAATATCTATATTTATGTGCCTGTGTATGAAAAAAAATCATTTTATAAGTATAAATAATTATGTTTAAGCAATTAATAGCTATCATATTTTTCAGTCATGTATAATTAACTTTAGGTACAACTTGCATAAAGTTTACTGGAATATAGCTACTAAACTTTGTAGTGCTTGTTAACATATCATTCTATATACAATAAATGTAAATAAAATAAAAAAAATTTTAAAGTTTAATTTTATGATTTAAATATTATTAAAAAATTTTTATGAAGATAATGTGCAACATTTAAAAGTTTTAAACGTTTATTTAAAAAAAAATTCATTGTATTGGAAATAATAAAATTTTGTAACATGCAAAATATGAGTGCTACTAGCTGCATGGCCCAGCGTTGCACGGGCTATCTCTACTTTTATAAATTTTCCCTTTCTTTCATGAAATCAGAATTTCTAATACTCATTTTCAAAATGACTTCTATCCTCCACCGCTTAGCCCAGCATTGCTCAGGCTTTCTCTTTTCCTCATGACACCAGCATTTCTGTGTGTGTTTGTACGTGCACAATGTGAGTGATTTCTAAAATTATGTCAACAATTTTCCCTTTTTCGAAATTTGTTCTATTACACTTATTTTTGATTTAAGACAGGTTTCTTTCCTCTCTCTATAGCTCGAACACGTTTCTTTTTAGTGTAAAATTATTGTTCTGTTTTCCCCTTCTCCTCACATATAAGATATAGCTTCAAATTTCGATGTATGACTTATAAAAAAAAATATTGCGTTAGAATTAAAAAAAAATTTTATGTGAAGCAATAAATAGAAAACGATTCTGATGCTAAGAGTAAAACAAAAAACATTAATCATTTTTTTAATAATAGTTAGTTTCTAAGAATCTAAAATAATAAAGTAGATTTCAGATTTTCATGAATCAATCAATCGTTACATATAGTTAACTTAAAATGTCTTTAAAATGTATTTTGATCCAAAATAATAGATGTACTTTTTAATTAACAAAGAATTCCTTTAGTAATGAAATAATAGAAATAATCCTTTTATAAGCAAGACATATATATATTCATAAAATTCAAATTTCTATAAGTAATAAATAAAAGAAAAATTTACTGATAGCTATTGAAACAATTGCTTTTTTCGGAACTTTTGAATGTTTGATTAAACATATAAATATATATAAGTTAGAAAAAAAAACAGTATGGGGGAAAGACTATATATATATATATATATATATATTTATATACATGTACTAAAAAACCAATAAAAAAATAACCGATTTAATTTTAACCTTTTTCATTCCACTAAAAAAATTTTAAAATGATCTTTCCGATGTTTTAAGGTTTTACAGTCGTGCGTTAGAATTAAAAAATTATTAATGTGGAGCAATAAAAAGAAAACGATTCTGATAGCAAGAGTAAAAAATGTATTTTGATCCAAAATAATAGACGATGTACTTTTTAATTAACGAAGAATTAATTTATTTCATCTTAATTTTAACCTTTTTCCCTCCAGTAAAAAAATATTAATCTTTAAAAAGTAGCATAATGTGAAATTGAAAGTTTGTTCCTCTTCAGTTTCGAACCCTGGAACTGCCGTTTATAAAGCAGCGAGTTAACCAACCAAAGTACAGTCACGTCGGGGAAGAACATTGAATTGAGCTTTAAAATAAAGGTAGATTTTTTTCAATATCCTATTTCGTTATTCGTTCAAGTAAAATATTTTTTTCGGGCTTCATTTTTAAGTTAATGCTTTCAAACTTCATATAAATAATAGACTATGTACTTTTTAATTAACAAAGAATTCCTTTAGTAATGAAATAATAGAAATAATCCTTTTAAAAAAACATATATATATTTATTAAAATCAAATTTCTATAAGTAATTAATAAAAGAAAAATTTACAGATAGCTATTGAAACTATTGCTTTTGTAATCAAAAAGTATGAAACAAAAATAAAGAATGTAATTAGAATTAATTATTTATTACTGACATTTTAGGCAATTTTCTTCGTTTAATTTTGTAGTCACCGGAAACTCAAAAGTACATTCTTAGAAAAACAGAAATTTTCAAAATTACAAAATTATTCGATCATGTTTTAAAAACCTCTGAAAAAAAAAAGAAGTTTCGAAAATATTTAAAAAAAATTGTAAAATAATTAAATTGAAAGAAAGATATTTTTTTAACCATAATTTTTAAGATATTTTATCAATCTTTGTACAGATTACGTATAATATTGTTCTACACCCAGAAAAAAAAAGCATGAACTTTTTTTAGTGTAAAATATTTTTTCATTAACATGAAAGAAAGTTCAAACGGAAGAACTTATAATTCGTATTCAAAAAAAGGAACAGATTTCGACTCATTTTTTATTTAAGAAAAATTGTAAAACAATTAAATTGAAAGAAAGATATATGTATATAATTATATTATATTTATTTATAAATAAATGTATTTATATGCAAAGTTTCGTTGTTTTGTAAAAACAGAATTTTTTCCGATATTCTCAGCAGATGGTGCCACGATGCATTTTAATGCGTTTTAAGGTTTTTAATTAATATCTTTAACTAATTGGATTATCGGAATATAAATGGTCAAAACGGATTCCTCGGATCATTACCGAAATTTTGATAATTTCTGCTAGTCTCTGCGTCTTGTGGTTCTTGAGAAAATTGGGTGTCATTCCGACATACATAGATACGTTTGTTTACCTTCGGATTTTAATATATAAGATAGGTAAAGTAGATTTTTAGAAAATGTTTAGGAATCCACACACAAAAAAAACTCAGTTTAAGAAAATCAAAAATAAGGATATTTTTCATCATGATTTTAAAAACATATTTTAATAATAAGTTTAAAGTCAATAGGATCAGTGTAGTTTATTTTATTTTCTTTGTTTTTCTTTTAGTTTTAAATTACTGCTGTTTAGATTTCTTTGTAAGCTTCAAAACACATTTGTCATTAATGATTCACGGTATCTTCCATATAAAACACTAATATTTTATACGTTAATTTTTTACTACTCTATTCTTCAATTTGAATACTATCGTTGCATGATATTATAGCATTATTTAGATTAATATATTAGATAAATATGTAGCTGAAATGTCTTGTTAAAATTATAAAAATATATCATGTTTTTAAATTGTCTTGCATGTCTGTTTAAAATTAATTTTAAAAGCAAATAGAAAGAGTACAGTGTTCAAAATTTTGTCCCTGTAAAAAGGGGGAGCAGTATTTCGCTTATCACATTAAAATTGAATTTCTTAGCCTTTGTGTAAAATTATAAAAAAATAATACAGCAACAGAATTAGCGAGGTATTCTTTATTTTTTAAGACCGACATAAAAAATACAAAATTTGAAGCACTTTTTTGGTCACCTTAAATTCTGAAATAATTTCTTATAACTTATTTTCGTTTTTTAATATTTAAAACAAACCCCCTTTGTCATTGAGTCTAATAGATGCATAATATAATCATTCTACAAATCGTATTTTAATAATTTTTTGGACATTGAGAGCATGCATACCCTGACTTAATATAAAATAGGTCATGCAGCCCACAATATCATACGAGTTTGACATGTCTGGTCTACAGGAACATGTTTATGTTTTACAGGTTTCCACGACAAGAAAGAGATTTCAAAAGAATAAATGTTATTTTCAAGTTTTATAAAAAATATGTAAAAAAATGAATACGTAAAATGTAGTGCAACTTTGTTAGAAGTACAATTGCGCTGCGCTCTTTTTGAAATTTCATACAATTTTGGCATTCTGAAATTATAGTTTTTCATTTAAAATACTCATCGAATTTTTATTTTTAAAGGTGCATGTTTCTATACCTATTTCTTTATAATTCTTATTTGGAAACATGGTATAAGACTCAAATCTAGCTATATATTATAAATGCGAAAGTTTGTAAGGATGTTTGGCCGTCTTTCACGAAAAAACAACTGAATGTATTTTAATGAAACTTTACAGTAATTTAGTTTATCATCAGAATAACTCATAAGCTATAATTTATGAAGATATTGTGTGAAGTGTCCAAAATATGATATTTGTCAAGTAAGTAGGAAAAAATTCTGCCATCTGCAAGCAATTATGGCGTGCGCTGCAAAAAAAGCCCACATCAGCATTATCTTTTATTTATGAAGAAAAATTTTTGTTTTGTCTACGCAAGGTGCTGGCTTCCAATTTATTCCTGTGATCAATGTAATCCCTATTTTTTTTTAATTTCAGAATAAAACAAAGTTTTGAAGGTATAGGTTGCTTTAAATCTCTTTATTTGAATAGCAACTATTGATTTTTTTTCATGTGTGAGCCATAGGAAGTTAATGCTTATATCAAAATAAATACTTTTATCACTTCTGGTACTTAAAGTAAATAAACTTTATCTTTCACACTACATAATTTGGTTGTTGTTAGTAGTTACTTATAACACTATAATTGTAATTGAATAGGCAGATATTATTTTTATACACTTAAAAAACGCAATAACTACTGTATTTTATTTTTTGGAGTGAGTGAATATTAACATCGCACTGTTCAGCTACAGGAGGGCTTCTGGCAACGGACCACGCAATTTTGAACTATGGTCAAGTGAGTGGATGACACTTGAGCTGGCACCCCCTTCTCCTAACTACCACACCAACTTAGAAAAAATATTCTACCAATACTTAGCAGGGTTATTCTTTGAAATGCACTCTTCCAAGATATATGGCAGCACGGGTTCTATGATGAGTATTTTAGCGGGGAAGGCGAATAGTTTTGTAGCAGATATTGCGTTTTCAGCTGACGACGTTTTCAGCGGATTGCAAAGATTATTATTTTTGTCCCGAAAAAATAAATTATGTCAAAATTTAAGTGTCTTATGTTCTTGACCTTAGAAAACGATTTGACTATTTATTTTAAGTGAACGGTGTATATAATTAATGTTATAGGGGAATATCTTTAATTAATTTATTATCTCTAACGGATTAAATTTCCCAAAGTGGAGTATTTTGTGTATGTATATCCCTTAATTTCAATGATTATATCCCTTAATTTCAATGTAGTGATTAAAAAAAATATTGTATGCAAAAAACTGCAAAAAATCATAATTAAAAGTATTAACGTGCATCGCTGCTCTACACGGCGGCTCTTACAAAGCTCCAATAAAGCTCAAGCTATGAAAGTAGCTAGACATTTGCTAACTTGACTAGCATTAAAATTTCGCTATGTTTTTCATTGAATCACCATTATAATTTAAGAAACGGTGTTGCCTGTGAATATTACAACTTTAACATAAAATAAATACAACAGAAAGTAATATTAATGTCTTAAACTTTCAGATATAAATTATTTACACTGTTTTAAGCATTCATTACTTTCTTTTTTTTGTTTAGCTGAGATATGCAAAAAGCTTTTTTTAATTTGAAATTTACGTAAAATTAACTCATTAAAAACTTCTTTATTCTTCAATCTGTGTTGTTTAATTTTTCAGTTCACCCGTGCAAAGAACGGGTATACCAGCTAGTAGTGAATAAAGTAAGAGACTTTGTTACAGATTCTTCAAATTTTGGGTTTCACAAACATACGAATTTGCGTTTCATTAAAAATGAATGAATTATATTGGTATTAATTTTGAAACATTTTATAGAACAAAAATAATAAGGAATGCTAATACTGTTAAACTAAAGTATGTAAATCATTTGTAAAGACTTTTAACAATCCAATAATATTTAGAAGTTAAACCAAACTTTAATCACATAAAGCTTACAGAAATGGAATACATTTCAAACTGGCCATCTAGTGTTTCTTAATTTTACTGGAAATGATACAGGATGAGTGTGTCTTTCTAACAAATTGGTAAATAAACTTTAGAATACGTGTGGGTGTGTGCACATAGAAAGGAATCACACACAATATATATCATGATATAAACATTTAAAAATCTGAAAAAATGAAATCATAAATTGAATTGTTCATTTTCTTATTAATAAGGGTAAGAGGAATTTTTTAGCACACAATTGTTGCAGATAAAGCACATGCTATCAAAATGAAAAAAGTTATCTAAATTTCTTGCTCTAAAAATATTCAGTATACTAAACTAATTAGAGATATAAATTAAATCTCTCTATGGTAAGATTTTGAAAATGTAATTTTAATAATTATTAAATGCAAGGGCAATTAGAAATGTTTATAATACTAATATTCTGAGATTGTTTGTTTGGATTTTTGTGAAAACAGGGTATTGCCCTGCTGTCAGAAAAACTTTTTTATTATTTATCCCCATTTGGGTGTCATCTTTATTACTTGACGATGGAGATCAATTTATGAAAAATGCGTGGTCAAGCAGAGTAACATTATTTAAAACTATTAGAAGAAATCTTCATTGAATAAAGTATTTATTATTTTTTAACACCCTTTTTATAAACTTCACCTGTATGTAACGGAATCTTTGAACTAAATTTTTTCTCACTTTTAAAGGTCAGATTTATTCAAGATTTTGCTCATTTGTCCAGGATTGAGATGACAATACAATAATTTAATAATTTTGTTCCATTGTGCTGATCAGGATCATCATGATTAATGATTTCCCATTTTCAGATCCCCTCCCGCATCTTGAGACTAATTTCAGATAGTATTTCCAGATTTGGCAACTAAAAGATTAAGTTACAACTTAGTTTGATTATTTATAAAAGGGTGTCTTAGAATTTTTTTAAGCTGTAATTTATTTTCATTTGAGATAAAATGTTAGGAATGAAAATGGGTTTATTTTGACGCAAGAGCTGATTTTGTAGTATTTATTCTGAATAGAAATGGAGCAAAAGATTGTAACAATTAATTAAATCACATAACTTTAATTTTACCATTTTATTAGTAAGTAATTAGGTAAAGAAATTCATATTAAAGGTTGTAATTAACACAGAATAGAGTATCATTAGGGAAGAAAAATTTCGTTAAAGCAATCTCATCGAAATTTCCATGCTGAAGGCACTCATCTGTTACCTTGAATTGTGACATAGCCGTAGTAGGTTGTCATGTGTAATTGGAACCTAATACAAATTTTTTGTGTTTGATAAATGAATTGAAATTGTGTGTTACAACTATTTATTTGTAGATTGCAAATTCTTTTGATTCTAAAATTTTTTGTTTATATAATAACTTATGCTTTCCTTTAAATTAATAATGGTACTATAGTAACCTGGTTTACAGAGTAACAAGACTCATAATTGAAGGTTGACAAGTTGTTCTATTTTTGAAGACTCACGTACAGCTAAGGTGATTCATATTGCATCTGCATCCTCACAAAGATGCAATGGAATTGTGAAATCCTAGTTCAAGTGTCGTAATTTAAAACTGAAAGATCTGCCGTCTGTTGCTTATTTTATTAATGGTGAAAATTAGTCTTGATGTTGCCTTTATCTTATTTGTTATTAGGCTTTAATGCTGCAAATTTATTTTTACTTGAATTTAACGAATTATGTATTTACTAACTTGGAAGAAAATATAACTCTTAATTTTTCGGGGTTGTTTTTTTTTCTAAAACTGAATTGATATATCATTAATGTATGATCTTATCAATATGAAATATTATTTTATATCATTATGAATGCAAATTTTTTCAATCTCCCATCCTCTTCATTCAAATTGTGATTGCTCTGAAAAAAAAATAAAATTTATAATTGTGTACTTTTGTTACTTATAGTATAAATACAATAAATATTGATCTTGTATAATTTAATTGTATTTTCAAAAGCCATTTTAATTGTCTAAAAATCTATTTATCTATATTTATTTTCCTCTAAGGTTACTATTGCAACAAAGTATACTCAAAATTATTTCATTTCATTAATATTCTTTCAATGTTAAGAACTTACAATTGTGTTTAAACCTCAATTGATGATGTTTTATCATTCTGCTTTTGATATAATTTTAAACATTCAAACTATGCAATAATAATAGATAATGCTTCAAAATAAAGAAAATTGTGTATTACAGAGGAGAACTAATTAAATTTTTTTCTTCGTATTATAGAGCTCCATGCAGCACACAGTTAATTTTCTTATTTATGATAGATTATTTAAATTGAGTGAAACAAACCAATCTGTAAAGTTATTTCTAACTAAATTCAAATTTTCAGCTGCCTCTAGTAATGCTTTTTTAAATGTATGCTGTATATTTTTCTGGTGATGAGATACTAATATGTACAGAGAATTTTCCTTGCATATTAGCTTATGCAATTGGATTTATCTTTTATTTTTCAAAGGCCATTTGCATGAATAAGCTCGTTGATTTGTCACTAGTTACTTTAAGGGCTATTTAATCTTCATTAGTCAAGTTTGATTCAAAACTGGTGTTGCTAGATAGAAATTTTCTGATTAAATTTAA